>OX465288.1:39299103-39826603 GCA_949987695.1 Merzomyia westermanni
TCAATCAATTGTAATTGAAGCTGATTAAAAATGTCTGTTCTGAATTTACGATTGCTAATGCTATTAAATGCGACTGACGTACCCACCAATAGGTTTGTGCCAAATACTTACAAAAAGACCTAGCCCGAGAGAAAGATAGTCCCATGTGGAAATGAAATATTGTCAAAACAACTTTTTGGTTCCCTTAACAGTCGGGTAAACGAGAGATAGACCTATATTCATATCTGTGACTCCGAGAGCGCTTTAAAATCTTTATTCGTCTCACTCCCTCGTACTGCTCTGTAACACTTCTACTTACTTTTTCTCTCGCTCTTAAATTGTATCTTTCCCTCTCTCACTATGTCCCGCTGTTGTTGGTGTTGCCGGCAAAGCACTCTCCGAAAGTCTAGGTAAGTGATTCGATTAGTTTTGTTGTCCAGGATGGAAAGTTGGTGTATTTTGGAATAATTTTCCGTCTCACCTGGTCAAATTTGGGATGGCGACCACCCGGTTTCGGTGCTGTGCGATCCTTAGTCTCAACTTTTGTTCCAGAACGCGAGTTACCGATGTGGATAGTCCTTTGCCGGATAAAGTGCTAGTTCTCCCACAAACCTTCGCTTTCGGTGTTTGAATATGTGTGTTTGGAACGGATTTTTGCAGAACGGCTTACTTAGAAACTTTTCTCCTCTTCAATTCTAAGCATCTGTGCCGCTCTGTATTGGTGATGTGTGGCGGGCATAACAAGAAGACATGCCTTGATTTTCCTCTGTGCCATACGCTATCACGTCTGAATTTGCCGACGCATAGTTCATTAACGACCGCATGATTGAATGGTACGTCGCCTGTCTTTTCTCTTTGTCTTTCTCATTACTTTGGTGACCATCGAGGTTATGCTCGATGTCTCTTATCTAATAGTATTTTCTATCGCCCTTACCGTGATAAAAGCGAACGTTCTTATATCTCTACGATTACGTTTTTATACCCAGCTGCATTACTAACCCTGTGTACTTGTAACTTAGTTCACATAACATGGTTATGTAACGTCATAGCGCTAATCGATATAGGTTCTATCTGTCAAAACTTTTAGGGTGAATAGGGTAATCGATTAAGCTCCTAACGTTGGTGCATATTATAAATTGAGTACAAATTTAGATAATTGAATGAAATTTGATTACTTTCCACCCAAAAGAAAAGTGAACGAAATCGAATGCGTGTACATCCAGTGAAAATTGCAACTACTAAAGCGAGGTGTGTAATGTTCGGTTCCACCCGAATTTAAACTCTCTTACTTGTGCTGGTAAATATTTGTTGGAATTTTTTAATTTAAAAAACCTAAGTCATTAATTTATTTTTGTCTTTATTATTTTGTTTATCTAGCTGGCGGGTATCGCAATAAACAGATAACTTTAGCTCTTGTTAGGAAGATTGCGGTCAGGGTACAAAATATTTGTGAGAAAAGAAATATTATTTTTATTATTTGTTTTCGCGACCTTTCTGTTTCTTAAATATTTTTTCTTGTAATAACATATATGTCGGAACAACAAAAACAAAATTAAAAACTCGGCTCGCGCAATATAAATTAGATTTTAAATATTGCCGCGAAACAAATAATTAAAAACCAGCACTTATGACCCACTGTACAACTAATAACCACTCATCGTCCTTGACGGAGGAACGATATTACAACAAGAACAACATTACAGCAAGATATTCACATTGGGAATGCTTCACATTATTAACACACCGGCCAGCATAAGAATGAATTACAAAACGCACATTGAAAACTGCGCTCACCTATACAGGCATATGACAAACAGACGGACAGTGAAGAACTCCACGTTCACCAAGACAGACGTATAATATGTTTTAATGTTTGCCAATTATATTTTTTATGTGAATTATATTTTTATACCCAGCAAATAATACTCGTAGTACACAGGATATTATAGTTTTGGTCATATAACGGTGGTTTGTAACGGTACAAAATAATAGAGATAGATATGGAGTTCCATATATCAAAGCTTTGGCACACAGTTTGCTTTCCGGCCAAGGTAGGTTGCTATTTTGAAATGGGCGAAATCAAACAATAACCACGCCCCTTTTTTCGATATCGAAAATTTCGAAAAACGTATAAAATAGGTTAATTCAATAATAAAAGCAGCGACAATAATGAAATTTGCTAGATTTATTATCTTGGTTGTCCTATTGACGATTTTATAAAATTTTGGGAAAAGGGGCTTAGCACCGCCCACATATGAGTGAAAAAATTTTCAAACTTTGACTCTTAATAACTTCAGAACCGTTTACGCTAATATAACGAAATTTCGTAGGATGCATACTATTGTTGTGATAAATGCATCTATAGAAAATAAGAAATCATAAAAGTTATATGGAAAGGAGGTAGAAATACTGAAGTGGCCATATCTAATTAACTGATACAGGTATAATAATATAATTTGGCAATCACCTAAATTTTCTTACTCTTTATATGATTTTTGCAAAATTTTGGAAAGTGGGCGTAGCACCGCATCGTAGTTACAATGACCTGATGATCTTATTAATGATTTTTTTTTTTTAATTTTTCCAAATGGGCGTGGTACATACAAATGAACAAAATGTCAAATTTCAGCTATTATTAACTTCAGAACAGTGTTAAATAAAATTGCGAAACATGTAACGAGGTATACTATCTACGCTTTTCAAAATTATATATAGCCTATGCTGGAACCAGTGAATCAAAGAATCTACTGCGCGAATTTCATAAAGATCGGTTAAGTACCTTGGACGCCTATACAAGATTAAAATTTTACATAGCAGGGGGGCGTGGCACCGCCCACTTTTACAAATTATATATAGCCTATACTGTAACCAGTAAACCCAAGAATCTACTGTGAAAATTTCATAAAGATCGGTTAAATACTTTTGACGCCAGAAACACATTCATTTTTATTTATAAGATTGCCCACATGGTAGTAGAAAAAGTTTAAAACCTCTATAGGTCATAACTCCACAACAATTTTCCAATTCACCACGAACACTTTTCCACAGCTGGGTATTTAATGTTCGGTTCCACCTGAACTTAGACTTCCTTACTTGCTTATGTTTTTATTGTTATATATAGTTGAACCTGATGATTACCGTAGGTAATCAAAATATATTGGTAAACTCCAAAAATTTTTGGTTAAAATTTTTTGGAAGATTATCTGAACTCAAGCGGGCAAGAAAAAATGATTAAGAAATATTATTTTCTTATTGATAACCGCTTGGGTAGACGTTTAAGACATACGGGTTTATTGATTATCTGATTTTCACACTCAAGGACAATTTTCGTGGAATTTATTGATAAAATTATATAATTAATGAATTATACCAGTAGAACCAGAGATCATCGTTTTATTAATAACGGAGTATTCCCTTGCGAGTATGTGATTACTCCCTATACTTCTGATTATTACCATATAATTTTGTATACTCCCTTCTAGCATTGCATGTCACTCACAAGCGAACAATGGAAGAGAACTCATAAATACCTCACATATCAGCTATAAGGGCATATATGGTTTAAAAAACAAAAATTAAACTGACCACTTAGCTGACCAAAGAAATTCGGCTTACTCAAAAAGCTGTTAGCTAGGAGTAGAAGTTCGAGAAATCTCTACTTTCGCTCCAAAAATATATGGAAGTGAGCAATCTTTTATTAATAACTATTGCTCCAAGATTAGTAAAATCGGAACCCATAGTGTAAAAATCTCTGTTAGTTATTCGAAATGATTTTAAGGGGAGTACCCCCTTATTTATCGCTTGGGGATATCTCTCGTTTTCCTCCACAAAGATTAGCATAAGATCAGAAAATAAAAATAATATATTCTGTTGTTCCAAAAGGATGTCAAAGAGATAACTCTCTTATTCATCGCTTGGGGCGATCTCGCTTCAAGTTCTACTGGGATAATTTTGTGCTATCTCTATCTCTATGGCGCGATATACAACAGGTATATCATCATAAACCTCCTAAGAGATTTTTGCGCCAAGCTTCTCTTCCAATTTGTGGTGTGCCGATTTGAATTTTCCCTACAAATTGGTGGGACCTACAGTTTTTTGCCGACTCCGAACGGCATCTACAAAGGAGACGAATTTTTGCTGAGAAGCCTGTCATGGCAGAAATACACTCGGAGAGTTTGCCAAACCACTGCCGAGGGGCGACCCCGTTTTGAAAAACTTTTTTCAAATCACTTTTGATGTTACCTGTACCAGGGCTCGAACCATGGACCTTCGGTGTGGTAGGCCGGCAACACTACCTTCACACCACGGCGGCCGCCAATTTTAATTTTGTGCTAAATGGACAAAAAAGATAAGTTTTGACAGAGCGTAGAAAAATTCTGACATTTATCATGGTGAATATGAACACTAGATTTTTGACTAGTTCGCGGGACCAGGGAAAATTTTGACAACTACGAATATCAAATTAATTTATTGCGAAAAATACAAAATATAATGACAGAAAAAAGACGTTAATTTTAAATTTACTTACAAAATATTTGTTTTTGCGTTTTCCATGTGTCAAAATTTTCTTTTTCATTTTGCAAATCAGAATGGAAAATATTTTCACACCATAGGAGATTTCTCTTATTTAATTTTATTCTCAGCAAAATGTGTCCGCCTTTATTGAATACTAGATGCCGGCAATTGTGGGAGGCGTTGAAAGGTGTCCGGTAGGTAATGGAAAACCATGTGGCCCAGAAACGCGGTTATAAGTATTGGTTGACATGCTCAGTAGCGTAATTAGTCGGTTGTCGTATTACCGGTAACATTTGGAATAAGTGCGTTATTGCTTGCTTGTACTTCCTACTGGTATGTTCAACGAATCGTATTTCTCCTTTAAATTCACGCTTATTAGGTTTATTTTTTTAGCCGACATAGTCACATACAGAGATATGGATATGTTTATAATCTGTACTTTTGTTAATTTTTACTATACTATAAAATATATTAGTAACAAGTGTTGAAGTACTTGCAAGGATTTATTGATAATAAATGAACATTTTTTTGGGTGAATATGAATATTTATGGTATGAATGTGCTAGGGATGCCAATTTTTTGGATTTTAACAATACCGAAACATTCCCGGGGTCACGGGGCTTTCGCTTGTATCGGTTTAACAGTTTAGGATGATAAAAGTGAATAACTTGTTTGAGAGACTATCTAACCTTAAAATATATAACAATAACTGCATTTTTACATGATTCAAAACGACTGTACGGTACCTGGTTTTTTCACAGTATACAGTAATTGCAATCAACGATTTTGGTCGCCATGTTAGCCAGTTGGCTTTTACTGCCATTATGACATCTGCTTCAAAATAATGTACTTAAGTGGTTGGCAGCATTTTTTGTTTGTTTTCTTGAGGGTTTTTCCTAATGAATTTTCGAAGAAAACAATAAATGGCGTGTAAAAAGGGATTGAAGCAGCATAAGTTTTATCGTTTAAACAGCTGAAAACAATACATTAAGCAATTGTCCTCTGCCTCTCGACTAGTCGGTATCACATAAAAACAAGCATTATTATTTTAGTCGATAACTTGATCAAGATAATCAATAAAATTACTATTCAAAGTCGATTCTATTGAGACTGAGACAACTATCGTAATTGCTGTGATTTTCTCACTACGATTTGTTGTATCCGTCGCCTGACTTTTTTTCAACAACGTTGTTCTTCGTGTCAATTTTGTCAATTTTAAAAATTTGGTTTGTTTGCAGTACAAAGTGGTGAAGGTTCCCATTTGAAAGTTTCCGATTCTTATATTTACCTAATAATACTTGGTAAAAAATATAAAACTCACTGAAGAATTTTATAATAGTATATAATCGACCTGCGCACAGAAAATATAACGGAACTTTCCATATTTGTAGTAAGATTTTGTTCTCTGTCTGTTGTCTTAAAACTATGATAGGGACAAGTGGGTTAATTGCCCTGAAAAATTAAGAAAATCTCCAAAGTAAATTTCAAACTTCCAATATGAATATTATTCATATCATTCAAATATTTTCATTCTGAAAATACTTAACTTCTTGAATGTTCAAGACATTTTTAAAAAAATATATAGATTTGTATTTTCCCATATTGGCGATCCTGCCAGGAGATATAAATAAAATATATTGTATACATATATACATTTAAAAGGGCGCTATATCGTTATAAAAAAATCATCTAACGGATATATTTTAGCAAAGAATCTTAATAAAGATTAAGATCATTTCCAAAAACCTTATTTTTGTTACACGTTATAATATCCTCGTATGGGATTTTGTTAATAACTTTATTTGGTTTAATCGTAATAGAGTTACAAACTTTCTTCATTCGTTAGTGGCATCCCAGATATATAGAATAACATTGTATCATTTAAAGCAATTTTTATGCTCGCAAATTCTAATGATTCTTCTACATTATTTAATGTGAAGTTATTTTTTATGAATACAGATTTTACTAATTCTAATTCTTCATTTGATAAAATATACGAGTTGATGATTCCGGCTCTTGCCCAATGAATCGGATAATCTATGTTAACAATTTCTTCTTTTAAGATATCTTAATTCTATAGCAAAGTTGCGTTGCACATCTTCATTCGATTGTACTGTTTTCAAAATTTTATTCGAGATTTCCGTTATATTATTAATCCTATCGAGAATTACTTTATTTATTATTACTTGGTTATTATTATTTTCTATTATATTATTTATTTGGTTATCCAATATTATTAAATCGTCATGATCGGGATTTCCAGCGATCCATTTGCAAACTGTTCCTATTGCATTTATAGACTTTTTAAACCTTTTGGGTTTAAGTCTATTAAGCTAGGTTTGTGTAAGGGATAATTCGTTTATTAGTATGGGTAAAAGAGGGTTTTGTGAGGTTATCTTAGTTTTTATAGTATTTTCTAATTTATCTAGTGTCTGTTGATAGGCAGCTATGTCTACTTTATGTATTATTTTGTAGGTTCCTGTTTGTATCCTTGTCAGTCCTGTATCGAATGTCGCAAGTTGTGAGTTCGAATAGTCGATTATCTTGAAGTCTGCGTATACTAAGTGTGCGAAAAATCTGTAATAGAGAAAAAAAAAATATTTCTATCGTTTAATGTTACTTTTATGTACCGTTCGTCCTTTTTCAGTGATTACCACACTGGATTTGTCTTCCTTGACTATTTCTTTTCTATATCTAGCTGTACGTTTGGATCCTATTCGTTTATTTATCCTAACGTAAATTATGTCACCAGGGGCGTATGTCTTCGTGGGTTCCCGTGTTTTGTTGTGAGTGTCTAAATCCTATATTTTCCTGTCTTGACTTTTCGTACTGTTCTGGGTCTATTGAAACACGTCTACCAAAAAATGTCTCTATAGGGCTTTTCCCTGTCGCGGAGTGTATGGAGTAATTGTATTCGTATGTACATCGGTCTAAGAGTTCTTGAAATGAGCGATGAGTGCGTTCCGTTTGAAGACAACGAATAATTTCTGATACGGTAGAGTGAAATCTTTCTACTTGTCCGTTAACTGTACTTGCATATGGGGGTGTTTTAAACATTTGGATACCGAGTTGACCTTCGACCATAAATTGTATAGAAGCTGAATTTAAAGATTTTTCATTGTCAATAACTATTGTTTTGGAAACACCGAAAGCAAAAAGTATTTGCCGCAAGTGTTCTCTGATGTCTTCTATTGCCTTTGATTCTATTAGTCTAACTTGTGCATATTTCGAAAATTTGTCTACTGCTGTTAGTACTAACTTTTTTCTGTGTTGTAGATGTCTTTGTGGATAATTTCACCAGGATATTGAGAAATTGGGGTTTCTAGTAGTACTGGTTTATTAGGGTGGCGATCATATTTATTTTCTTTACACACTTTGCATTGTTTGATCAAGTTTTCCATTTTTTTGTTTTCATTTTTGGAAAATAGCATCTTTGTATGAGTCGTTTTTTATTTTCGTCTCTATTCCTATGTGCTCGTTTGCGTTCTTTTCAAATTTCTTCGTTTTGCATATCTTCGTTTGTTATATCCTCTACTTTTGTTTGAGTGTAACGGATTTTATAATTGGAAAAATGAAATGGGTAAATTTCTTGAATTTTCCCAATTATTTCTTCAGAGGTAAATATGCCATTTATCACTGAAGGATTTAAATATCGTTTTAGCAGTGCAGTTAGGTTTTCTATTGAAAAATAAGGTTTAGTTATTACATGTCTATGGTAGGTTGGCAACGGAATTTTAAATAATTTCATATCCGAATGAGATCCAAAGTTGATTTTTGAAGGCGTTTATGGGTCCTTCTACTGCTGGGATTAAATTATGTGATGAACTTTCATCGGAATGGGTAGCGACTGATAAAGAGTTTATTTCAAATGGCCTTGATAGTGCATCTGCAACTATGTTGGATTTTCCAGGTTTGTATCTAATTTCATAATTATATTCCTCTAAAATTGCTTTCCAACGTTTTAATTTTGAATTAGTATTTTTGTTGCTGTGGCGGCCGCCGTGGTGTGAAGGTAGTGTTGCCGGCCTACCACACCGAAGGTCCATGGTTCGAGCCCTGGTACAGGTAACATCAAAAGTGATTTGAAAAAAGTTTTTCAAAACGGGGTGGCCCCTCGGCAGTGGTTTGGCAAACTCTCCGAGTGTATTTCTGCCATGACAGGCTTCTCAGCAAAAATTCGTCTCCTTTGTAGATGCCGTTCGGAGTCGGCAAAAAACTGTAGGTCCCACCAATTTGTAGGGAAAATTCAAATCGGCACACCACAAATTGGAAGAGAAGCTTGGCGCAAAAATCTCTTAGGAGGTTTATGATGATATACTTGTTGTATATCGCGCCATAGAGAGAGTATTTTTGTGGTCTGTATGTATGATTACCTTTGCTGTGCCGTATAAATAATTTCTAAAGGAATTTAATGCCCAAATTATTGCAAGCATTTCCTCTTCATTTACTGCATAATTTTCTTCTGCTTTATTCAGTGTCCTAGATATAAATGTTATTGGTTTACCATTTTGTTCTAATACTGCGCCTATGGCGTACTGTGAGGCGTCTGTGGTGAGTTCGAAATCCTTATTATAGTCTGGATATTGTAAAATTACATCTTTGGATGTTAAGGTGGATTTTATTTTATTGAAAGCTGCTTTTGCTGTTTCTCCTAAGTGTATTTGGACTTTTTTTGAACTATTTTTAGATATCCGTCCTTCCTCAACTCTAAGAAGGGTTGTCAGTGGCTTCGTCAATTTAGCATAATCTTTAATAAATCTTCTGTAGTATCGCGATAAACCTAAAAATTATCTTAAGTCCTTGATTGTTTGAGGATAGGGGAAATTTAATATTGCTTGGACTTTGGAGGGATTTGTTGAAACTTCATTGGAGGAAACAAGGAAGCCTAGGAATTCGACTTGTTTTTTAAAGAATTCGCATTTGTCGATCTGCACTTTCATGTTAGCTTTATTGAGAGTGTCGAAAATTGTATCTATATGCTGAGAAAGTGATTTCTCGTCCTTGCTAAAAATAATGATGTCATCTATGTAAACGTAACATATTACCTTTGTGATCTCTAAGTATGTCATCTAATGTCCTTTCAAAAACTGCTGGTGCATTTTTCAAACAGAACGGTAGTCTTGTGAACTCATATTTTCCATTGTTCACTGAAAAAGCTGTTTTTTCCACGCAGGATTCCTTAAGAGGAATTTAATGGAAACCGCTTTTTAGGTCAATAACGGAAAAGATTCGATTCTTTCCTAATTGGGAAAGAAATTCATTTATTTCAGGTATTGGGTATCTGTCTGCTATTGTCACTGTATTGAGTTTCCTATAATCGATCACCATCCTGAATTTATTTTTACCTGAAGCGTCGTCTTTTTTTGGTATTCGAGTTGGTTCGTATTTACGCTACTACCTTCGTCGTATATGTCAGTTTCTCATTCTGCTCTGAAAATAGGTTACGGTGATTTTTTACTAATTGCTCAATGTCGTTCTTTTCTACTGCGGTCATGTGTTCGTCTCGAATTTGTATTGTGTTGATAGTGTCTATACTGCATTGCATTAACTTGATTTTTTTTGTGTTTGCTATAACCATAAAGCTTTCTTTTGTATGTATAACCTCTGACAGTTCCTTTAAACTATCGTTCCCTAATATTGCATGAAAAGTTTTTAATGTGGGTAGCAGAAGGAATTTTATTCTGCAATCTTCTAAGTTAAAAGGATTCAAAAATGTATGGTTCGTAATTTTTATTTTTCCACCAACTGAGTTAGAGAAAAATGGGGTTTCGTTTTCTATAGATTTAACTGCTAAATTGGACTAAATATAATTTTTATTTGATCCTGTGTCTGCTAAAATAATAAATATTTCACCCCTCTTCGTTTTGCATCTAAAATAGGGTAACGAAGAGCTATTTAATCTAAAGAATCAACGTCAGTTAGGTCCTGACATTCTTCGTTTCCCTTGTCGTATGTTGTGTCGTTATTAGGAGTATATTGTTCTTCGTCATATTGATCTTCATATTGGTAATTTTCGGGTGCTACGTCAGAATTTATGTGAAAGTTTCTTTGCACTTTCGCCGGTGGATGGTTTACCATAGAGGGGTTTGGTGGTCGTTTGCCTACTTCTTGGGGTTTTGGTCGGTTCATGTAGTTTACTGCTCTCGTCTACATCCATAGGTTGGGGTGGCTTAGGTGGCCTTGGAGGGGGATAGTTTTGCTGTTGGTTGTAAGGACTTGGGGTTTGGTGCCTATTCTGTTGACTAAATTGGTTTGGAAATTGTTGGTAATTAGGAGGATTAAGACTTTGTTGCCTGTAGTTTTCCGGGATAGGATTTGATAGAGGTCGGGGTATAAAAGCTAGTTCAGGGTGGAATTTAGACTGTGGGAATTGAAGATTAGTTGGTTGAGCGTATCTAGAGGAGAAAGGCTGTTGTTTTAGGTTTTGATTGGTGAATCCTTGTGGTCGGGAGGTTGAAGGTGCGTACATTATTTGGCTATTGGCGTGTTATGTCCTAAAGCTTTGGTTTTCGAGATTCAAGCATAGATCTAAGGCTTCTGGTAGACTTTTGGGTTCTTTTATGCCAACGAATTCTGGAAGATCACCAGAAAGCCCCCTTACAAAGGTATCCAGGGTCTTTGCACGGTAATTGTCGGTAAGTAGATGAACTGCTTCATCTCCAACTTCCATGCATCCTATTTTGTTTAAAATTAAACTTTTTGATAGAATTCGTTGTAATGAGTCGTAAGAGAAAGTGATATTGCCAGTCCAGTGGTCTATTGTACGATTCTAAGGCTATGCCCGCTTTATCTATAATTTTATTCCTAATGACTTTTAAAATTCCTAAATATCTGGGGGTGCCTTTTAAAGGTTCGTAAATTGTCAATATTCTTTCAACGCTCTTTTTCCATGAGCTAAACTCGGACGCGTTTCCTGAAAATTCTCGGAGTGAGCGTACCACATCAGGAATTTTATCCATTTCTCCCATATTATCCCTAAAACGTTCTTCTATTGTTTGGTCTGTTATAATTGGGTTGGTATTGGTATTCAGGATATTTCTAACCAAGCTTGGTCCCCTAGCTTCTATAGCTTGGGCGACCATCTCTCTTATCAAGTTTGACATTTCTTGTGAAATTCGTTGGGAGGGTGCAGGTGAAGGTTGGGAAGAGGGAGGAATATTCCCTAGCACAGGTGGTCTTATTAGGTTCTTTGGATTTGCCATTGTTAAAAAGTAAAATGCAAAGTTTTATGGGATTTTGAGCTTATTCGGCCGATAATTTGAAGACAAAAACGAAAGTTTTTTCTTTTTTCTCCTACGCGTTTCGATGCATTACCGCATCTTCTTCAGGGAGATTCTATATTTTTTCACATGAAAATATATAACATAAGTTTTATATTAAAGTTTTATTTAATTTTATAAATTCTTAGAGTGTCCCTTTTTTGGTGAATCGCAAGGTTTATATATTTTATACGCTAGAGGGTCCCTTGGGTGGTGAATCGCAGCTTCAATTATATTTAAATTAAAGGCTGTACGAGACTCATTTTTGCATAGTATTTTTATTTAAAAATCCCTGGAGGGTCCCTTGCGTGGTGAATCGCAGGGTTTTATATTTTATAAGCTGGGAATGAATCTCAGCTTGATTTATATTTTATTATAGGCCGTACAAGCCTTTTTGTTATATTTAATATTTCCCTAAAATTATTTTTACTAATGGATATTTTTTCTTTTTTTGTTTTTTCTTCCTTTCTATGCAATACTTCACAAATTTAGTTCTTTATTAAATTAAAAAAAAAAAAATTTAATTAATTTTTTCTTTTCTTTTTTTCACTGTATTAAATTTTTTTTAAATTTGAGATATTTTTATTCTTTCTTAAAATAACTATAACTAACTTACAGTAAGAGCAGCATCTGGTAGCCGTGTATTATTCCTTTTTCCTTGAGGTACTACTATTAATGTAGTTTTTTACACTTCATTAGTTACCGAACCGAGACTCATTCGATCGGGCGCCACTTATTGGCTGATTGATTATCAGCCCTTCAAAAAAAGATTTTTTTCTGGTCTTATGACCTTTAATAATGAATCGCTTAACTTAAAAATAACTTATGTTACCATAATTAATTATTGTTTTCTTGCGTCCCAATTACTTTTGGTCGGATGTTGATTTGAATTCATTTCTCTGTCTGCGCATACCGGATGTTTTTAGTCAAAGGCTTTTATTGCAATGTTTGCAATATTGGTGGTCGGCATTATTCGGCTGACTAGAGTTAATATTCTTGGTGCTAACCAGTGTGACCATTTTAGCATTTTTGCACCTAAATTTAGCATTTTTTTTTTATATTTAGCCGCAAAATTTTCATTTAGCATTTAGCATTTTTCTTAGTAACGCAGAAGTTGAAAGAGTTTTCAGTGGCATGAACCTTATAAAAACAAAAATTAGAAATATAATGATATTGAACACTATGAATTCACTTCTTTACATTAGATGCGGATTGAAAAGGTTAAATAAATGTTGCGAAAGTTTTAAAATTACCGATGATCTCATAAAAAAATGTGATAAAAATATGTATGATAATGATATTTCGACCGACTCTTCGGAAGTTGAGGAACAATATTCATTTGATAATGTATTTAACTTATAATTAAAATTTATCATTTGCAAACAAATGATATTTAAAAATGTACTGAAATGCTATTAAATAGCTATTTAAATGTTTATGTTATTTTTTTTTATATATGTATGTACAAATCAATGTGATATTGAATTGAATGGTCACTTTTTCTTTTATGTATGTAAGACTCTTTATGTTTCTTTTTTATTCAATAAATAGTTTTTTTTTGTCGTTGGCCATGGCTCAACAGTACATGGTTGAATTATTACATGACATTGTTTTATTCTAATGACATATGTATATTTCTAAGGAAACATTAATACAAAATTTGAAAAAAATAAACGCTTTATAGTGATCATTTTATTAAAAAAAAACTTTTTCCTTATTTAGCATTATTTTTTGGCATTTTAATATTTTGTTAGCATTTTTTAGCATTATTTTAATGGTGACTTAGCTGCAACACTTTTTTAGATCTGGTCACACTGGTGCTAACTGTTATGCTGGTGCTGATTGTTATTATTCGGTATATGATCCAATAATTTATATGGTCGTCTCAATCGGCAACACGAAATTACCGTTTGACGTCGTTTAATTCTTATGTCAAAATGCACATGTGAGAGGGAACGCGCAAAAACGATTCGCCTATTTTCAAAGCTTTTCACGTATAACACACACATAAATCACACATTTTCTTAAAATTTTATCACAAAGCACTCGTTAAATATCAATTCACAGCGAATTTTTATTAAAAATAAATAAAACACGAAGCGAACTCAATAGCTTTTCCAAGAACTGTAAACAAAGAATGTAAACAAAAAACAAAGATATGATAGTTTGATATAAGGTGTGGATGAGGAAGAAGAAGACGCTATGTCATGTGAGACGACCATATAAATTATTGGATCATGTATTCGGTAATCGTGAATCTAAACACGATGAATGCTAGCAATCGGCAAAAGACGAAGGCAACCGCGTTTATCATAAATATACACAGTGTTTACCAAAAAAAAAAGCAAGTGATTATTCATGTCAAACTTATTTTAGCGCAGAATACTCAAGACGATAGTTAATCTGTTTTGTGTAATCTTTGTGGTTGTTAGGCATTGGACTATTCGAATAAAAATTATTCGAACAAAAAATCCATTTATTCGAAGGCTATAAAAAATTCTAATATTTATTCGAATAGTATTATAATACTATTCGATAATACTATTCGAATAATAGGTATTCGAATAGTTAAACAAATATCACTACAGCTTATGCACACATTTGTACACGTAAACATACATACTCGTACATACAAAACGTGAATGCATGCTTGTAAGTACAAGCGAAGAAGACAGTGAATTTCGCTTCCGACATTTCTCGGATTTCAATACAACTATTCGAATAAACGGATAAATTATTCGAATAAATACTATTCGAAATTATTGAAATTAATATTTTTATTTGTTTATTCGAATAGTAATTATTCGAAAATAGTCCCAATACTAATGTTTATTAACTAATATAAAATTAAAAAATAAATAAAATAATAATAAAATAAAATAAAAACATTAAGTAATAATAAAATAAAATAACATAAAATAAGCTCATTTAAAGGAACTATGATAACGGGAAAGAAATTAAATGAAGGAAAAGAAAGGAAAGGGAAGGAAAAGGAAAGGAAAGCAAACGAAAGGAAAGAAAAAGAAAAGAAAGAAGAGGAAAGGAAGCAAGAAAAGGAAACAATAAAATATAATACAATAAAATGAATTCGAAATAGGGACCTTTGAAAGAAGAAAAAAGCCAATAAAATAAAAATATGTTAAAGTAAAGAAACAGCATAGAAGGGAAGGGAAAGAAGGCCAAGAAAGAAGTGGCTAATAACTAAAATAAAATGAGGAGGTCTATAACAAAACGCAATAATTCCACTTTTCAAATATTTTGGTTTTTTAACTAAATCCAATTCTACGCATTAAAACCTATGTAACCATTGCTATAAAACATACCAAAGGTCAATAATTTTACTGTTATTCAACACCAAAAATATTAGTTCAGACCAAAATGAAACATTTCCATATCTATCCAATTAAGTTAATTTTATTTTTATGGTTGTTAGAAATATTCTTTGATTAAACTACCTTTGTGAATAACTACTTTGCATTTAATATTGTAAACCAATTTGCCAATTCTTTCTATGCTAAATATTTTGAGAAAACTTTGGGTCATCAAAACGCAACATTTCCATACATGTTCAGAACAAAATGAAATAAATACTATTGGACGGACCAAAACGCAACATTTCCATTTTTTAATCTAAATAACTTAAAAACTAATTTTTTTTTATGATTTGTATTGTTTTTAGATAACTATTAAACTACAACAACAGTTTAAAATCAATATATATCCTATTGACTTAAATTAGTTTTTTTCGTTTATCCAAAAAATTGTTTTGGTGGAATTATTGCGTTTTGTTATGGACCTCCTCAAATATAGTTTTGTGCTTGAAATTCATCCACTGGGCGAGGTCTAATTTAACTAAAGATATGCACAGGATACATATCTTTACACATCAAATTCCACGAGTACTTGGTACTTACGCCTTTTTTTTTTAAAGACTTAATTACGGAAATTAAATTTTAATAGATACATTAAATAATAGTTTTGCTTCATATTTTCACCGAATTGTTCAACAAAGTAAATTCACCTTGTTTCTAATTTTAAGATTTTAAACTTCGAAAATTTAAACTTCAAAAATATCTTTAATAATATATAGATTTATAATTTTCATTTAATTCCTAAATAAACATATATACATAGATATAAATATATATTATCGAATTTAATTTCAGTATCAAAATCAGTTTCATATCAAATTATTTATAAAATCAATATTTTGTAAAGGCTTCGTTCCAGAGATTTAGATATTGTTTTCTTTACTGATTTCCTTTTCTCACATTTTTGTTGAGTATACGTATATACAAATATCAACATATTTCGTTCGCCACCACCAAGGCGAATCTATACCAGGTGATATCACGGCGAATTTGTTGCTTTTGTTTTTCCTTCGGCGGCTTTTGCTGTCAGATTGCATAGATTTTTTTTAGTTTGGCAGAAGAAGCCACTGCTCATATGTTCTTTTGAGATCACCTGTAAGTAAAGTCGCCTTGGCCACCCCACAACACACACTTGTCAACACCAACACGTCCGGCAAACGATTCGCTTATTGATTTAGAAGGTGCTACTCTGATCAAAATTACCTAACAAATCCATATGCGAATCAAAACAATGGAATATTTGTTACATCGGTGAAACTTCCCCAATTTTGGACAAATTGTCCTGAAGCAAGGCGAATCTATAGATGGTGATAGCAAAGCGAATTCAGCCATAATCGCCCTGATTCGCCTCAGATTTTTGTAACTCAAAATGTCAAAGTAAAAGAGAATATAAAGGGACAACCTTGGTGAATGTTAACAAATCGTTTCCCATTTTCTATTACTGACATTTTGAGGTACAAATATGCAGGAAGAACAAGCAATCAGTTGTTTCTATGCCATCACCAGGTATATGAATTCGCCTTGTCCTGAGGCATGGTTCATCCATGCTGAAATGCTATTCAGTAGAAAGAACATAACTTAGGATGTCATTATGACAATTCTAGACTTCATTCAAAGTCCACCTGAAAATAACAAATTTTCTGCATTAAAGCAAATTTTAATTGAACCGCAATCATTAAGTGAGAATGCCAAGTACGATCGAGTGTGGTCTGATTCCGAGATGGGAGATCGCAAACCGTCAGAGTTTTATCGGTCTCTTGTTTTACTCTCTGGAAACAATTTTAGCAAAGAAATTCTTAAGAAACTTTGGATGAAGAAGTTGCCGAAAAATTTGAGAGTAATTCTTTCTAGCTCGAACTCAACTGAGATTAGTGAGCTAATTAAATTAGCTGACAATATTTGGGAAGCTTTAAATAAAACCGAGATAGCTTCAGTTAGCAATTTTCCAAATTCTAAAACTGAAAATGCACTTATTTCGAATTTGGTTCAAACAACGAATATTATGTGTAAAAATTTCGAAAAATTATCTTTAGAGATTAGTGAAATTAAAAAAGAGATGAGCCAAAATTATTCAAGGTCACGATCTATCGTTTTAGAAGTCCTTCTAAGTATAGGTCAAATTCTCGTGACAACCCGAATTAGCTCTGTAGGTATCATTACAAATTCGGGAGCTATGCTAGGAAATGCCAGAAACCATGTGCTTTTACTAAAAACAATAGTCGGAAAACTAAAATCTTCCGTTTTAGCAGCGACGAATGATGAGGAAATGAGGAAATTTTAAAGTTTCGACTCGTCGTTTGTTTATATTTGACCGAGATAATAAACTTAATTTTCTTATTGACAGCGGGGCAGAGATTTTGGTACTGTCAGTTTCTAAATTCGTATGTAAGAAGAAGTCAGACATAATTTTAACAGCAGCTAACGGTACTACAATTTCGACATATGGAAAGAAACTTGTAAACATAAATTTAGGATGAAGACGCGAATTGCCATTTACGTTTTTAATAGCTGACATCGCGAAGCCAATTATAGGTGCTGATTTTTTTTAAATATGGCCTTCTGATTGATATGTATTAAGAATAAAGGTTTAATCGACTAGTTGACAAATCTTTCAGTCAACACTATCTCATGCTTTTGCAACGTCCCTCTTTCGAAAATTTTCTCAGTGAATAATCAATATACCAAATTATTAAAAGCTTTTCCATCTTTGATAGCTGAACCAGATTACTCAAAGACAGTTAAACATCCTACGGTTCATAGACTAGTTACAGAAGGAAATCTTACATTTTCTAAGCCCAGGCGCTTAGATCGGACTAAATATACAGTGGCAAAAACCGAGTTCGATTTTTTGTTGAAAATCGGATTTTGTAGACCGTCAAATTCTTCAGTGGCATCTCCTCTTCATCTTGTACCTAAAAAGGATGTTAATGGCTGGCGTCCTTGTGGTGATTTCCGAAGACTCAATGTTGTAACAGTACCCGATCGCTATTTCTTACCTCATATCCATGATTTTAATATGAACCTACGAAACAAAACTATTTTTGCTAAAATTGATTTAGTAAAAGCTTACCATCAAATATTAATAGCCGAAGATGATATATACAAAACGGCAATAACTCTATGTTTGAGTTTTTGCGTATGTCCTTCGGATTGAGGAACTCATCTCAAACTTTTCAAAGATTTATAAACGAGGTTGTCAGTGGTCTAGACTTTGTATATGCATATGTAGATGATTTACTTATAGCGAGCAAACATGAAGAGGAACATTTGAGGGATCTGCAAATACTTATTAACCGATTGTCAGAATACGGTTTAAACATTAAGCCTAGTAAATGTATATTTGCTGTTAGCAATATTGACTCTTTAGACACAGTATTTTTGGAAATGGAATTAGACCTTCTGATGAGAAAATAGTAGCAATACGAAGTTTTGAACGTCCAAAATCGATTAAACAGGCACAAAAATTCATAGGAGTGATAAACTATTATCATAGGTATACACAAACAGTATATAAGATTTGATCAATAAAATAAGAAACGCGACAAAACCTTAATTTGGGACGACAAGTCAACACAAGCTTTTGAATGTATTAAAGAAAAGTTTGCAGCTACGGTATTATTAAACCATCTATAATATAAATGCGCACTTTATGGCCAAACTATACATTTAAGGTATTAACAATTGTATATCTATGGATAGGTATTGCCAAACTGCAGTGCCGTCAATCCAAAAAACTTAAAAAAGAATTATTATAATATTGAAAAATTAGTTTAAAAATCCACTAACACAAATGCCAAACATGTATTCACACTATAGAGCCGTAGTTATGTGAGTAAACATGTCATGCATGATTTTGTATTACAGCCCAACCTAATATAAACGCACTCCGGCAATTTTCTGTCAAAAATGTCTCATACACATACAAATTGTATGAGAGCAACCTAAACTAACCGCACAGCGTAAAAACCTAACTCAATTTCCAGTTTTTGTTTGTGTATATGAGAGCTACTCACGCACGCAAATTTATTTCGGTTAGAACCAAAAAAATCGTTTATTTTCGTGCGGTAAAAAACGCTGTGCGGTTATATTAGGTTGGGCTGTTACTCATGGCCCAATTAACAGGTCGTAACAGCTCGACACACATACATTTTTCATGTGTTTTGTTTTTGTAATTCATAGCTTTAATGTCAAAATCGCACTGAGAAATTAGTGTACTGTCAAAATTCGAGAAAAAAGTAGAAATCAACTGGTATAATGACACGACCTGTTAATTGGACCATGGTATTATTCGTGTGATCGGCTCGCACTGTGAGTGCGATGAGTTGGTAGTGCACCAATGCAAAACAAGTATTCGCACCAGTGTGACCAGGTGATAGAAAAAAAGAGGCTAAATCGGCAAAAAAAAGGTTAGAAAAGGCTAAAATCAAGAAAAAAAGAAGCTAAAAAAAAGTCAGAAATATGTTTACGAAATCCATTTAAAATTTTTTTACTTTAGTTCAAACTATTTGTATATAAAGCTGTAGACATTACTTAAAGGAAATATTCTTGTTTCACCACATATCAGGCACATTTTCCTTGACTAGGAATTTTTTCAAAGAAATTCATACTATAGAAAAATCACTACAAACTAATTAGTTTTATAATATTTTCTTCGTCTGATGAGAGGGAAGAGCTTGAGTCTGCGTACAGAGTTTGGGTATTTATCATAGAGATGAGATCATCGGTAATTTCAAAATCAGTGCAACATTTGGATAAGCGTTTTAACGAACATCTAATATTAAGCAGCGAGTTAAGCATTTTAATTTTTAATCTGTTCCTTAACCTAGTTTTTTAAATGTTTATTGCACTAAAAATTCTTTCAACCTCCGCATTACTGAAAGGTAATATCAAAAAGTTAAATACGAATTCGACCAGTTCTAAAAAAGGAGGTTCGTTTAATGAATTTTTATGTTCTCGGACTTCCGCCCAAAATTCAATGGTAGAGGTCACACTTGTCCATGTTGTTATTAGCTTTCGCCACTGCAGCGCAATCAATGCTACTTGACTTGGAGAGTACCTAGACTTTTCTTCTTGGAAGTGAGAAAATACAAATACATTTGTAACTTTCAAAGAACAAAAAATTGAAGGGCTCAGAACCAAAAGGATCTAAGTGAAATTTTTTTTACAATTGAGTTATACCCATATTTGTATATTTAATATACAGGCCGATTCTAAACGAAAAATCCGCACATATTTTTCCGCTACTCCCTATTCCCTTATTCTGAACACAAAATCCGCAAGTATTTGTTCGCTTCTCGCTCTTCGCCTATTCTAAACGATGTTCGAAAAAGCGAAAAGTGTTTTGGCGAGTAAAGTAGGTATCACAAATGAAAAGAAAAGGGAGAATACACAACAGTTTTTTGCGAGATATTTCACCAGGCAATTTTAAGTGAGGGCTGAGAAAAATGTAAGTAAATTTAACTTTTAATAAAAACAAATTACTTTTATACATTAATATCGTATTGCTTCTGTGTTTTTAGGACGAAAAGTATAAATAAGCTGAAAGTATAAACTTTAGTAAGCCTTATGCAAGGGCAGCCGAAAATTCCCGCGCCTTCTATTAAGGAAGAAAGAAAGCGCTGAATAGATTTTGGCAAAATGCGGACGAGTTAAATTCGACAGGACCACCAGCAAAATGTATTGTGGAATGGAAAAAGGCATTCTCTTATTTATAACACAAATTTTATCAATAGGAACTCAATCGGCGAAACTACAACTGCTTTTTGGCCTGTTGTGTGCGCGTTGGTTCTTCGGTTTCTTCTTCTGCTATCATTCGAAAGGCAATACTATAAATTTTTATTGTTAATTTATTTAATTCAATTTCATTCATTGATTACAAAAAGTAGTTCCAAAACAAGACAAAATAGCAACACAGCTGAATTCGAAAATTCGAAATCCCTCTTCGCCAATTTATCTATTCACTAGCGAAAGAGAATTGGCGGAAATTTTCCTGGCGAACAAAAATTTCCACAAGGAAAGAAATCCGAGCGGATATTTAGAATCGGGCTGATAGTGTATATTTGTTGACAATGCGATCCAAGCCATTTTGGACATTTTAGTGCCATATATTTGGAGCCAAAAGGATCTAAGTGCGCTCCTCCAAGCAATAAAATTTAATTGCTCGGCCAAAAGAACATGCAGAATTTTTTCAAGTATGCAGTTTTGTAGCCCGTTTAATTTTAGTACAATAAAGTGCTAAACTTAAGTTCGTAGAATGTATCGCTGATTTGAAAGAGGTGAAGAAGGAAATTTCGAAAAAATTTTTTGTGGCGATTTTCAGCAACGAAATCGTGTAATTTCGCAAACCTTTAATCACTATCATAATATTTTGTTTATAAACCATTCTATCCCTACAGTTTTGCCAGATGATGAGTTCTGCTTTTATATTAGTCAAGAGAGAGGGGAGAGGCTTCTTCACCTCTTTCAAATCAGAGAGACTTCCTTCGAACTTAAATTTAGCACTTTATTATACTAAAATTAAACGGGCTACAAGACTGCATACTCGAAAAAATTTTAAATGTTATTTTGGCCGAGCAATCAACTTTCGAAATTTTTTTGCAACAATTTTTGGACCCAAAAGGGGTTAAGTGCGCTTGGATCCAGAAAAATAATTTCCAAAAATCAGCGAGACTTCCTACGAACTTAAGTTTAGCACTTTATTATACTAAAATTAAAGGGGCTAAAAACTGCATACTCGAAAAAATTCTACATGTTCTTTTGGCCGAGCAATCAACGTTCGAAATTTTATTGCAATAATTTTTGGAAATTTACAGTTGTTTTCCATCTGCAGTAAACATCCTTTGAATTAGTTGACTAACCTGCATTCATTTAGACAGGAATCATTTCAAACGCATTTACCCAGAATTTACAATAAGTAATTTACTTTAACCTTAATTATCTCAATTCAACGTCGATGTTACTTAGATCCTTTTGGTTCTAAGCCCTTCAATTGATCTTTTGTAAAGAGTTCATATTATCAGGTAACAATTGAAAATAGTTAAAAAATTTTACGAATAATTTTCTGTATTTCGTCATCAATACTACCTTCATTCAACTTTAATTTTATATATTCCTCGAAGTTGTAGGAAAATATAGTGTTGGGACCAGAAAAGGCTAGAAAAAAGCTACGAAGCTAAAACCAAAATTATAAGGTTAAATCTAGCCTCGAAAAGGCTAACCTGGTCACACTGATTTGCACTATAGACCCTCTGTTGTGTGAGTAAACGTGTCATGCATTTTTGCTTTAGTTGCTGTTATTGTATTGATCACTGGCTACTAGTAGTGGGACTATTTTCGAATAATATTCGAATAAACGAATGCTCTCCTGAGAGTACGAGAAGTTGCTTTGTTGGAGACAATTAACAAACAATTTAAAATATGAGCAAATATGTAAACTTCATTACTGATACCTACAAACAGTGGTTACAAAAACAAAATAAACGATTATTCATAGAGTATTCAACACCGGAGTTTGTTTTGTTTTTGCATTTATGGTCGGGTTTGTGTGAATGAAATAAAATAAAATAAATGAAATAAGATAAAAAAGAATAAAATAGAGTTTATTAAAAGAAAGTGAAGGGAAGGACAGTAAAGGTAAGGAAAGGAAAGGAAAAGAGAGGAAGGGAATGGAAAGGAAAGGCAAGAAAAGGAAAGGAAGGGAAATGAAAAAAAAGAAAAGGAAGGGAATGGAAAGGAAAGCAAAGGGAAGGTAAGAAAAGGAAAGGAAAAAAGTAAGGGAAATAAAAGAAAAAGAGGAAGGAAGAAAAAGGAAAGGAATAGAAAGGAAATGAAAGGAAAAGGACAGGAAAGCAAAGGAAAGGAAAGGTAAGAAGAGGAAAGGAAAAGAAAAGAAAGGAAGTAAAAAGAAAGGATAGGGAAGGAAGGGAGAGGAATGGAAAGGAAAAGGTGTTAAAGGAAAGGTAAGAAAAGGAAGGGGAAAGAACAGAAAGGAAGGGAAATAAAAGGAAAGGAAAGAAAAAAGTAAATTGAAATTAGAGACTGCAGAGGGTAAAAGAAGAAATCAAGGAAAACGAAACTATTTCAGAAGAAAGGAACGGTAGAGAAAGGAAAGGGAAAAGGCAAATGAAAGGTATAGCAAATAATTAAAATAAAATAAAGTTTTGTGGTTGAATTTCAACCACTGGGCGTAAAGATGCAAAACTTTCTTTAAGTGTGTTGATACATCTAATACAGCAGTTGGCGGTGTCATACATCAACACTTAAACGGCAAATCAGAGTCACTCGGTTTTTATTCAAAAAAGCTTTCTCCATCAGAGATCAAATACAGTGAGTTAGATCGGGAATTGTTAGCCATTTATTGAAATATTAAGCATTTTCGGTACCTTGTAGAAGGCTGTCGTCCTTTTAAAGTTTACACAGACCACAAACCATTGGTTTTTACTTTGGATTCAAAAACGGAACGTAGTCCGAGACAAACAAGGCATCTAGAATGCTTTGCTCATTTCACTAACGATATACAATATATTAAAGGTAAAGATATTTTAGTAGCTGATACATTGTCACGAGCTTTTGAGGCAGACGCAATTAAAAATTTCAATATCTGTAAATTTCTAAATTTTGCAAAATGAGCAACAAAAAGATAGTGAATTGAATGAGATAATAACTAGCCAAAATTTTCATAACCTAAAATTAATAAAAATTTCTCTACTAAATTTTAATATCTAGCGCGAATTATCGGGTGAAAATCCTAGACCATTCGTTCCCAGCAGCTTAAGGAAACCAATTTTTTATACGTTACATGGAATCGCACATCCAGGTACCAAGGCTACTCGTAGATTATTAGTTAAAAAATATTATTGACCAAATATGAACAAGCAAATTAATATCTGGTCAAACGAATATAAAAGTTGCCAGAAGTCGAAAGTTTACCGTCATACAAAATCACCAGTTGTCAAAATTCCAATACCTAAGAGTAGACTCAAGCACATTCATTTGGATATTGTAGGCCCCTTACCGGTTTCCCCCCTTACCATTTCACTTCAAATTTATTTTCAGAATTAGCTAAACTTTTTGGCAGTCACCACATAACAACGACACCTTATCATCCTCAAGCTAATGGAATGGTATAACGTTTCCATAGGCAGCTGCAGAGTCCCCAATAATGGCTAGGAATGGAACCAGAGATTCGTACGAAGAGTTACTGATAATACTTCTTGGTTTATGATCAACATTTAAAGAAGATATTCCGGCTACACCTGCCAAAATTTGCGGTTAACTGGTGAACTTGTTGTTTCAACTAATGAAAGAATAACTTCAACGAAGGTTTTAAGTAGTTTGCGTAAACGTTTTAAAAATTTCAAGTCTTATCTAGAACATCATCAAAATCCATCTGGAATTTTCGTTCCAAAGAATTTAAAACATAGTAAATTTGTTTTTGTGCGTGTTATTAATAAAAATTCTTTACAACATCCTTATGAGGGGCCTTGAAAGAGATATCAAAAATTTTTAAGTAGAAATAAATGATGAAGCTAAAAATATTTCTATTGATCGTTTAAAACAAGGTTGATTTAACACATTTTCCTTACACAAATGCTAAAAAGAAAGTTACTTTTAATTTATGCAATAATAAATCTCTGGAAGGGGGAGTAATGTAGGGTTATGTATTAAGTTAAATTTATAACTTTACTTTGTTTGATTTTTGTAATTTAAAAATGTATTTAAATTTTTTAGTTTTTTTTTGAATGATCAAATATTTTCATTTTGAAAATACTTAAATTCTTGAATGTTCAATAAATTTAAAAAAAAATATAAGGATTTGTATTTTCCCACAAGGTTAATTAATGACGTATATAGGCAAAATGTGACAAGCGCTAACACCATTTCAACAATATATCGCACATAAAAATCAAAGGCCAAATAGAGAAGATTTATAAAGCAAATCAAAATTCACGTATTTAGTTGAAAACATAACTTCACCGTATACTTTATGAATTAGTATGTGGCACTTTTGTTCGGAATACCTAACAAAGAATCTCCTTTTGATCTTTTCCAACTCGATTGACAAAAGAATGCGGCCATTATTTGAATCAAAGAAAAGAGGATTTTAGTATTAAGTATATAAGTATATTTACTGTTTATACATGTGGTTTTGCATTATTTTTTAAACGTTAAATTGCATGAAGCGTTCTGTCAACACCATTTGTGCATGTTGTATACATTGTAGGTTTTCGAGTAAACCACATTCGAGTCACTGGTTCTCTAATGTTTTTTTATTGTTGTTTTCTTTTGCAAAAACATATTTATGGATTTAATTTAGTTTTGAAGAAAATTAAGCTGAACTTAAGTGCTACTTATGTATGTATGTAATATATCTACACTCAGCAACAAAAAAAAAAGCATTCAGTTTTTCTTAGAATATTCGCAAAACTTATATAAATAAATCCATTTGTTTATTATAAAAATATGCATTACATTTACATTACACTACGTAATGCATCCGCAACAGAAAAAACGAGACCACTACGACTTAGGAACCCAGCTTCAGTAATAACACTGCTAAGTAATAACAAATCCAAGCTCCTAATTGCGTGAGGGACAGGTAGACATAGTCGCACTCATTACCGGCCATAACACAGTAGATGCACACAGCCAAATCAACCATGCCAGCTGTCAGCAAAAAAAAAAATTGGGTTGATACTCCTTATAAACAAGTTAATACAGCTAGAAGTTACTTTCAACCCACTCCGGAACTATGCCCCAGTTTAAGTGTAGTTAACTATTTAGGCACAAGATTAGATTCCCGACTGACATACTGGACGCAAATTACGCATGCAAGCAGGTATTCTTACTAAGTACTCCGAGCTTTGGGCGGGCATACTTAAGAAAAAAAAAACAGTTGTAAACTCATAACACTGTACAGCGCACAGCAGCTTTGAGAGTAGGTCCCGCCAAGAACTCAGGATAATCTACACCGCTGCAAAGTTTGGCCGATTAAAAGACCATTCGTCACGCAGCGTATGTCGCTTCTGTGCTAACAATAATGGGAATGAACCTGGGGAACAGATACTAATGCCGACTTTGAGTTTCTGGAAGTTGTCGGCTTGGATTACGTGACATGGGGGCAATTTGGACATTCTGAAGGGATCCGCGGAATCTCGTAAAGATTTTTGCTTTTCGGCTCCTTCTGAAAAAATAGCGTTTTTCAAAAATATTTTGATATAGGGCGTTCTTCCACTCAGCCGTCGATATCTTCTTAGAGCGCTCATGATTTCAATAAGCTTAACAAATTAATTTAATTACAAATTTAAATTTTTTACTTTCGCAATGTTAATAGGTTTTAGCTTCAATCTGGTACTTCTCGTAACTTGAGCTAGTAAAACCGAAAAAACTAAAGATTCGCCCAGAGCGAGAGCGTAAGACCAAAAAGTACGGGATCGATTTCCTGTAACCTCTGACTATTTCTAGCTAAATAATCGTGCTTGTTCCGATATCCTGACGAATTCGCGAGGAATGCAGGGCGCTTCGTGAAAACAGTTGCGGATTTGAGTTAGAAATCTTAGAAAACTAATTCAATCGAGTTTGTTTTTAATTTACCACACTAGTCAACAAAAGAAAATGTCTTTACAATATCCAGTTTTAAGGATTAAATCCGCAACTATTTTGTAGAGAATCGATTCGCACTCCCTCCGCAAAGCATCCGTCGGATACCGTAATAGGCATGAATGAAGTAAAATATAAGCGAAGCGACTAACCCTGCGGGTTAGGGGTTTAGAATATGCCCGAGGTAGGCATACTGGTCGTAAGAGGCGACTAATATGCACAAAGGTAATGACGTGCAACTCGATGGTTGATCTACGGATATGATGCCTCTCATTACCCATCTTATCTTTCCCTACGGTAGGAGGGGTGACATCACCTAGAAGGTTTCACTGGTCATAAATCGCTACCACGGCAGTCGGGCAGTACCGCAAGGGAGTAGCGGGTTCAAATCCGGCCAAGGACTGTTAATTTGACAACACTCCCCAAAACCTTCGGCGAGTGTTTTTGTCGTTACCACAACAACAACAACAACTTTCGTTCAAGAATCGCAATTAATTCTCCTAAAATGCTGAGTTAATTTGTTTAAGCCTTTAGCAGCCCTTAGTGATTTTTAGAATTCCGCCGCAGAAAATCCCCGCCCATTACTCGGTATATTTCGGCTGTGCAGCAGTGTTAGCATACAGTGTATGTAAAAATATTGCATATATCCTAAGCTTCAAGCGTGTTCTTTTGTCGCTGTGTGTGCATAAATATATTTATATGTACAATTTCCATATATCATTCAATCGTCCGCATTTTTAAAATTTCGTATGAATATTTCATACAACCAATCTCACATCTTCAAAACTTATTTCGATAAAAACTACATAGTAAATGTAACGTAGCTAACTTTAAAACTAACGGTTTTTTTTTTTGTATTTTTTTTTTAAAGAAATTTAGTCATTCCAACTGCTAACTGAACCCATGCCACCTAAACTGGATGAAGTGGTTGTTGTTTGCGGCGTCGGTTTTAGCAATTTTCTCTTTTCCACCAATTTAATATCCTTTACACAGAGATCATGTTTTGATTCAGCTGCAAATTTTATTACCGCTTGCGTTGGTACCAAAGGTACATGCCGCAAATCTAACCAAATCAATTTTTCACATTTGGCTAGATGCTCCAATGAAAATTCAGAGATCAAACGACATGCGCTTAAATTTAATTCTACCAATTTTGCAATTGCCGTTGGTGATGTACCAATTTGTGCTACACCAGCATCTGTAATTCGTTGACATGATGAGAGATCAAGATGCACAAGATTTGGCAGTGCTTGTGTTATATAACGTAACGCCACATCGGTTATATCCGTACCAGCTAACCTAAGCGTTTTAAGATCACGTAGACGTGTCTTTGAATCAGCCAAACCTGGACGTGAATCCTTCGGCGGCGATAATATATCACGTATGGCAGCATCATTAAGACCACGCACAAAGCTCAAATCTAATATTTGTAATGGCGGGCAGAGGCAAGTATGCAGTGCCAGCACTGCTTGTATGGGACAATTTTGCAATGAAAGATGTTTGAGCGCTGGTAGACGTGCAATGACCCAAGCCAATTGTCGTTTAGCAATTTGTGTCCAATCTAATATTAAATGCTCTGGCTGACGACGTACGATCGCCGTAAGTAAAGAGGCAGACAATTTATGCTCAGCACAATTCATTGTCTTCCAGAGATCAGGATCAACGGATACGTTTGACCATACTTTACATACAGAACAGCATGTGACTAGCGTCTCTTGAGGCAAATAGCGGAATATGATTTTAAGTAATGTTGGATCGAGCGCTAAGTTTGTAGCGTTAATATGATTGCCAGTTAAACCACCTGTACCGCCTGATGATGGATGACCACCAGCTGGTCTTACGACATATTGTGGTTTTTTAAGTACACGCGTTGACGAATTTAACATTTGTTGGGCCAATTGTGAACGTATAGAACTCTTTTTGCGTTGCACTTGTGTACCATTGCTACTACCAATACCACCATTACCGGCACCACCCATATGACAATCCATAGATGCACCAGCATCAATACTATCTTGCATACTACTGCATAAACTCAATCCATCATCGCTCTTTCGTCTTTTGATACGATCGCCAGCTGCATTGGGCGAAATACCCGGTGAGGAAGTATCATAATTACGTTCAGTCTTTACTTCAATATGATGGTGATGACGCTTAGCGCCATGCTTCCAGTGTGTAACGTTAGCCGTGCCGTTTTCCATTTCCGATTCGCTTGTGAAAACAAAATCATTATATTGTCCAATGGGAGGTGGCAATTGACTACTATCAAGTTCGTGTCCAGTTGCAGCAATGTTAGAGCCGCCTACCGATGTTCGACGAACCTCCGAAGATTTTTGCCGAGCTCTGAAGTGACGTGGCTAAAAAGAAAATAAAACGGTATAATTAAAGTGAAACTCCAAATGTAGTAAGTTTAGCAGCCTTTTTGATGGCTACATTAATATAAATCGTGTCTTTTCCTTTTCTTCGATATTGGCGCTTATCCGAGATTTCGGAATTGGCTATCAAAGTAGATAACTAACGCCCGTTTTTTAACTCTAATGGAGGTCAAACCCATCCCCCGCCTAATCTCATTCGTAGCCTCGCTGTCAAAATCTGTTGTGGATAGAAACACTTTCTAAATGAGAACCACACACACTTGGACTTGTCCTCGTTCACCGCAAGAACTTATTTCCTAGCTTCTTTATCCAGGATAGAGGTCGGATGAAAATATCATCAACATACATCAATTGCACATCTCTTCTAACGAAAGTCCTAGGAAACAAGCAGTTTCAATTGGGCTGTAGTGCAGGTAAAAAGATGATCGGTGCTAGGAGAGGGCACACCATGTGGATTTGTAGGATTTTAAGCTGTTACAATACTCAGACTGAGCTTGAGCTTGAGTGACTAGCGTTTCCCTTGGAAGTTCGCGTTCTCCTGCAGCTAAGGGTGGTGGTTATGCATAATGACATTCACCGGGCGGGAGTAAACAAAGAAGGTTACTGACTATATTGTTAAGGGCTTCCTATGAACATTTGAAAACAGCCTAGTTATATGATGACTCTGAATGACCCCCTGCGGGTTAGGGGTTTAGAATATGCCCGAGGTAGGCATACCGGTCGTAAGAGGCGACTAATATGCACAAAGGTAATGACGTGCAACTCGATGGTTGATCTACGGATATGATGCCTCTCACCTCTCATTACCCATCTCTCCTTCCTTACGGAAGGAGGGGTGACATGACCTAGAAGGTTCCTCTGGTCATACCAAATCGCTACCACGACAGTCGGGCAGTACCGCAAGGGAGTACCGGAGCGTACCGGATTCATATCCGGCCAAGGACTGTCAGTTCGACAGCAACCCCCAAAACCTTCGGGGAGTGTTTTTGTCGTTACAACAACAACAACAACAACAACATGACTCTGAATGTTTGCGGAGATTACTCCTTATTTGCAGAAGGTGGCTTGCATTTAGAATTACTATTGGCGTGATCCATCATATGTACATAGTTGACACGTTAGGAGAAGTTCAAGGAGCTACTCTAACTTTAATCTTTAGCGAACTATTTGATTTTGGGGCACATTTCTTGGGATTAATGACATTTTTTCACATTAAAGTTGACCTAAAAGTTAATTATACTCAGCCCAAATTTAAATAAAAAATTACCTTGTAATCATTATTTTTCCCCGATCTACAACAATTCGGACATTCCCAGCTGTTGGGTAAATCCTCATTCACAATGCCCTTAGCATCAGCTGCATCTTCTGTGCCATCCAGCAACGACAAAGCACAATCAGGATGTGCAATCTCATAACATACCGAACACTCCATTAGCGAGGAGGGACCCTCGAGCGATGCCAATTGTTTAGTTTGCGGTGATACGGGCACTTGACGCCAACCATCCAAATGACAAACAAAACATTGCGCTGTCACCGGTAGCATTGGCGACAAGCATTGACGCATCATACAAGTTTGTTTCGCACGTCCGGGGCCACCAAATTTCACCATATCCAAACAAAAACTGCACTCGCCACAATCTGAACGCTGACATGCAGCGCAAACCTTACAACGTGTACGACGACGACGTGGTTGGCCAGTACCGGTTACATTGGGTGATAATTTAGATTCGTTTGGTGAGAGGCATGAGCTGTCGCCGCCTGTATTGACCAAATTCGTTGAATTTTGCTGTGCGTTTGTTGTTGGCGTCGTCGATGCCGATGTATGAGAGTGAAAATTTGTTTGATTGGTGCCAACTGTAGATGATCCTGTTGACGATGTTGTTGTTGTTGCTAAATGCCCACCTGCTGTTGCACTATAGCTGGAGCATGATGCGATAACACTAACTGTATTATTAGCCTGATGTGCTGCAGCAGCCACAGCATTTGCTAGATGCATTTTCTTTGGAGGTCTATACTTAAGACTATCCGTGGGCGATACAAATGTTGCTAACGAAAAATAGAAAAATTATTTATTATTAATTCAGTGTATTGTTAATGTAAAAATTACTAAAATTATTAAAAATTGTGTGCACAACTCCAGTATATCGAATGAAACGAACTTTGAACATTATTCTGAATAAAAGGAAAGGAGATGTGAAAAAATTCCCCAAGGACCTTTTATTCAGAATACGAGGAATAAGAGAGGGGAAATTGCGTACGGAATGTTTTGTACAACACCTTCACCTACCCCACGTCCTATTTTTCAATAAAAAGCTTTTGCATGGCATAAATATACTCGGAGGATTTGTCAACCACTTCTGATGGGCAACACCGTCTCGAAAATAATTTCCATTTCATTTTTGAAGGGCCTGGAAGACAAGCAACCTGTATGCCCGAGGTAGGCATACTTTACTGAAAGGGAGTACCGGAGCGCACCGGTTCCATATCCGTTAAAGGACTGGCACTCCCCAAAATCTTCGGCGAGTGTTCTTGTCGTTACAAACAACAACAAGCAACCTATCCACCTCAAATTTATTTTACTTTCTCCCTTCCAAGAAAATGTAAACGATGTTTGATATTAGATTGAGATAGAAATATCTTTCATAATTTACTGAATTGACTCAGTTCCCGATAAAAGTGTTACATATATAGTTTCACATACCTGGTTGCGTTGTGCCATTTTCTAATGGTTCCTTTTTGCATTCTTTCACAATAACACCAGCGCCACCATTGTCTGTGACATTTGCCATAGAAATGATATTCGATTTGGAATTAATATCGTTTTTGCTGTTTAATGTTGACGAAGTGTCTGCATTATTTGCAGAATTTGCTGCCGCTGCATTGGCCGCATCTAACTGTTGTTGTTCGCGTATTATTTCAGCATTTTTACGTGCAATTTCTGCTTTTATTTCTTGTTTAACAACCACGCGATCGTACAACTGAAAAGTTGGGTGCATTTGACCAGGTGGCTTTAACACCGATTCACCCGTTATGGCCATTTCCGGTTTATCTTTGCAATGTCGTTCCACTAGTGTACGTACATCCTTAATCAATGCCACTGGATCACGTACTAACTCCGGTACATTTTTCTTTTGTGGCGGTAAATCATATAGATACATTACAATTTCTTTCAAACCAAACAGTTCATAGTGCGTTAGATGTATATGACTGCGTTTAGACATTTCTTCTTCGCTGATCGATTCTTCACCATGCAGATGAGAATGTCCCAATAATGTGTATACATAACGTGTTAGCACATACCATAACATTTCGGTAAAAAAAGGATAACGAAATTTTTGTGGTACTTTGGTGGCATCCTCCACCTGTGCTGTCTTAAGTTGCTTAACAATACCGAAGGAATGTAAAAAATTACCACCAAATACTAATGTATCTGTGGGTGTGTATACGGCATGAATCCAACCTGTGGGTATGAAGAATGTATTGCCTGCTGTAAGATAGACGCGTGCACATTTTTCCACTGTATCGCCAAAGAAAATATCCGCCTGTTTACCAGATAATACCCATTTCTCGTACAATTGTAGATTTTTCTCTGTTGGTGGTATTAACCAAAAAACTTTACTACCCTTTAAGATATGATACCAAACTGAAGTGCCACCAAAGTCAATATGAAAATCTGTGTAACAATTCTTCACTGACATTAGGCAATATTTTTGCACTTTTGGATACATCATTTCACCCAAGACATTTGTTCCTTCTTTTTGTGCGTCTTTTAAACGTTTTGGCCATACAACGTCTACCCAATCGATTTGTCGTACAATTTCTGGACATTGTACATAATTATCTAATCTTGTATGGGAAAATTCTAATGAAATGACATTGAGAAGACGATCCTTTTGTGGATTATCATAATACTGTTGCCATTCTTTCATGGTCATTTGTAAGTTTTTTTGTGTGTTCACATCCATAACGTCGACTATGCGTCGTGAGCCAACACATAATCGTACATCATTTATGGTAAATTCATTTGGATCAGGCATACGTAATCCAAGGCCTGCCTTTTCTCGAAATAATAACGGTATATTAAAACCATATTGTTGAAGAAAACTGAAAAGAGAAAATTTAATAAATAAATAAATGTCTTAGATACGTTAAATTGAATGAGAGAGAAAACTTACGCCACACTCAAATCACTGCCACGCATCTCACGAACCATACCAGTCTGTGCGAACTTCGATGATTCCAATTTCTCTGAGACGCTGAATCCACGTTGCCCCTCCAAATCATCATCTCCAAGTGTCCATTCTTCAAGATAAAGTTTTCGTTGTTTACGTTCGCGCTGTAAACAAAAGAAAGAAAGTAGTTTATTAGTAATTCTGTATGACAGAACTCTTCTCAACCTTTTATCTATTATATATGAGGCGATACATATCAAAGTCGCTTAAGTCCACATGTAGAATTTTTTGAGATTTTTGTTGCGTTATATACTGCACTATCAAATCAATAGTTTAAAATATAGAAGTATGTCTAATTAATGGCAATGACGCTAAAAATTCGCAGTTTGTTTTAGCAATTTTTTCAAAGTTGAATAAGTCCTTGTATACCTGTAAATCAAAACTACTTAAGTCCATTTCAGCCAATCAGGGTGTGCTCTGCTATTCTTTATTGTGACATATTTAACGAACTTTCTTAAAATGAAAACTTTGAAAGTGTGTGTTTTGATAAAAATGGAAGAAAATAGCGAATATGTGAAAATTTTGTCACCGGACAAAGCAAAAAAAAAGAGAATATTAATAAAAGATATAAAAAAACAAAAAGAAATGGCGAAACTGTAAGTATTTTATTAGTAATTGCTATTATTGTTAAGGTATCTACTGAGTGTATCACTCATGTTGTTTTTGTCTTTACGGCCGCATTCATGCCTTTAGGTATTCGCCAAAAGGGCTCCCACAAAAACCGAAGTGCAATCATGGAAAAAATCAAAATACAAGTACAAAACCCTGAGATCGCGTGACATTTACTACTTCCATAAAAAATTTTACAGCTTCCTGAGCAAAATAGCGCAGGACAATTTTATTCTGCGCCATATTAAAGAAAGTATAACATTTTCAGGGCCCTAAAAAATCATGTTGAGAAAAGCCTGTGTCAAATCCGCTACCTTGCAAGTGATACATCGCATTTCAAAGTTGCTTAAGTCCACATATATTTTTTTTCAAAACTAATCAAGTCCATGTGGTGTATTTCAAAGTTGCATAAGTCCAACGTTAAAACTGTTTTTATTTTAAAATGGCTTAATTTTCCATTATTTTTTCTTCACAAAATGCTCGTTTAAAAAACGTTATGCACAATGGACTCAGAAGGAAAGATTGCCAAACTCAATGTTAAGATACTTTATATTTCAATATATTTAAGGGGCGTGGCATTGCTATACTGATACATTTTTTTTGTATTGCATAACTTTGGAAGTGTTAATGTTAGAAAATTAAAATTCGGTAATGAATTAAATAGGATTCGCCTCTGACATATCCTAAAAAATGGATGAGAAAGGGAAATGGGTCGTGGTACCTCCCATTCAAATGAGGCTTTAAGCACTGCATCCCTTGGAGAGTAGTCATGATACAGCACTGAAGTTTGGTAAAAAATCAAAAGAATATTATTCTCTACCACCTCCAGAAAAACGGGGGTTTAGGGAAAAGAGGACGTGGTACATCACATAAAATGGGATAACATACATATCTCTAGAAATGTCAATGCCAGATAAAAAATAAAATTTTTTTTATTTCAGACAACAAAAATCGCAAATATTGACTGCGAATTTGTTGCTGGATAAACACACATACTTCATTGCAAAGAATTTTTTTATTTCGACAGAAGAAGCCACCGCTCATATGTTCTTATGAGATCACCTGTAAGTGAATTCACCTTGGCTTTCTCGTTACTGTCACTTTTTTCTGAATTAACTGCTTCGGTGGAGGCCGCTAAATTCTGTTACGTGACTTGTGGAAAAAGCTGCAGTGAGGTTCTCTCCGACACATTCGGCTTAAGAGCTTACTTTAGTTTGCACTATTTTTTCACCAAGAGCTTTGGCTCAAGCGGCATATCTCTTGGTCTCGAATGAGACCTTTCTTTTTTGATGACAGTCACGCCCACATCTGGGAGTTGCTGAACTTACCGTTAGATCATTGACAGCTCATGAAATGATCAGACGGATTTGCAGGAATAATTGCTGCAAACAACAGTATTATGACATTACAAGCACATCGTCGGAATAAGGGGAAATGTTAGATATTGTGGGCAACGTCCACTGGATTTCGATAGTAAAACTAAACACAAAACTGAATTCGTTCGAGTTTAATTTACAAATTTAGAGTACATGATTGTCACATGTTAGAGTTAGACACCAGACAGTAGAATAATAAGAGGAAGCATTTTTTTACGCAAATAACAATGCACAGCAAGTATCTACATTAGACTGAGTCAAATAAAAAAAAAAAAATTTTTTTGTTTGAAAACTATATTGGTATAATTTTTCAAAAATACTATAAAAATTACAGATCTTAATATTATAATTGCTAGTCTAGATTGTATAGGAAAATTTTGAATGAAAAGTTTCGTCAATTGGGCTATTCCAGAGTCACCAAGCTTAAAACATTGGTATGGTTTTCTGATTCCACCTTGGATAAACGTAAAGATCAATATAGAAAAAAGATATACATATACCAGGGCTCTTGTTTACAATCGATTATCCGACTAAATTAAAAAAAAATTTTAATTGTTCATAGTTGAAAACATGGACTCTGCGAGTTTATGAATGTGATTGAGCTTAGTTTCATGCTAATAGAGCCAGTGTTGGGCGTTAATCAATTAAATTTTTAATCGATTTGATAAATGATTAAGAAATGCTTTGCAATTAAACAAATTGGGTTTAAGTATCGATTTAAAATTTAAACTGCTTGTTGCAATTAAATTATTTAAAATTAAACTAATTACAATTGAAAAAATTATAATTAATTTTTTACTTGTATTATGGAGCAATTAATAAAAATAGTTTACCATTTTTTTACAATTGCCCGTGTAATTCTTATTTGATTATTTTCAAATATTCAATACAATTTATAGCAGGCACAGAGCTTTCACGAAAGTACGATTTTTAAATATCGCTGTTATAACCTACATGTTCTCACAGTAGAAGTTCGTCGCAAAAAAACCAATGGTTTCCTGTTAATATTACACCAGATAATGCCCGCGTATCATGTTAACTGTTGGTAAATTCATAAAGAAATTCAAAAAAAATTGATTAATAAATTGTTAATCTTAGAGAAATACAATAAATAATTTATTAATTGTTAATTGCGAGCTTTGCAATGGATTTATTGTTAATTGTAACTTTTAATAATGGCAATTCAAAATTGTTAATTGTAGAAGTTGCAATTAACAATTAATTAATTGTTTAACAATTATAATTTGCCCATCACTCATGCTAATAGAGCATCCATTATAGAATTAAATTATATTACCCGCAGAAAAAGATAAAATAAAATAAGTTAAATAATAGTCGAATATGTCAACTAGTCGATTAGTGATAATCGATAATTTTTTTAAGCGACTACTGCAAATCGACTTTTCGATTAGTCGAAACAAGAGCTCTAATATATCCAGATTATTTAAGGGAATTGAATTCAAAATCAGAGGTTAGTTTTAACTCTTGAGAATTAACTTGAATGCACTCATAAAACTATAAAATCTAATTTAACAACGGTAGACCTCTAGAAATTAAAATTCATATCTCTAGCGTTTCCGGCGTTTTCGCCATTCTGAAAAATAATATCGATAAAATTAAAAAAAAAATTCTATTTGGTCCAGTCTAACCTACATAATAGGGCTGCTGCGGAAATCGTAAAAGTGGAGCTTCCGAAGTTTCTTGGAGATTTTTTATGAATCTATTTTCTATTGGTATACAATGTTTTGATATCGATTTCATGAATACATTTTTTTTGTAAATGTGTCAAATCGTATCACAGATATGAGTTTCATAAATATCGGTATGTGCATCACCTAGTTTCCCTAAATTTTCCATTGTCATGGCTTTTGAACTATGTTTTAACTTAGATTTCATGCTTTTTGGTTGAAACCGTATCGTACAAGGCCACACCCAAAGAAAAGGCAAATTATCAACAGTAAACTGTTTTATCGAAACCAACCGATTGTAGGAGATGCAAAAGAGCATAGCCATATCCATAACTCCTATAAGCAATTAAGTAAATTCATGGAGAAATGGGTTTCAATCGCTTGTTTGGGTCTCGGAGACTTTCGTTCGAAGATTTTTGTTCGAAAAGCGCAAGCTTAAATTTTGAATACGGCAACGTTAAAACAATGACGAGGGATCCCTACAACGCTAAACGTAGCTGGATTAGAAAGCTATAGAATGTAAATCGTTGCAGTATGAGCAACAGTCGAGGTGGTTGGAACCGCCATTATTTCACTCGGGTATATTCTAACCATAGCATAGTAACACAGATAATAGCACGGCGGCCGTATCGGAAATTGCTTCTCTAAAACGTCAGAACAGCACAGCACATGTTAAAATGTTAACAAACCGATTACAAGCAAGGTTGACAGTTTAGAGAAAGTTAAAATTAAAAAAGGAAAAACTCATCAGCTGTTGAGCTGATATTACCTGTAAAGGTATGCCATGAATCTAACCCTTATCTCTTTAGGGGATTTCTCAATTAATTTATCGTCATCGTTGCTGTCTGCCTACGGATGGTCCGAATTCTATGACTGAAATTCCACATTCGCACCAACCCTAGATACTGCATTGAACATACTTAAACGCCTATCGTCACTCGTACGATATGTATCACTTTCCTCGATGACACAGCCGGCAAGTTTTGTGACATAATTACAACAACAAAGCTTAGCAAAAACATTCAAACGATAAGTGGTAGGTGATTCTTGTTTTGGTTACTAGTATCGTTTGTTTAAAATGAGTGAGGTAAGCGGAAACGCAATACCTTAGATATGCTCATAGTCCAGTAAGGACGCATAAACAAATACATACATATGTACAAACTTACGAAGATAGTAAAATATAATAAAAATTTGTAGACGACGTTCAGAATTCTCTACCAAAGTGTAAAGTAATAAGTTGTTCACTAGACTGGACCAAATAAAAAACAATTTTTTTAAAAAAATGTATTTATTTTATAAAAGCTTACATAATAATACAAATTATAAATATATATATATATGTATATATATTAATATTATTCTTCAAAAATTTTGTTGAGAACCTTTTGTGGAGAATTAGATTTCCTACAAAACTTTATACAGCTAAATTTTTTTAACTTCAATACTTTGGCCTGACTAGCAATGATAGACTTCTAGAAATTAATATTAGGATCTGTAGCTTCTACAACCTTTTTTCGGCATTCTGAAATATTATAGCTCATTTTTTCGTAAGCACTTAGCAACATATGTATGAATAAATACAAAATAAAAGTCAAAAGTTTTAAATCTACTTGGAAAATCAAATCTAAACTTGTAAGCTTGTAGTCGCCTCTCATTAAGGCATACCTATCTCGGGCATATTCTAACCCCCAAACCTCTGCTTGCTTATTTTGTTGTTCCTTTCAATTTAAAATTTTGTGATACAAGCAGAAAAAATTTCATTTAGTATCAAAATAATGAATTTAAAACCAGCAATATTTACAAATTTTGCAAATGACCAAGTTTTTTATTTGGCCCAGTCTACTGTTCACACTTGGAAAAACTTAGATTGGCAACTCGTGGCCTGAGACCGTTTGGTAGATATCGAGAAGTATTGTATGGGTACAGCGGCGCCCCTACCCACCTCCATTCTTTGTCGTTCTCTATGCTATCAATTTTTCAAATGAGAGAAACCCGTTGCAGAGAAAGGAGTCTCCCTGTGTGAACAGCATATAAGTTGAAAGTAAAATAATAAATAATATGCAATAAGAATAAGTGACGAATGATTTCCGAGTAGAAGATGAACTTTTTCCTGAGTGAAAGCTTTGAGTGATTTTGAATTGCTTGCACGTGAGAAGTGCCCTGTATATTTATATATGGTTCTATCCATTGCACTGTATTCGTGCTCCTCTTAATCTACTTAAATCTACTCGATTTACGAATAAAGGCAAGTAAATTTCTCGGTGTCAAAGAGCTCAGATCTGATCCAAGCTAAGAGGGAGCAGACGCACGCAAAATGCTCAGCCGTCTCATCACCCTCAAGTTAGGAAAAGCAGATTGGGTAGTCCTGTTTCCTGATTGCCGTCATGTGTTTATACGATGTAAATTGACCCAGTAACACCTACTGCGATTTCTAGCAGTTGCAACTCCCATTCACGACTATGCAAAATATTCACAAATTGCATAACCGTGCCTTCGATAGCGGAAGAAGGGAGTGCTAGAAGGAGCTGTGGGCTAAAGAACGCCGGTTCCGAGCCCACCCTAACCAAATTGTCCATTCCCAGGGACTGTCACCAGCCACCCAGAGTAAATTAAGGGTGCTTCACTAGCTTACATTGACGAACCAATTTAGAAGTAGATAAGGGCTAGCCAAAGCCTTAAGTGCAGCTTGCCTGTCACTGCTCTAACTCCCTGCTCTCCCCAATATAGTCCATGGACTTGAAAATTACGACTTGCCTGTCACTGCTCTAACTCCCTGCTCTCCCCAATATAGTCCATGGACTTGAAAATTACGACTATCTCATCTTGAAAGACTGAGAAAACTATCCATAAGAAAAGTGAAGTTCGTCACCAATTGTCTTTCAAGAAGACCCCAGCGCCCCAATAAAAATTCTGGAATGTAGATCCGGGCTTAGTATTGGGATCTGCTAGTTTAAAATAAAGTAAAACATTATCTAGAAGGCATAGTGGTGTCATATGTCTACGATAATTCATGCCCACAAAAACTAGGTGGCCTTTAATAAACCCGCGGTAAGGTATGCCTGTTGTAAGAGGCATCTAAAACCCACGATCGGTTCGGCGGGATGAAGAAAATCGCACCAGTCGGAGTAGTGCTACAAGGTGCTAGTACTGGAGCCTGCCGAATTCATATCTAGCAAAGGACTGTCAAAAATCGTAATATATTTGATACGATTTTCAAACATTTTTAAAGCAACTAAATAATATTTACTATTGATTCACTACAATTTTTCAGATATAAATATTTACTTTTGTTTCTTAAAAAATAATAATCTACTATTTTCTAGCCATTTACTACCATTTTGTGTTCCCGATACTTCTAACCCTAAGTGGAACGTTATTACTACTTTTTAAAGCAAGGGCAACACTGTGTGACTACGCAAGCGCGAGTTTAAAACATCCCCAGACAAATACGCCACGTTTTACTCATTTCTTTTTTCAGTCAGCATTATTGTACAGAGCTGTTGAGTTTTCCTGAAATGCAGATTGCAGTTTGCAGATGAAGAGAGATTCGAAGCAATATATGTACGTACATATGTATATATGTAAAGTGCACATGCACATAGATGATATAAAAGCACCGACCTTCGATGCACTACAATTCCATTGGCAGAAATGCAACCTAGTTGCCTGGCTATGAATACCAGAGTGTCCTAGATTTGGGAGATTTGTTGCTTTTTATTCCTCAACGTAAAAGTATTGAAAACACTTTGGCGATATTTTCTTGAGAAACTATTACGGCTGCCTTTGCGCAAACCTTTCATCTCATCAAACGGCTGAAGAACTAGATTTTTTTTATTAAAAACGTTCCATCTCTGATTTTTTATTGAAAAATGTCATGTTTCGAAAATGGTTTTAATCAATGAATAATTATTAACAGAGAAAGTGAATTTTCGAAAAATATTGTCTGATCTTCTGAATCAACAGAATAAAGATCTTTCCCCAATAATAAACGAACGGTCTAGCCCAAACGAACAAGTTAGGTAGCGGTCATTAATCTTTAGGACTATTATCTATATTTTCACAATGACTTTCCCAACCCAAGGTTTTTTTAATTAAGAAAACCTGTTTTTTGCTATCGAAATTTTAAATTTTTGTAATATGAAACAAGTAAGAAGATCGCTGCCTTCGGTAGGCTTTATACCGTTCATGGACACGAATCATGATTTTCACTTTCCGATCCTAACTTACAAGTACAAAATATGCGGAATTTCACGGATTTAGCTTTTTTATTGAAATATATAAAGAAAGCCCAAAGCTCGTTCATCGGAATAATTGGTTGTATGGCGACCATATGTTAATATTGGTCCAGCCCACAGAAGCTGAAAAATCTTACATTCTTGGCTATTTAATTCCTAGAGTTAAAGCGTAACCGCGTTTATCGGAACAGTCGAGTGTATGGGGGTTATATGTTATATTCGTCCCATCTTGTTGGTTCTTACCAGTGATGTAATGAATGCCATTTTTTAAACATTCGCGAATGCGAATATCCTCTAACGATATTGTGAATATTCAGTTTTCGTTCAAATGTTTCGTCAATTGTGCTTGTTCGAACGAAGTGAAAAAAAAAAGAGTCCTGAGAGTTCATTGTTGGTCGCCGTTGGTTGGCGAAGAGGCTTAAGTATCATATTAGTATTTCTCCTTGGGAAGGGTGCCAATGTGAGGCTAACTAAGAGGAAAGTATTCACATTTGCCGCCGTCTTGGAATCGGCTGGCACGGTGTACCCACCATCCCGCTACCGCGGAAAATGTGAGGCTTTCCGCACCAACATCACCCTAAGTCAAGTCGTGGAGGTACCCGTGCTGAGGGCTGAATGATCAGCGGGTGGTTATTGAATAGCTGACCGCGAAAGGTCCCCTCCGATACCCAGGCAAGGTTGGCTGAAACAAGTGCCTTACCTCAGTATGCTGGCTGCGGACGGATTATCAAGGAAGGAAATAAAATGGAATCGCCCTAATAGATACATACATACATATTTTCGTGAGGACAATAAGAAACAAGTTAATGCCCTTCACATTGTGCACTCATATTTATGTACAAAATATATGCGTATATATGAAAACTATATACATATGTACCTAAGTATGTACGTTTGACTGAGCCAAATAAATTTTTTTTTTTAATTATATTGATATTAATTTTCACAATGGCGAAAACCAAATACTGTAAAAGTTACAGAGCTTGAATAAATTTTTAGAGGTCTATCGTTGCCACTCAAGATTTTGTAGGACTGATCTCATTTTTGCTTTAAAATAACTATAAATAGAGTAAGTTAGGGTAATGTGATATGGGTTGGTAAAGTGATATACATACCTGCGTATTTCCTAAATTATTCATCTTTACTATCATGGTTATGGCCAAAAACCGCTACTACAAAGCAACGGCTGGCATTGGTCAACTAGGTTGCTATCAGTGTAAAAAATCATTTTCCATCGTGCGGTCGTCAATAATTTAGAGCACTCTTTAAACAAGGATAATTGCGAAATGTTCTTAGGTTGTCAACTTCTCATATTTTATTTTCGTTTTTGGTTAATATAGGCACCAATATTTCAAGTGATTACTTAATATTTTTAAACTAATTTTGGTGAAAAAATTGTTTGTTCCTTTAAAGCTCTAGTTTGCGTAATGTGATATGGTAGAAGTAGTTCAATGTGGAACAGGAGTATGAAAAGTATAAATTTCCTCCAACTAGGATGTGGAACGTTGATGGCACAAGGGTTTCTATCACGCCATGTAAGCATCCGAAAATGTTAGCTACAACAGAAAAGCAAATAAGCATAAGATCAGCAGAAAAAGAAAAACCTTCTCCACTTTTGATGGAACATGCTCTTCCTGGTTCCGAAGCAGCTTGTCACATATCTGAATGGATGCAAATTACCCTATCTACAATGTGGCTGGATTATTTCATGCGGTTCACACATACGTATTTCATAGTATATCACAGAACCCCTCTATTTTGACAAAACGGCTTTTTTGACTTTTAATGGGTTTGAATAAATATCTTCCGGAATACTTAAGATAAATCGATCTTCGCAATACTGGAATCTATCGAACTGTATATATGATTTTCTACCTGTCTACTTAATAAAATTATTTGCTTTTAGTTTTCTAAAAAAAAAAACCAAAATTTTTTACTTCAATAGTTTCGCAGTTTTACATCAAAAATTAAAACAGTCCAACAAAGTATAGACTAGCAATGTTATCCCTTCGAAATTAATATTAAAATCTTTAACTTTTACAGTTTTTTTCTAAAATAATATCAATATCATATCCAAAACAAATAACTATTGTTGGCCCAGTCTAATATACATTTATGTAAAAGAACCTACATATAAACTTATGTATGTTTGTATGTATATAGTATCTACGAGTTGTAGTACTTGTTGTCAATGATTAACGTTGGTTATTTTCATATTGACTCTTGGTTAACCAAGAACAGCTGCAGCGGCGTATTTTGGCTCAACATTGACCCTTTTTTTGTTTCTTTGTAAAGTTGTTTAGTGACAATTTCCAACTTATTACCTGTATTAAAAACATTAAATCGGCCTAAACCAAAACCACACACACCGCCTTGTCCTCTTCAAAAATTTTGTGCTGCATTTGAGCTAGTACTGCATACATTTAGGCGAATGCTTTGGAAGGCAATAAAATAACTGAGTTGATAGGGCTCCAATTACCGAACTGACCTGTCGGCACAGTGCCATATAATTTTATTTTAAGAAACTGCTTTACTGTGGTGTCCAAACAATAGATGAACTTTTCTTTAGGATTTCCCCTATTGGCCCTAGTTTTAAAAATATTTCGCCGTCTCTCAGGTTTGTTGCAAGCTTATTCTTATGTTAAAGGTCGCAGTTTTCATTACCACTTTACGACCTCACTTCAACAAGTCAGGAACGAAATAAAACAAATAACACAAAAAGGAGCAGTTAAATGTGTAAGGAAACATGCAAAACGGGTTTAGACGTATATATATATATATATAATAATGTATATACATAAATAAAGGCATATTAGGGTGTCTATTTTTAAAAGCTTGATAAATTCATAATCAAGCCATTTCTGCGCAAGCCAATTCTAGTGAAAACCGAAACAAAGCCTTGGATTTGATGACAATGACATCAAGCGTTTAAAGCAGTATTGTTTAAGGGAGTGACGCGAAATTTCCGGCCCTGACTAGAGGGCCCGCTGGTTGAGGTCCAGGTTCTAGCATGAAAAGATTGCCCGAACTACTTGGTGGTCTAGTTATCGAAAAATGCGCAAACAAAGACACTGAAAATATGATAGAATTTCAGCGTAGTCGCAGGGATACCTAAAAAGGAAGGATGCTTCGGGCAGCTTGTGGGCGATGCCACGAATATTTTCCAACATTAACTAATGCAATGACCAAGTAAATATATCTATGAAGTTTTGCCACTTTAGCTGTTTATTATCTGATTTCGCCCATCCCTTGGCCGGAAAGCAACCTGATTACAAAATTTCATTTCAATTTTTGCTCAAGTTATCGTGTCCACAGACAGACCGACAGGCTTGACTCAAACGATTTCTCTATTCATCGCAAGACGAATATGTTGCTAGAAATGTTATAAGTCCTTTCGTCGTCGCATTGTACGGATTCGTAACCTAAGACAGTGAGGTCCAAATAAACACAAAAAGGTTTTCTCGAGGGTAATGCCTCCCACTTTTGTCGCAATCGAGGCTGATTCGCAAAGCGATTTTTCCATGATACTTTCTCCGACTTAAATTTTTGTTTAACTAAATATATAGGTTTAATTGCCACACTAAGCTCTGCTAGGATGATTCGAGCCTAGTCCGCGAAAATAGGTTTTTTCAAGGGCACTTTCATGGACTTAAACTATTGTTTAGCTAAATATATATCCAAATAGCTACATAATATATCGAATTGCCAACGATTCAAGAAAGTTAAAATGCAGGATTTGCTAATGATAAGTGAATCACCTAGTAATTCGGATTCACCGATCTATTGCCACGAAGTATTGCCGCTATAATATTATCAGAGGAAGCGAATTGTGCTCATTGAGGTTTTATGGGAAGTGTTTGGGACCTAAAAGTTAAACTAGTACCGCACACATATCTAATACCTAAAGTCAACAGATGAGATACTTTGCTCACACTACCACATTTGTATCTGAGCGACTTTGAGTGACTTTATAATTTTGAGTAATGTTTGTGTTTACACAACTCTATATACGTGTGGCATCACCAACACAAACAAAAACAATATGTTCCCAAGTGCCTTTTAAGCAACTGAAACCCATTGAACGGCGTCAGTTGCCTTAAGTTGCTCAGCCGAGTTGGTCATACATCTTGTGTTTCCATGTTCCTTACTTAAGTTGCACCACAGCAGTAGCGAATACGAACATGTACAGCTAGTGTATGCTGCGCAAAGTCTGATACTTAGAGGGGGTGGTCCCTTTTTAATTTAATGCGTGCTCTCATGTGTGTACAACAGCATTTTAATCGCACTCGATCAAGTCCACGAACACTATATTGATATGGGTGTGCTTGTATATACAATTATTATGTATACTCGTTGTTGTTGTTGTGCATTAGCGCGCTTCATATTTTCATACAATTTTCTTTGTAAATCATCGGAAATCACTAAATCGCTGCTAAACACTTTGAACTGATTTTGTTTCGCGGTTGGCAAAAAAAACACCGAACAGAAAAAAATAACAGAGCCTAAGTGAAACCGGCTTTTGCTGCTCTCCCATAGAAGTTTTGGTTTCTGACCCTAAATGTTTTTTAAACATAAATTAGCAGCTATCATCAAATGTGTTATCAGATATTTATATGTAAAACTTATTGATAATTGTTCCAATTGTTTATACTATGTATATATGTACAAAAACAGCACAAATAAAATGTACATATATACACGTATATATAGTATATGTATATTTACATAGGAATAAATGTATTGGCAGAATAATTTCACCTCCACCCTCTCTGCAATACAATTATTTATATATCTATGTATGTATGTGCATGACTACACTTGTACAGTTGCAGGCAAAACTAAAGCAGCGCAACTAACTTTAAATCATGGCTGACCTCCTAAACGTCAGGTGCTTTGCAATCTTCAAATGCGACTGCATACATTTAGGCACATTCTCGGTGCCCATCAGATGCGCAAATCGCGCATCACCAAATTTGTTGATGCTTTTCATATTTACATATTTATTGCAATTGAAAAATGGCCGAAGCTGTACGCATATTTTTATGTAAATTATTCATTAATGGACAAAAAACATTTTTGATATAGAAAATTTTTGTTTACCAGGCAGATGAATTTAAAAGTTTCCTTAAGAAAACGGCTCTTAAAGTAATCAATTTTTTACAATTTACATTAAATTAGAGAAAATACAAGTTGCGTACCTAAAAAAAAATCATGAGTTGTGCAATGAATCATAAAACCATCATGACTCTGCATCACTGTGGTTTTCGTATCAAGAAAGCTTTAACGAGCTTTAGGATTATATGAGGCGTGAGTAAGTAGTGAGTTGTACCATTGATACTTTCTAATTAAAATACACGAGTGTTCGTCTATTTCTTTTTAGTAATCACTGTAGAAAGTGTTAAATAGTTGTCAAGTATATAGACATCCTAAATATTTTATCAAGACTGACTAGATTATTTTTTTTAGATCCTAACATCTTGACTGTCCCATACAATGCGTTGTCCAAATGTCCCACAACCACCCATATATTTTTGCGATAAGCTTAAAAATATCTCTTTGTATCGTTAAATATAGCTCTCATAAAAGAATAGATGATAGCCCCGGCGGTACTAAGTCCACTTTTCACTCAAAACAACTTTTTCCTAATGCTGGAAAAGTGGGGGATTTCTGAACTGTAGTAAAAGATTGTGTGTTCAATGTTCATAATCTCTAAACATTTTTCAAAAAAGAAAAGCCGATTTTTTTCGTAGGCACTTAGCGACTTTGAATAAAATAACAAAATTATTATTTCTTTTCGAAATTTGATTTGAACCAATATAGCCCTTATACTTTTTTCTGCTGTTATATTTTTTTGTTGCTTTCAATTCAAATATTTTACTAGGCAAGAGAAAAAATGTTATGAGCATCGACATGATAAATAAAAAACGGCCAAAATCTGTTAACTCCATAAATACGACTAAAGAAATTTAAATGAACAAGAATTCCAACCCACTTGAGACTTTCAAATTTCTTTTATTAAAAGAAAATATCTTAGTAGATTATAATTTTTCGTCAAAAAGAGTATTATCATCCGTACTTTTTTTAAATATTTTAAATGAGAATCTATACTTTTCTAAAAGTTCTCTCTCTAATTATAAGTACTTTTATGTTTTGTTATTTTTATTTTGGAAAAAAGATCTTAAAGAGAATATTGATAAATTGCCGCTTGCTTAAACTTTTGGTCTGCTTTCTTAATTTGTCTCGGTACTTGCGAAGGACGCACCTGTAGTACCTTAGTTTTGTGCTAGATCGTATGTATATACCGCACACCTCAAGCTAATTTGCAATCAACTAAAAAAAATACGTTTTTCAGAAGTAGTTGACCTATTATTGAATCGAGTACAAAGTTGAACAGCATTGATTTAAGAATCCTGGTAGTATAAATATATACCTTCCAAAAGTAGGGGCATAGTCCTTTATTATAACTGGGAGGAACTGTTATATTTGATCAACCTGATGTATGCATATGTATGCTACATATACGAGGTGTGTTCAAAAAGTATCGCGAATTTTGTGTTTTTTCAAAAGTTATTTATTTATTCATGAATATCTATTTTGTCCCCTTCAAAGTAATCCACATGAGATATTATACACTTGTGCCAACGGTTTTTCCAATCTTCGAAGCACTTCAAAAAATCATTTTTTTGTATCTTGTTCAGCTCCTCCTTCGATGCCGTCTTTATCTCGTCAAGAGAAGCGTAACGTCGTCCTTTCATGGGCCTCTTCAGTTTAGGGAACAAGAAAAAGTCACAGAGGGCCAGATCTGGGGAATACGGTGGCTGCGGCATCATTAGTGTGTTGTTTTTGGCCAAAAAGTCGCGCACAAGCAACGATGCGTGAGCAGGGGCGTTATCGTGGTGCAAAAGCCAATTTTTGTTCTTCCACAAATCCAAGCGTTTCTGGCGGATTGCTTCGCGAAAATTGCACATAACTTGCAGGTAATATTCCTTATTGACCGTTCTTCCCTGTGGCAAGAACTCATGATGCACCACGCCCCTGCAATCGAAGAAAACTGTCAGCAAAACTTTCACATTCGACCGAACTTGGCGCGCTTTTTTCGGTCTTGGTTCGTGCGGCAGCTTCCATTGAGATGATTGAGCTTTGGTTTCCACGTCATAACCATAAACCCACGATTCGTCACCAGTTATGACCCTCTGGAGCAAATTTGGGTCGTCGCGGACAGAGTTTAACATCTCATTAGCAATGTTCATGCGATGCTGTTTTTGGTCACAATTGAGCAATTTTGGTACGAAAAATCGAAGACGATCCAAAACACGTGCAAGCAAAGCAGCTGTCAACAATTAACTGAACATTCAAAATGGCCGAGCTTGTCGGCATAAGTGAGAGACATGAGTACCAACATAACGCCACAAAAAAATTCGAAATTCGAATATACGTAACCAGCGAAAATTCAAAATTCGCGATACTTTTTGAACACACCTCGTACAGTTGCGTCGAAAAAAATAGTTCAAGTAGAAACTCTAATTTTTTAATTTCAAATTACGTAGAATTGTACAACACGAATGGGAAGTGATAGAACGGTTGCAAAAAAAACGTTTACACCGACCGCATTATATATTGTCTTGGTTTCACAACAAGTGCTGCTGATTACATTGCGATGCCAGTTTTCCAAAAATCAAAATGGCGAATCTAAGTCAATTTTTTTTTAATGATTGAATTTTCTAACTCTATATTCCATAGAACTCTATATATATCTTAATTCCCCGTTACGTCAGGGTTCACACAGGTGGGTATAAACGTGAAGAATCTTATACTTTTTTTAAAAAAAATTTTTTTTTTAAGGTTAAAAGGGATCTTTGAACACATGGCCCTAAAATTAGTAAATAAACATAATTTGAAAATCGCATTTAGAATGTTGCTACTATTTTTTTTACAGCAACTGTATATATGGATAGATATGGATTTATGTACACATCTACAAGTAAATGCACGACAGGGGGTTTGCGGTGTATTTGTGCAAAGAGAATCTCTCTAGTCGTTAGCACCACACATCACTACTTATTTATATATTCGAGGTAGGTATATTTTCCATTTTAGCGAGCATATGCCTATTATCACACTACACATTTTGGCCAGTCAATGCAGCCCGCTATTTCGGGGCTACATGCAAATATATGTACATACATAAATAAGCTCCTAGTAGACACGATGAATTAAATATATTTTCTATTGCACTTATTTCCAATGTTAATAAAATGTGATTATTTATTTAAAAAAAATTCATTGTTTCGTAAATTTTGTTTTTAATTTTTTTAACGAAAGTCATGTTTTGTAAGTATTTTCTATACTTACCAACTGGCGACGCTGCTGCTGTCCACCTTTTTGCGTCTTGCCCGGCGACCCCGATTCGGACATCGCCACGGTATTGTTTTTTTTCTCAGCTCAATTCAGCGTTACACACACTCACAAAGCGATTTTCAAAGTGCTTTCTGTTTTGTGTCTTTTTCTTTGTTTTTTTTTTTTATCTGAAAATATTTATTAAAAACTTGTTAAACACCACATAAAACTAATTTTTGTCTATTATTCTAAATATGTATTTTTTAAGTAGCATAACTTTAAAAATGAAATAAGTATTGTAGAATATGTACATATGCCTGTATGTATTTCTTATTTTCTGTAGCACCAACCCAGCACGCAGCCACGAGTTCTACATAAAGCTAAACTAAATTTTCAAGCGTTTTTGCCGTGTGGTAATATATTAATGACGTTTTGTCATCTACGAAAAAATTTTACTTATGTGCACATGTATGTATTTAAATATGTAGCTCTTTATAATTTTTATCACGACACCAAAATGTTAACGAACCTACAGAGTAAGCGAACCGGACCATACTAAACGTGCAAGTTTGGTAGGTATCTAAGCGAACGCAAATTTGCTTCTTCGTTCTTTTCTATTTCACTCCACTCCATCTGTATAAATTATACCCATTTTCAGACCATGGCAGTCATCATTCTGTTTTTTGGATCGGTTTTTACTCTCCTTTGTTTGCTCTCTCTATCTCTCTCTCTTGTTGTCGCTGTTCACCTAAGTAATTTTAACCCTATATAACTGATGTGACTTTCATTTTTAATGTATTAATTGCTCACTACCTTAAAATACGGCCGTTGTGTGTAAATAAATTTTTCAGGAGCCTGTTTTTATTAGTGTCGAGTACTTTTCAATATTGAGTACTTCGTTATCGAAACTTCTGGTACTTTGTGTCAAGTTTTCCTGGCAGTTTTTCTGCCAAAATCTGGCTCTCTTTATTGTTCGCGAACAGCGAACCAAAGCCATCGATTTGGAAATATTTCAATAAACGCACCTGGCAACACTGACTGCCAGAACTTATTTGGCCTTCCGACTAAATTGACAAACAAAAGTCCGATTTGGGCTAATTGAAATCTTTCAGTTAAATTCACATTACAGTGGGTAAATTTTTCTACTTCCCTTACTCTATGAAAAAGGTAATTTTTATTCTATGAGTTTGAGGTAGCCCACTCGAATTTTAAATAAATGAATAATAGTTAAAACGGAAAAATTTAGTTGTTTGAAACTTAAAAAAAAAAATACAAGGAATTTCAAATGTTTTTCTTTAATCCACTTTCATTCTAAAGGATTTCTTATGTGTAATAAATTTATTTACTCAATCACAAAAATAATGAGAAAATTTGGTTTAAACTTCAGAATTTTTGAAGTATCCGTGATTATAAGCGAGCTCAATTTTCTTTGGTTTTCGACGGGATCATAGAATACTTTTAAAAAACATTTTATTTTTCAGTTGTTACTATCCCATTTGATCAATTATTTATTGAAAAGTCGAGTGGGCCAGCTCAAAATGTTGAGTTAAAAATTTTCGTTTTCGTTAAAGCACGACTTCTATTCAGGCTGTTTCGAAACCTGAGTTATTTCTAATTTTATGCATTACTTTAAGGTAACATATGAAATACAAAATCCAGTTTTTCCAGATACTCTCTTAATAAGAACAGAATTAGGTAAACCGAGACTTTTTTATTACATTCGGCGTAGCCAGGGGGGCTGGGGGATGGATCCCCCCTTCGTCAATGAACTACTACTTTTTTACTTTCGATTGAACAACACAATACCCTTTAATGCCTCTGATTTATAATTTTCTTATTTTAGACTAATGACAAAGTCCATTTTTATGAATATATGAAATTATCGGTTAGTGGAATATTAAGCCTATATACGTATACTAGTCTTTTCAGACCTTCTACAAAATTCACTAGGCTTTCAAGACGATAAAACCGGTTTCGAGTTATGCGTACACATTGGTTCTGGTAGTAATAAAATAACAGATCGAAATAATACCGTAATTTTCAAGGTCTGATATTGCTGAGCTAAAACTCTACTCCCTCATCTCTCACGTCTTTGAAAATCCGAATTCAGGCGGTCTGAAAATACAAGAGTAGGCAGGCTCAATAATTTAATCAGAGCACACAACGGCTGAAAAATAGATAGCGACGAGAATGTTTTACACCTTTTTTATAAAAGTATGGTATTCAAGAACAAATTTCAAACTTTGTTCCAAACCTAGGAAAATTTAACCAAGCTTCATCAAAATTAGGATTTACAATTTTATGACCTATTGAATTTAGTATTTATAAGAAATTTTCAGGGTGAAGATGGCAAAAAATTGTGCCAATTATTGTCATTTATTGATAAATTTATGGTGTAAGTTTTGTTATACGAAAGGCCCAAAATTTAAAAAAGTTTCAACATTTTCTCTATTGCTTAGTATTATAAAATTCTTAGGTCAACATTAAAAACTATTTTTTTTTAAATAATCAACCAGTATTTTAGCATCTTTGTTAACACAATGCATTCTGCCTTTGTGTAATAAACTTCAACAAAAAGAGATAGACTAAGGGCTTGTAGTGGATTTCGCAAAAGATTTAGTACTAGAGTTACGTTGTTCAGAACTTGTGACATGGATATTGAAATCAAACGGAACCGATGCAAATCTAGTCAAAGTCTGCAAGGATGTAACCTAAATGCTTATTTCAAGATTTCTGTTTTTTTTTATCCATTCATGTATTGATCATACAAGGTGGCGCAAAAGTAATCCTCCTATCAGAAAATGCTATAAATTTTGCGATTGGCCCCTAAAGTCAGTTCTGTTTTGACATTTGTGTAGTAAACACATGCGAAATACACGTTAATAAACAATGTTACGCTACACTGCTCCAGAACGCGGAATATTGCTGACTATGTATTTGACCAATAATCGGTCGGGGCCAAACGGTTACTGTGAATGGTGAACGCTACAGAGCAATGATCAACGAGTTCTTTTTGCCGCAACTTGATGAATTGGGATTGGAAAACATGTGGTTCCAACAAGACGGTGCAACAGCACACACTGCACGTGCCACAACCGATATGCTGAACATCGGAAGCTTACTTTTGCGCCACCTTGTATAAGAATGGAAATAGATAGTCGATTCACTCAACATAAAACTATCGTTAGAGATTTCGCTTCGATTTTTCAACAAACCACAGAGAAAATTTTTGCAACTCTCCCCGTTTCCACTTCTACAGTAGAACTCACCTTTTCAACCCTTCTCCTTCTTTTAATGCCGGCTAACCGTATAAGCAATTTTGGCCTTTTACCATAGCTCGCCACTCGTTACGTCTTTCCGCCAATTGGAAACATCACGGGATCCACTTTGTCCTTAAATCGGAGTGGTGGTCTCCCTCTTCCTCTGGATGCCGATAAGTATACTTTATGGGCCGGAACACCTTCATTCATTCGCACAACATGGCCTAGCCAATTAAGACGTTGGGCTATGTCGGGGTCTGCATATAGCTCATACAGCTCATCTTTGGTACTCGCCGTCGCCAACGCGTAAGGGTCCGTAAATCTTACAAAGAATCTTTCTCTCGAATACTTCCAGAGACGCCTCATCAGATTTTGTCAGTGCAAGCTTCTGCACTTTAAACCAGGACGGGTACTATAAGTGACTTATTTATTTTTGTTCTTCGAGAGAGGACTTTACATCTCAATTGCCAACTCAGTCAGAAATAGCACTTGTTTGCGTGAATTATTCTTCGTTGGATTTCTGTACTGACATTATTGTTGGTGTTAATGCTGGTTCCCAACATAAAAAACTCCAAAGAAGTTAAGAACTTATCTACGTAACTCTACCGGAGAAGTAATTTAAACATTGATATGTACATCATGCTTTACAATTGTTGAAAATCCTATCTTACTCATCCCTTCTCTTCATACAACAAGATTAAAACTCGCTTTATAAATAATAATATTTTCTTGGGGACTTCTGTATTTTCCAATACAAGGTTATTAAAGCAATTTCTTTTATATGAAAGAAAACACTTTAGCTCTTCGGAAGAAAAAATTACCTTAAATCAGCAAAATGTGTCACGACCTTAAGATTGACCCATTGCTGTATTAAATTTTAATGAACTACAAAACTGCATACTCTAAAAAGTTCCAAAAATTCTGAAAAAAATTTAAGACTTTGATAAATATTTCCGTACATTTTTAAAACAAAATGTATTGTGTTTCAAATCTCAGGTTCCGATAAAATAATTTTTGGAGTTGTTTTTTTTCTGAGCATAATAACAAAACTAGTTAAGAGCCCAGTTAGGAAAATAATTCTTGCATAGGAATTTGCCGAAAATCACCGGAATTGAGTGACATATTTTAAAATTTTGAAAAAAAAAAAATTTTTTTTATTTTTTGGTTTGCCCTTCATTTCATATGAAGTTGCCGCGGCACCTTTTCAAAAACTATTCAAGAGGCCAGTTAGGAAAATAATTCTGGCACAGCAATTTGCGTAAATTATCCGTAATTAAGCTGCATATTGCAAATTATAAAAGATAATAAAATAAAATGGAATTGTAACGAAATTAGGATGGTAAACCAAAATAATAAAAAAAAATTTTTTCGAGATTTTGAAATATGCCAGTTAATTACGGATAAAATGCGGAAACTCTATTTTTATAACTGGACTCTTAACTAGTTTTTTAGAGTTTGCCCTTATATGAAGTTAGCAGGACAAACGATATTTTTTAAAATAACAGATATCGGAATCACGGATAATTTACGGCAGATTACCCAATAGTTAATCTATTGCTACGTAAAAGTTGTCTTGCCAACAAAAGTATAAGGCAGGGATTTTAAGGCACATTTTTTCAAATAACAGTTTCAGAGTTAGGAAATTTGTTTAAAAGGCATTTTATTCACAGATTAGTAATCTACCCTGAAATGTAAACATAACTAATGATAATTTTGATTGCCTTGTTATGGTCACAATTAGAATCTTGTTAAATTACGGATTGAAATGTAACGGTCTTTTTCGTTATTTTGCTGTGGTTAATCATGAATCGAAAAAAAATTTATTTTTTTATTTGAAAACTAGTAAACCCGAACCCGAATCGCTGCGTCTTAAAACTTATAATAGACTGAGTCCGATTTTAATCATTATATCTTCCACACCAGATAAGATATGGAACTTAATTATATCGCTTATTGCAGCACTGATTATCACCTTTCGTTTGATACCCATATTGTACTAAACACATTTTGGTCAACATATTGGTCGATATCTCTGAAGCAACTCGAGCTATCGAAATAAATCATATCTTCAATTTTAAGTTAAGTGCAACGCGTTTTCAAATAAAAGATGATTTATTTGAAGTATCAAATCACAAATAAAAATTATTCCCTATTTGAAAATGGATTTGAAGTCACACAGCCGTGCTCTAGAGTTAATATAAAATTATATCTGCAAATTCGTAATTAAAACAAATTAAGTACATGAATTGTTCCCTCGCTCTTAAAAGCAATTTTTTAAAAAAGCCATGGCAGCCCCACTTTTACTAGAAATCTTGAAATTTTTACAAGCTGAACTGAATTAACTGAATTCTCCCCTGAAAACAGCAAATGTACTTCAAAATACATCAAATGTATTCTAATTGTGCTTCAGAGAACCTAAATTTTATTTAAGAAAAGAAAGAAGAATAGAACTAGGAGTTTAGATGACATCAAAACCAGCTTATTGTTAGCTTAATGGTTAGCAATACGTGCCAAAATTTCTCTTATGAAGAAGCTTCGCAGCTTCCGAAATGGATCTATAAGAAAAGCTATGGCGGTTGTCTCTAAACATTTTTCCTACCCTATTCAATCAAAAAACTTTTAAATAATTAATTAAAAATGATTATTAAAAAATAAAAACAATAATAATTTTCATAAAAATTCAAAAAAGTGAAAAATTATTATTCTTGGCCTTGAGCTCGTTTCATGAATACTTGAAAATGTACAAACCGTAAATCAACAAAAATTGTTGGTATAAAAAAGCAAAAAGCTCAAATGTATTTCACATTTTTTAAATATTTTTCTGGAAATATTGAATTTATTTCAGAGCAGCTCAGGTGAATATCAGAAAAGACGAAATCTATTTCACATACCCAACAAGCAAAGTAAACCTAAAATAAATCTTTAAAGAGCTTTCCGAAATAAGTATTAAGCTTACAAAATTCGGATTTTCGTTTATAAAACGTTTGAAAATAAACGTTGTGTAATTGAAACGACACGTTGATAAAAAGCTTATTAATTTAAACCTACAAAAAAAAATTTTCAAGAAAGCTTTCTAAAAGTTTTTTTTCAAACTTTGTTCAAACCATAGTTTGTATATCATTGAGCTATTGCAATAAAATAAATAACTAAGTTCTAATCATACACTGAACACTGCAACTTAAACCAGTTTCCAGTTTTCGGAAGTGGTTAAGATGCAGCCATGATTTTTGCTTTTTCGCCGTCATTCTCATATAAAATCTTGTTTGAAAAGAATTGGAAATATTTTAAGTTAAACAGAAAAAAACTGACAAATAGTTTTTTCTGAATTTTTATAAACATTTGCATTGCACTTTTAAATTGAAATTATTTGTAACAGTTTTTTCTTGAAGTTTATAAAAAGTTTACTTGAAACTTTCAAATAAATTAAAACTGAAAAAGCTTACATATCGCTTATTGTAGCAAGTTTACTTTAAATTATTTTGAAAAGCATTTACAGAAATGATTGTTGGGTAAAGTTAAATGCAGACATCCAAAATAATAATTATTTGTATTTTGAGTTTCATAAAATTGAAATTTCAACAAATATCATAATAAATCATTAATTATTATGATTTATATATTTTACTTTAAAATTTTCAAAATAATAATTATGAGCAATTTTTATTTTTTTGAGTCTTCAAAGACTTTCTTTGAGACTTTTAAAATAAAATTCTTTCGCTAATAATTATGGACAATTTTTATTTTTTTAAGTCTTTGAAAAAAATAGTTTTCATTTTTTTTTTGCTGTAAAATAAGCAAGTTATATAAAGGTATTTACAATCACATTGCCCATGTCCGCCTTCGTGAAGGTGAAAGCCAAAGAAAGGGCGTCTCCAAACATAATATGAATATTGATTGATATTGAGAGGAAAATATTCCATATCTGTCGAACTGTACTACATTTTAAGAATCGTGGTGGTGCTTTTTCTTGGCGCTTACCCGCCTGGGCGATTTTAGCCGATCAATATGGAGGACAAGCTATCCTCCGTCTGTTTTTTTTTTCATCACATTCTAGGCCTCGTCCTTCTGCTGCTGCCAAATTCGGGTGTCGATAAGAAACCCGTCTGAGCCGGATCTTCTTTCTATATTCGCAAAAATTTGACCCAGAAAAGCCTTTGCATTATGGGTAAAGCTCGTATATCTCATCGTTAAATTCGACACTCGGCGTTGGCATCACGGGGAGGACCATAAATCTCCCGGATAACTTTTCTCTCGAACACTCCTAGAGCCATCTCACCTTCTTCCGGTACTGCCAATGAAAAACCGCAGAATCTATTTTTGAGCCAAATCATGCTTTAAAACAAGTGTCAATAAGTTTCCTGGGTCATGTTATTCGAATGGACATAGAAACTCCGGCCCTACGACACTCGAATTCGGCAGAAAAGGAGAGGGAGGCCTACACTGAGATCGAAAAAACAGACGTAGGGTAGCTTGACCTCCCTAGGTGGTTTCGACTGACGTCATTTATCGGTAACAAAGGATGACTGGCGTGCTTTGATACGCCACGGTTTCTATGCAGACTACTGTACAATAATGGCACCGAAACAGTACCCTAAAATTTATGACCTTTGCTCTGAACCAAACTATTATCCCCAGGTGTTATCCAGTTTTTTCGTACAGCGGAACCTGTCAACATCCCCGACCAGATTCTCGGCCACAAGCAGGTGAGCCTGGATGTCTAGGTTGATGGTGCCACCCCGTATACATTCAACCAACCTAAAATATTGGATGTGACGTTACATAAAATTCTCATGTCGTTGATATGCCCAATGAAAGTCCTTTATGAGGGTAAATTACCTGTTAAACAAGGTCATATAATCAATTTTACTAAAGCACATCATTGAAATACTACTTATGTATATAAAAAGCTTTTCCAATTTCCGTTTCTCATTGAACAACTTTAAAGACTTAAAAAAAATATCTTACAGATAATTATTACTTTGGGACTTTTATAATAGGTTTGTTCATTTACTTTTCCAGTAAATACTTTATATGAGAGTTTTACTATAAAATAAAGAGTAATTTCATTCGAAGAGAAAAATGTTACATAAAAGTAAATGAACAACAATTGGTAAGTAAAAAAACGATTGACATATTTCAAAAATTAATTTAAAAAATAACCACTTTTTATTTTTTGATTAGTGAAACAAATTGTCCTTCTGGCACTGCGCTACGTTTTCTAGCTGTTGTAGCGGGCTTCTGCCAGCAAGCATGTAAAGATTTTGAAATATAAAAAAAAAATATTTATTAATTTTTTTTCAGTTCGACTTTGACAGCGAATTCTTTAAGTTTACAAATTTTTACTAGCAAGAAATTTACCAGTAAGTCTCTCAAACTCTTACGCTCTCGATTTGTTTTTCTCTTACAAATTTTTTGAGTTAATGAACACTTGACAGAAAAATTTAGTAAGAATTCGTAAATTCCAGTAATAATTTTTTGTTATTGAACAGACCTAATATAAACAGAATAAAAGTCTTTGAAGACTAAAAAAAAAATTCGGATAATAGTTATTTCCCTTTCAAAAATTTAAAAGTCTTTGAATAATTATTATGAACAATTTTTATTTTTAAGACTCAAAAAAGTATCTATTGAAATCAGACCTGTTAAGTAATGATTAATAATCATAATGATTACAGGTTTGATTGATTAATTTTTGGAAAGCATATTAATGATTGATTACTCCTTTTTCCAGGTTTTAATGATTATTTTAATGATTATTTCAAAAGCAATCATGATCTTTTATATTTAAGAAAAAAATCAAGAAAAATCAAAAATAATCAAAAACAATCAAAAATTTTTTTTTTATTACTTTTGATTATTTTTGATTGTTTTTGGTATTGTTTCAGACAAACATAAGCAAATACATGGAAATACAAGGTGGCGCAAAAGTAAGCTTCCGATGTTCAGCATATCGGTTGTGGCACGTGCAGTGTGTGCTGTTGCACCGTCTTGTTGGAACCACATGTTTTCCAATCCCAATTCATCAAGTTGCGGCAAAAAGAACTCGTTGATCATTGCTCTGTAGCGCTCACCCTCACCATTCACAGTAACCGTTTGGCCCCGACCGATTATTGGTCAAATAAATAGTCAGCAATATTCCGCGTTCTGGAGCAGTGTAGCGTAACATTGTTTATTAACGTGTATTTCGCATGTGTTTACTACACAAATGTCAAAACAGAACTGACTTTAGGGGCCAATCGCAAAATTTATAGCATTTTCTGATAGGAGGATTACTTTTGTGCCTTATACTTGTATACAATTTGCGCCTTATACTTGTACTTATATACAATAAAGTACGTACATACTTGTATGTAATAGTAGCACTTGAACGCAAATAATCGTGTAGTCGATTGTAGGAAATAAAGGAATCGGAGGCAACATTGCTTGTCGCAATGGTTTAAGTACAGAAAAATTACATTATATTCAATTAAATGTTCAATGATAAGGTCCTTTTTCAAAAAGCATAGCTATCTTTGTATAAGGTTGTCTCTTATGGCGAATATAACCTCACTTGCTGTAAAATCATTACAGCAAACTAACATTTCTCAAGTGTTTTATTATAAAGCATGTACGCACATTAGGCTGAGCCGAAAAATCAATTTTTCTGGATTCCGAATGGGTAATAGAAATACGGACCATATACAATTTACATAGCGATGTGTTATTACAGCACCCCCTACTCCTGTTGTTTCTGAGTACTCCAAAGCTGTTACTCCATAGAGTATCTACTGGAAAGTACTATCCAAAATAGTATCTATTCTACATAGAACCAGTTGCGCGATTTCATTATTAGTTTTATATTTCTTGACAACTCAGCCCAATTGCTTTCGCAAAGATTGGGTTGTAATAAGCTGAGGTGGCCCGATAACGCATTGCAAAGAAGTACTATGCGAGTACTCCAATATAATACAGAATCCAACGGTTTTTCATCGTCACGATTCAGTACTACTAAAGCTTTGGTTTCCTAGAAAAGCGGTGCCGCAATATAACGTTCGCTATAAAGCCGCCGCTATACTCACCGTCCTTAGCGGCACCGCTTTTTTGTAAAGTTTGTTGAGCGTTGCGGTCAATATTCCCGATTTTCTTTTAATTGTTTTGCAGACCTTTGTGTTGTTTTTTGTTTTTATTTTTTTCTAATATTTATTCTTAAAGCAACAGAAATGTCAAACTGTGCTTTTGTTTAAAAATATTTGAAATATTTGATTAAATTCATAACGTTTTGAATATGACGGTGGAAAAAAACGTTGACGAAAGATTTGCCACCGTCATGACGGCCGTAATATTTTATGCTTGCCGCTATATTAGGTTACGGTGAACTTCACCGTCTTCTTAGTTTACACGTAATTACTTTTACATTGCAATGTTTGTGACAACCTACTCTACCGCTATAGCGGCACCGCTTTCGAGGAAAGCACACCTTAATAATAATCTTATATATAAATAGACAAGATGAATGCAATGTGGAACCGTTTTCTGCTAAACTATAATTTTAAGGTATACAAATTATATATGTATAGATAGGAAATTTTGAGGTGTACTTATATCCGTAAATAAAAAAAATTTCAAAAATCATTTTAATATAAAAAATTTAACATAAAAGTCACACCACTACACATTCACTTATTCACACTATAGACACGATGTGTGTGTGTGTACTTGCTTTTTGTGTACTATGCTGAATCGTGAGCATGGCCGAGGAGTTGCTTTGTAGGAAAAAATTAAGAGCCGTAGTAGTGTGAGTAGACTTGCCATGCATGTTTTTGTGTTATTCGTGTGGTCGGCTCTCACTGTGAGTGCGAAGAGTTGGTAGTGGACCAATGAAAAATAACTTTTCGCACTATAGATACTCTGTTGTGTCATGCATTTTTGCTTTAGTTGTTGTTATTGTATTTATTACTGGCTACGATGCCCAGTGTCAGCTGCTCTCCTGAGAGCACGAAAAGTTGCTTTGTTGGATACATTACACAAGCAATGTAAAATATGAGCAAATATGTAAAATTCATTGCTGATACCTACAAACAGGGTTTACAAAAATAAAATAAATGATTACTCATAAAGAGTATTAAACACCGAAGAAAATTAAAGGAAAATAGAGGAAAGGAGAATAATTGAAAAGAAGGAAAATTAAAGGAAAGAAAAGGAAAAGGAAAGGAAGGAAAGGGAAGGAAATGGAAAGGATAGGAAAGGAAGGAAAGGGACGGAAATGGAAAGGATAGGAAAGGAAGGAAAATTAAAGGAAAGAAAGGAATGGTAAGGAAATGAAAGGAAGGGAAGGGAAAGGAAAAGAAGTTTGAGGAAAGTAAAAAATAAAATAAGAGAGTAAAAAAAGAAATCAAGGAAAATAAAAATATATTAGAGGAAAGGAACGGCATAAAAAGGAAGAAAAAAAGGCGGATAAAACATACCTACAGCAAAAAAAATAAAATAAAATAAAGTTTATTGGTTGATTTTAACCACTGGGCGAACTCTAGTAATAATAATTTGACGCAATATACTCCGAGGAGAGTAAGACCAAGCTTCTTTTCCAATTTTGTAGTGTGCTGCTTCTTATTATTCCTGCGAAGCTTTTTCATAGAATAAATTACTCGGAGAGTTGCCTACTACTGCCGAAGGTGACCCTGTTTCAAAACCACTTTTTTCAAACATTTTGATGTTCCCTGTCCCGTTACTTGAACGTGAGATCTTCGGTGTGGTAGGCTTGCACATAACCACCACATCACGGAGGCTGCCACGTTTCACGACTACATCTTAAAAATACTCTCAAATCTACTGGTATATCCATATTAGCATAGGCGGGCAATAAACTGTGATGTTTCTGTCTAAGCTTTATGGAGGGCGAGTAGTTTTTTTTACGTTAATTTATTGTATATTGTTTTATTATTTGTTCAGAGAGTGGAAGGGGGGTGCGAAGCACATGTTGCATAGGGGACAACCTTTGATTAATATTATTTGTTTTTATTATAATTATTTGTTCTATATAGAACAGGGAGTGCGAGGCACCTTTACACCGTATATGTATTAATTGGGGGCGAGCTTTGTTGGCTTTGCGCGAGATTGGCTCCTCATTCCCGTTGTGAAAACTCCGATTTGGGATTGCAAAGCATAAACTATATCTTAGGAATATTTCATAAGCTGCAATGCAAATGAAATAAACGAATGAAATGACTACAGCTTATGTCGCTTAAACAGTTTTTTATAACGATACAGCAAAATAATAAAAAAAAAATCAAAAAAAAAAAAATCTATAAAAATCAAAATAATAAAAAGTAAATAAATAATCATTAATGATTAAAAAAGCTATTTAATCAATTGATTACTAATTAATAATCAAATTTAACAGGTCTGATTGGAATAAAATAATTATTTTTAGACTTTTATGAACATTTCTTATAACAGTTATGTCTCTGGTTAAATGTATATCCCGGAAAAAAAAATTTTACTTACCCTTTAATTGTGGAATTGCCCAATTTCTATAGAGAAATATGGGTATCAAACTTAAGGTAATTGTCTACAATATTTTAATATTTAATAATACCGTTAATAAGGAACTTGGTAATTGTTTCCTTTAGGAGACAACTGCTAAAACACGTCCGAAATTATCGGGAAAGGTATCAAAAGACGCGTTTTGACCTTGGTAACAATAATCCGGAAGCGAATTTTCGGTAATTGTTTCCTTTAGGAGACAACTGCTAAAACACGTCCGAAATTATCGGGAGAGGTATCAAAAGACGCGTTTTGACCTCGGTAACAATAATCCGGAAGCGAATTTTCGAGTTTTTGTTTCAGTGAAGAGATATTTGCCATCAAAGTTGAAAATTTTCTGTCATTTTCATGTGGTTGTTGTAATCACAGATTAGGGTGTACCGAAAAGTGCAAAAAGTGTGTTCTGCGCAGAAATACTGTGGACCGGCTAAGGGTTATTTTTTTGAAGCGCGGCCGAAGGCCGCCTACGCAGAAGTGTTCTGCACATAAATACCTTGGATCAAGCCCCCTATTTGCGATCGGACCTGGGTCATTTTTGGGTTTTTTACGAATAACTTTTCACTGAAACAAAAAATTGAAAATCCGCTTCCGGATTGTTGATACCGAAGTCAAAACGCGTTGTTTGGTACCTCTCCCGATATTTTTGGACGTGTTTTAAAAGTTGTCTCCTAAAGGAAACAATTACCGTTGTCTCCTTAAGGAAACAATTACTTTATTATCTTCCTGGTAATATTATTATCGGTAATTGTTTCCTTTAGGAGACAACTGCTAAAACACGTCTGAAATTATCGGGAAAGGTATCAAAAGACGCGTTTTGACCTCGGTAACAATAATCCGGAAGCGAATTTTCGAGTTTTTGTTTCAGTGAAGAGATATTTGCCATCAAAGTTGAAAATTTTCTGTCATTTTCATGTGGTTGTTGTAATCACAGATTAGGGTGGATCGAAAAGTGCAAAAAGTGTGTTCTGCGCAGAAATACTGTGGACCGCGTAGCCGGTGTTGGACCGGCTAAGGGTTATTTTTTTGAAGCGCGGCCGAAGGCCGCCTACGCAGAAAGGGTTTCTGCACATAGATACCTTGGATCAAGCCCCCTATTTGGGATCGGACCCGGGTCATTTTTGGGTTTTTTGCGAATAACTTTTCACTGAAACAAAAAATTAAAAATCCGCTTTCGGATTGTTGATACCGAAGTCAAAACGCGTTGTTTGATACCTCTCCCGACATTTTTGGACGTGTTTTAGCAGTTGTCTCCTAAAGGAAACAATTACCTTATTATCTTCCACTAGTTGCAATCGGTCACTGGTATAATTCACTTTCAATCAATTTTTATCAATGAGATATGCCAATGAGCGTACATATGTTTGTACAGACAAACCTACATATGTAAGTATATTATATTTAACAATTCACATCAAACGTCTTGCCTGATTGACCTGATGCACTTTCATATGTGCATATATACATCGTTACAAATCTATATACATGAATCCCATCACATTATCTAGATTTATTTAGATAAATTCATACATATAAACATACGGGCATGTACATAGACAACGCAAGTATCTTTCTTGTTATATTAATCTCGTGGAATCGCACAAACTCAATCCCTTTTGGACTTAATAGTGGTCTGATTATCTGTGGACACTGCTCCAGTTGAGAAAAATCGAATTGTATTATTTAGAACACTGCACGTTACACACATGTCGGCACTGGAGTATTATTCAATTTTTACAACCGAATTGATGTGAATTGCTCAAGCCACGCACCTGAAAAAAATCACTTCGCCAAATGTTTCTTCCTGCTGGATAACGAATTGCAACAAAACATCGTGGCTCTAAACGTCCACACCTTGTACTGCCACCGGAACTAATGAAAACGAAACCTGTCTGCATAATGCTCCATGATCAAATAATTTATATGGTCGCTTCAAATGACATAGCGTCTTCTTCTTCCTCATCCACACCTTATGTCAAAAGCTTAGAAAATAGGCGAATCGTTTTTGCGCGTTCCCTCTCACATGTGCATTTTGACATAAGAATTCACCGACGTCAAACGGTAATTTCGTGTTGTTGGCCGTTCGCGTCAACCATATAAATCATTAAATCATGTAATGCTCCACAAAAGCGTTCCCCGTTCCCATTTTGCTCCAAAAGTTTGTTTGAATCATGATCCAATAATTTATATGGTCGTCGCCATCGGCCAACAACACGAAATTACCGCTTGACGTCGTTTAATTCTTATGTCAAAATGCACATGTGAGAGGGAACGCGCAAAAACGATTCGCCTATTTTCTAAGCTTTTCACGTATAACACACACATAAATCACACATTTTCTTAAAATTTTATCACAAAGCACTCGTTAAATATCAATTCACAGCGAATTTTTATTAAAAATAAATAAAACACGAAGCGAGCTCAATAGCTTTGCCAAGAACTGTAAACAAAGAATGTAAACAAAAAACAAAGATATGACAAAGTTTGACATAAGGTGTGGATGAGGAAGAAGAAGACGCTATGTCATCGGAGACGGCCATATAAATTATTGGATCATGGTTTGAATTTCTTTGGTTCTTTTGTTAACCCAAAGTCCAACTAGGTTGTCCAAAACATTGATTTCTGTGTTTTTCTCGTACAAAAACAATAGGTCTGTTTGCAATCGATCTAAGTCCGCTTTTACACAAGGCGAATTTAGATATATAGGTGGCCGCGGGAACATATATGTAAATTTCCCGTGTATTTTGTTTTTGTAAATCGGATGCGAGCTGTCAAAATCCAAATTCGCCTTATGGATTTGCCTTGGGCGCCATTGCTAAAACTCCAGATCGCCTTGAATTTGGTGTCCCTTTATATTCTCTTTTACTTTGACATTTTGAGTTACAAAAATCTAAGGCCAATCAGGGCGAATATGGCTGAATTCGCTTCGCTATTACCATCTATAGATTCGCCTTGACATGAAGTATGTGGTGTATACGGCAACAAATTCGCCGTGATATCACCTGATATAAATTCGCCTTGGCAGTTGTGAAACAAAAATGCGTCATATAAGGGAGCAAGAACGTGATAGAGAAAAATTTGAAGCGACATGACGGTACGAAGGTACTCGTACTCTCCTGCTCTCTTCTCACCTCCCTCGCCTAGGTCGCGGCAGACTTGAATTCAATACTTGACTAATGTAATAGCGGACTATCTCAAGGACACTGTTTGGTCTAGAGTTTGCAGATCCCGTGATTTATGCAGAACAGTGTTGTTGTTGTTGTGGTGGTAACGACAAAAACCCTCCCCGAAGGTTTTGGGGAGTGTTGTCGAATTAACAGTTCTTGGCCGGATTTGAACCCGGTACGCTCCGGTACTCCCTTGCGGTACTGCCCGACTGTCGTGGTAGCGATTTATGACCAGTTAAACCTTCTAGGTCATTTCACCCCTCCTTCCGTAAGGAAGGATAAGATGGGTAATGAGAGGTGAGAGGCATCATATCCGTAGATCAACCATCGAGTTGCACGTCATTACCTTTGTGCATATTAGTCGCCTCTTACGACCGGTATGCCTACCTCGGGCATATTCTAAACCCCTAACCAGCAGGGGTTACAGAACAGTGTGATTTGTGACTGTGACTTCTCAGCTACAGCTCTTTTGATCCGTAACTATGATTGCCTCTCAGGAAGAAGAGCCACAAGCAGAGATTGTTATTATCGTTTGTTTTGGTTATAAATCTTTGTTTGTAGTCTGAAATATTATTGCATAATCATAGTCAGAGTTGAGTATGACTTAAATTTAGATGAAGCTTTTTCGACAGATATCCGATATTAAATTGGGTCAAATAGCTATAATTAAATTCAAATCATACTTAAATTAGACTATGACTATGCCTTATTGTCTATAAATGGTTAGGTTCGTTAGGTTAGGTTGCAAAGGCTGAGCTGAAATGCTAAGGTAACAGCCCGGCCACCAATGGGCCCGTTGTGATAAACCCCATCCATGCATAAGGCGGTGGTCGAACCACTTCGTGGAATTAATAAATTTCGCTAAAGCCTTAACTTCACAGCTTAAGACCTCCGTAAGGTCGTATAGAAACGGTTCACCTAGGATGGCTAACCTCCCTCTGCTGAATGCTGAACACTGACAAAGGAGGTGCTGGACGCTCTCCTCCTCTTCGGTAGATCTGCAGCTGCAACAGTAATCGAAGGTCGTTACCTCCATTCTAGCACCGTGAGTAGTGGCGTAGTAACGGGGGGGTTTTGGACACACCTCGGTGGGTAATTGGACTATACCTTGTTATTTTACCATGCCCCAAGCAGACATAATAGGCTTGTTCCAATCAGGAGTGATCCATGATTCAATAATACAGGTCGTGTTAATAGACCAGCTAATTTTTACTTTTGTCTCGAATTTTGACATTACACTCATTTCTCAGTACGATTTTGACGTTAAACTCACAAATTACAAAAACAAAATATATGGACAATTTTTGTGTGTCTGTATGTTTGTTGAGCTGCTACGACCTGTTGCAGTTGGATCATGGAGTGATCCAGATCCAGATAGAAGGGTAATTGTTTCCTTTAGGAGACAACTTCTAAAACACGTCCGAAATTATCGGGAAAGGTATCAAAAGACGCGTTTTGACCTCGGTAACAATAATCCGGCAGCGGATTTTCCAGTTTTTGTTTCAGTGAGGAGATATTTCCAACCAAAGTTTAAAATTTTCTGTCATTTTCATTTGGTTGTTGTAATCACAAATTAGGGTGTACCGAAAAGAAACAATTTTTCTGCGCAGAAATATTGTGAACCGCGTAGTCGGTGGACAGGCTAAGGGTTATTTTTTTGAAGCGCGGCCGAAGGCCGCCTACGCAAAAAGGTGTTCTACAAATAAATACCTTGGATCAAGCCCCCTATTTGGGATCGGACCCGGGTAATTTTTGGGTTTTTTGCGAATAACTTTTCACGGAAAGAAAAAATTTTTAATCCGCTTTCGGATTGTTGATACCGAAGTCAAAACGCGTTGTTTGATACCTCTCCCGATATTTTTGGACGTGTTTTAGCAGTTGTCTCCTAAAGGAAACAATTACCCTGTTGTTTTATATATAAAAACCTACAATCTACTAAATACGCACATTTTCATGTAAATTATTTGTTAAAGTACATCACGTCAACATTTAGAGCAAAATCAACTATGCCGTTTTTCAACATATAGCCGTATTGTGTCTGTTTGGCGCATAAAATAACAGATTCGCCTAACCGAATCAGCAGATACGGCAAAAGTTGATTTATTCCGGTTCCGATCAATGAAATGCGGAACAACCGGTTCCAACAATCTCACAGCGGTAGTAGCCCTAATCTAGAATAAAGTTTTGCCTCTATACTGGATTTTTGGTGTTCCATATTATTTTAGGACGACGAATACTTTTGAGAACACTTTCTATTAATGGAAGCTTTTCAGGACACGATGTAATTCCAGACGTGACGTCTGTATGTAAGAATCAGACATATTCAGTAGCACTTGATTCTTTCTATCCGTGACAAGGTATGCATATAGTTGAAGCTTAATTAAATCCTCCACGGGTAATACACATGACTCCCAATACAGCGTTTGAGTGATTTTGATTTGGATGAATCACGAATCCAAAAATAAAATTTATTTGGTAGACGATTCAAATCAAAAATAAAAAATATCTTTGATTTGGCTGAAGAAACGAATCACAAATAAAAAGTATCTTCGATTTGGTTGACGATTCACATCACAAATCAAATTGATTTCTTATTTGAAACTTCTACAACTAACAACTTTTAATTGTTAACTTCTACAATTAACAATTTCAATTGTTAATTGCAACTTTTACAATTAACATTTTTTAATGGTAATTCCAAAAATGTACAATTAATCAATTGCAATGCTCGCAATTAACAATTAATTAGTTATTAATTGTGTTTCTCTATAATTAGCAATTTGTTAATTACAATTGTTTTATGAATTTAACAATAAACACGCTACCCGGACGCTATATAGTATATTATTAGCCGGGTACCGTGGTGTTTTATTGCGACAAACTTCTACTGCAAGAAAATGTAGGTTAGATATGTGGCAAACAATTTTTTGATTTCTTTCAAATATCAATTTCGTGAAAATTCTGTGCCCCTGATAAATTGTATTGAATAATTTAATGAAATCACATCAAGAATTACTCAGGTAATTGTAAAAAATAGTTAATTATTATTAATATCATAATACAATTAAAAAATTAATTATCATTTTTTCAATTGTATTTAATTTAATTTTAAATTATTTAATTGCAACAAGCAATTAAAATTTTAATTGCAATTAATTTTAAATCAATTTAATTAATTGCAATTACTTTAATTGCAATTGATTTAACTGCAATTACTTTCTTAATCAATTAAAAATTTAATTAAAAATTTAATTGATTAACGCCCAAAACTGTTGTTTTGTAATTACATATATATATTTTTATGGCGGTTCATATGAGCATTTAAGAAACTAGAGGTTTAAATGCCAACTATTTTCATACAAGCAATGCTTGTTGGTTTTTGTTGTTGTCGTGCTTCCAAATTGAATCAGGTCCACTCCTTTTACCATGACAACAATATACTGCATTCTTTTTCTGCCATTACGCATTTTTCAAGCATACATGCGCTAAGATATTATGTTATCCTTTTACTGAAAGAAGTTTATTTCGAACTGGCGACCGATAGAGCAATACTTCCCTAAATATCAGTATGTAATCTTTAGTAGTCTTTAGTAGGTAATATTAATGAATTGCTTAAAGTAGTTAAATATACATTACATATTACAAAACATGAGTAGAAAACATTATTAATATTAGGCATTGTAAAAAAGCTTCCTTGCATAAAATTCCTCATTCAATCTAAAGCATGCAAACTTAAAAAATTTACTTTAATTTCATACATAACGACATACTTTCTTCAGTTAGAAAGTGGCAAATACAGTACATTCGACCGTATCGAAAAAAGTTGTGATTGAGTCAGTTTTCTAGGCCGGTTGAAACCAATTTCAAAGGATAACACAATACTAATGAAGTTCACACTTGCAGTGTGGATTGCTGGATTTACCTATCGAAGGAATTTTAAAATTTTGAAAAAAATTTCAGATTGTTAATCTATTTTTTCACTTGTGTACAAATAATAATGGCAAAAACCATGTAAGCTAAATAATAGATTTTTTTAAGTTTGAGATATTTATATTGGGTTTTGGAAAAAGGTTTGTTACGTTTTCACAAACTACAATTTTTACAACTTTTCAGTTACAAATAAAATTTTAACAATTCAAAATCTCAATGACTAAAACGTTGAAATATTGTTTGTTGAATTTTTTAATGCAGTAAACCCTGCTTAATCCGCACCCACAACCATCAACTAAGCAGGCAGAAGTAATGAAGAAAATATGATCATTTTCCACAAGTTTTTCAAAACTTCATTGCATTTTTACTTACATATATTAAATAAATGATGTGCGAACTTTATTAGAGTTTCTGAATTACTGCAGTACCTGTATTCATTGTCAAGTTATTTGATATTGAAAAGTTTCCTTTAAATTGTTTTACGGTGGTGCCCTATTTTTTGTTACGGTCTAATGTATATATGTGTGGCAATAAGGGAAAAGGTCAAACTCAAGTTTGGTCGAAAATTACATAGTACCACCGTTGTGTTCTCCGTGTTAGGATTTATAATCAAAAATTGTGGATTTATTGGACAAAAAACCATTTCTCAACCCCATACATACACTACAATTTCTATTTTTAATACGCTCTACTGAAAAATTAAAAAAATAATCACTTTGGTAGTTTTCCCTTATTGCGACAGATATATGTACTGTATACCACGTTCTCGAAACTAATTAAAAGAAGAAAAAACAGATTCGCAGCCGTTCCTAAGGTGTCATTGGATATACATATGTACCCATCAGTTTACAAATCTTCATCCATATCATCGGCTTTAACACTATTAAAATCCAATCCACAAGTATTATTATTGTCGACGAAATCGTCGATATCTTCAAACTCTGAATCGGCATCACAAAACTCATCATCATCACATATAGTATCAGCGTGTGCTATATCAGCAGTACCAAAACTATCTGCACTTGTACTATCACTACTTGTTGGTGTCAATTCATTATCTTTCTTTCGATGTAATAGCTCTAAAGCTGGCGGCGGTTGCCAAAGTACAAGTGCGGTACACGGTTTTTCGATGCGATTCAAAAGTGCTTCGGGTAAAAAGTTGGATTTACGTTCTTGCTCTTGAAACCTCTTCAATTCCTCGCACAGAGTTATACGGTTGGCATTTAGCAATTTCTTTTCTAATTCCTTTGCAGTCATCTCATAGTCTTGATATGTAAGATTTGTAAAACATTTCCTGGTGCTGGTACCAGGTGCTTCATCACCACACATAGTGTTGTTGCTCTCATTTGAATTATTTTGTATGAAGTCGCTAGATATGTGCAAACCATTAAAGTGCGCTGTAATTTTTTCCTCTGAAATGAATTGCTTGGTTGGGCTGTATTTGAAAGTAATAATAAAACATGCAATTACTAACAGATCTAAATATTGGTTTTTTTTTTGGTAATTGTTTCCTTTAGGAGACAACTGCTAAAACAGGCCCGAAATTATCGGGAAAGGTATCAAAAGACGCGTTTTGACATCGGTAACAATAATCCGCAAGCGCATTTTCCAGTTTTTGTTTCAGTGAAGAGATATTTGCAACCAAAGTTGAAAGATTTCTGCCATTTTCATGTGGTTGTTGTAATCACAGATTAGGGTGGACCGAAAAGTGCAAAAGCGTGTTCTGCCCAGAAATATTGTGGACCGGTGTTGGACCGGCTAAGAGTTATTTTTTTGAAACGCGGCCGAAGGTCGCCTACGCAGAAAGGTGTTCTGAACATAAATACCTTGGATCAAGCCCCCTATTTGGGATCGGACCTGGGTCATTTTTAGGTTTTATGCGAATAACTTTTCACTGAAACAAAAAAATTAAAATCCGCTTTCGGATTGTTGATACCGAAGTCAAAACGCGTTGTTTGATACCTGTGCCGATATTTTTGGACGTGTTTTAGCAGTTGTCCCCTAAAGGAAACAATTACCTTTTTTTTAACTTACATTGGATTATTTAAGCCAGACTTGCGTTTTTGGTGCAATGCCATTCGACTTTGTGCATCGTCGTCAACATGTGCACAGAATTGCATCACTCCGTTTTGTCCTAAACTCGTACTTGCTAACTTCCATGGCATTGTATTGAGATTCCATGGGGTTGGGGAAGGTGTTGGCATTGAGTGTGCTATAGTTTGACTTGATTGTTGATATGTCGGAGAAAAAATTATTTGTTGTGTATTTCCTGTAGTACCTGTCGTTGATTCCATTCCTGCGTAACTAAAATTTCATAGTAATAGCAAATTATGTAAATCGTTTAGGTGTAATTTAATTGTATACTCACTGCATTTTTTGTGTACTAGCAGATTTGAATTCTTCGTTTATCATGAAATCTCTATTGCTTAGTACAATTTTAAGTTTTATCAAAAAATTGCTACTAGAATTTCCGATTTCTTTTTCTTCGAGTCTGCTTTAACTTATTCATGAACTTAATGGTTGTTTGACAGTTTTCAGTTTTTGTTGTTCGTACTTCTCTCATGATTGTACTAGAATTTTCTTAATAATACACCACCGGACAGCTGTTTGATCAGTAACAACTCAGCTGATACTCATGTCATAGGTAGTGAAGCATGTGATAACCATTGTTTACCCCTCAGCTGATACTAAGAATTCTGATGAGACTTCTATGGCGCCGTGTGCGTATTGGTCCGTATGTTGTTGTTGTTGTAAATACGAAAGCACTCCTGGAAGGTTTTGGGGAGTGCTGTCGAACTGACAGTCCTTTGCCGGATATGAATCCGGTACGCTCGTATACTCTCTTGCTGTACTGTCTGACTGTCGGTTTAGCGATTTGATATGAGCAGTGGAGTAATTCTAAAACACGCCCCAAAATATCGGGAGAGGTATCAAGAGACTCGTTTTGACCTCGATCCCCAGTATTTCTGCACATATAAACTATGGATCATGGCCCAGATTCAGAATCGGCTTGGGGTCATTTTTCGGTTTTTTGCAAATATTTTCGAAAATAATTAAAATATGTGTTCTCCGGAGGCGGATTCTTATCGAAACTCGTCTTTTGATACCCATATCGACCTTTTTGGATGGTTATTAGCACTAGGTGCTGGTCGCAAACAATTACCACTTAAAAATCTAAATTCTTTGTATTTTATTAGAGTTCTCTGCGCAAATAGTACAACCACAGCTTACACCACGTAAATCAGTTTATTCGATGCATTTGGCGCATGATCCAATAATTTATATGGTCGTTTCACATGACATAGCGCCTTCTTCTTCCTCATCCACAACTTATGTCAAACTATCATATCTTTGTTTTTTGTTTACATTCTTTGTTTACAGTTCTTGGAAAAGCTATTGAGTTCGCTTCGTGTTTTATTTGTTTTTAATAAAAATTCGCTGTGAATTGATATTTAACGAGTGCTTTGTGATGACATTTTAAGAAAATGTGTGATTTATGTGTGTGTTATACGTGAAAAGCTTAGAAAATAAGCGAATCGTTTTTGCGCGTTCCCTCTCACATGTGCATTTTGACATAAGAATTAAACGACGTCAAACGGTAATTTCGTGTTGTTGGCCGATTGCGACAACCATATAAATTATTTGATCATGATTTGGCGTTTAAGATAGTATCAGCTGAGTTGTCTTCTTCTTCTTTCTTTAAGTGGTCATCTAACCGCCTAGGCGACTTTGACCGTCCAACATAACTCGCCAGTCATTTCTTCGTTGCACCAACTGGCGCCAATTGAAAACACCACGGGATCGCAAATCGGTCTCCACTTGGTCCTTCCATCGGAGTGGTGGTCTCCCTCTTCCTCTGCTTCTACCGGCGGGTGCCGATAAGAATACCTTCTGGGCTAGAGCTTCTTCGCTCATTCGCACTTCGCGGCCTAGTCAGCGAAGCCGCTGTGTTTTAATTAGCTGAACTACGTCGGAGTCTGCGTAAAGCTCATCATTAAATCTCCTTCGGTACTCGCCGTCGCCAACGCGTAGAGGTCCACAAATCTTTCGAAGAACCTTACTCTCGAATACTCCCAGAGCCGCCTCATCAGATGTTGTTAGTGTCCACGCTTCTGCACCATATAGCAGGACGGGTGTGATTAGTGACTTATAGAGTGCTATTTTCATTCGTCAAGAGAGGACTTTTCAATTGCCTACTCAGTCTGAAGTAGCATTCGTTTGCAAGAGTAATTCTTCGTCGGATTTCTAGGCTAACATTATTGTTGGTGTTAATGCTGGTTCCCAGGTAAACGAAGTCCTTTACTATTTCGAAATTACTGCTGCCAACAGTGGCGTGGTGGCCAAGGCGCCAATGCGCTGACTCTTTGTATGATGACGGAAGGTACTCCGTTTTGCCCTCGTTCACCACCAAACCCATTTTTTCCGCTTCTTTTTCTATTTGGAGTAAGCAGAAGTTATGACGCGGTTGTTAAGGCCAATGATATCAATATCGTCAGCATACACCAACAGTTGCACGCTTTTATAATGTCTTGTTCCAGCGCGGTTAAATTCTGCAGCTTGTATTATTTTCCCCAGCATTATATTAAAGAAATCGCACGATAGGGTCGCCCCCTGTCGGAGCTGGTGGTGTTGCTCAAGGTCATTATGCATAGCCGTATAAGTTTTGCGGGGAAACCAAATTCAGACATAGCGACCTATAGGCAGGTCCTTTTCGTGCTATCGAAAGCGACTTTAAAATCAACAAAGAGATGATGTGTGTCGATTCTTATCTCGCGGGTTTTTTCCAAGATTTGGCGTATTGTAAAAATCTGGTCGATGGTAGATTCACCAGGTCTGAAGCCACACTGATAAGGTCCAATCAGTCTGTTGACGTCAGGCTTCAGTATTTCGCACAAAACGCTTGATAGGACCTTATATGCGATATTCAAAAGGCTGATACCGCGATAGTTTGCGCAGTTTGCAGGATTGGACAGAGAACACTTAGATTCCAATCTTCAGGCATGCATTCGTCCGACCATATTCTGCATAGAAGCTGATGCATGCGCCTTACCAGCTCCTCGCCTCCGTGTTTGAATAGCTCAGCAGGCAAACCATCAGCGCCAGCTGCTTTATTGTTTTTCAATCAGGATATTGCTATTCGCACTTCATTATAGTCGGGTTGTGGAACGTCAATTCTGTCATCTGCGATTGTGGACTCGGGTTCGGATTCTTCTATGGTTTCTTGCTCAGTTTCTCCATTTAAAAGGGCAGAGAAGTGATCCCTCCATATTCTGAGTGCTCTCTGAACATCGGCCACCAGGTCGCCGTTCTCATTCTTACAGGAGTTTGCCCCGGGTTTAAAACCTTCTGTCATTCGCCGAACTTGTTGATAGAATTTTCGGGCATTATTCCCTTTGGCCATCATCTCAAGCTCCTTTATTTCACGCTTTTCTGTCTCTCTATTTTCACCCGGAAAAGCCGCCTCGCTTCCCTCTTCAACTCGCGGTAGTGTTCACACACACTCCTCGTTGCATTCGATCTCAGCGTTGCCTTGTAGACTTCGTCCTTTCTTTTCGTTGCAGCGCGGCACTCTTCATCATCATACCAGTTGTTTCTTCGCGTTCGCCGGAATCCAATTATGATCCCACTGCTCATGCATTCTACTAGGTTGAATTGTGCTCTCGGAGAGCAGGTGTGAGAGGCGATCTGTGAAATAATTGGCAGTCTGTTGCGATTGCAGCTTTTCGACTTCCAGCTTTCCCTGCGTTTTTTGTTGCATCTGTTTTGTCATACAGAGTCGGGTACGAATCTTGGCTACTACTAGGTAGTGATCAGGGTCGATGTTAGGTCCTCGTATTGTGCGAACATCTAAAACGTTGGAAGTATGCCGCCCATCTATTACGACGTGGTCGATCTGGTTGCGTGTTTTCCGATCGGGGGACAGCCATGTAGCCTGAAGGATCTTCTTGTGCTTAAACCTAGTGCTGGATATGACCATGTTTCCCGACAGTGTGACCGAATACACCTTCCTTACCCACCCTGGCGTTAAAGTCGCCAAGCACGACTTTGATATCATGACGGGGGCAGCGCTCGCAAAAATTTCAACTGCAGGTCCCTTCAATGCCATGAATAGTGCAGCAACTTTGTCTTCAGTGCCCTAATTATTCACAGCTGCCGTCTTCTCAAACTGTAGCTTAAATACCTGAAAAGGAACAGAACCATCAAAGGAAGGGTTTTTACCTTTGGAGTATTTGTGGATGCTGTTGGACGATTCAGTTGCAGCTCCTGGATACGACCTCTCAGTGCAACTACCTCAGCCTCAATTTTGTCCTTCCATTCTCTGCATAGCTCCTGCACTAGTGGATACAGTGAAACAGTGCACTGGGCATGAGAGGACGGAACGGAATCCTGAAGAAACGAGTTGCAGGAACGTTTGCGGGGTACCACTGGGAGGGAAAGTGAAGGCACAAATCCGTTCGGGATTAAAAACGGACAAAATGGTTGGAATATGTGACACTGTAATGCATTGTGGGAATCTCTTCAGGAGAGGATTGATGTCGGAGTTTCTATCCCTGGAGGAAATGAAGTTTAATAAAGCAATGCCAACCATTGAGTGTCTAGCAGCGTTTGGTTCGGGAAATGTGTCTGTAATCGAACCCATGATTAATAATCAAGGAATCATCGAATTCGTCGCACTCTATTACATTACAAAAACTCTATTACTAAATACTTTAACTGCTCGTTCTGTCGAACATTATAGCTATCGACTAAAAGATATCGCTAGTTTACAAGAATAAAAAACTGTCCATGCAATCAGCGATTACACATCCATGGCTATTTCGGGCAAAATTAGAAAACAATGCGGTATGCTCAGGTCGTTATTGGCCCTGCTGGCAGTGGCAAAGTGAGTCAGTTTTTGGTAGATTGTCAATAAAACTGAATTTAACGTGTATTTAAACTTATAGTCAACATATTGCACATATATGCAACGCCATGCACAAGATTCGAAACGATCAATTGAGGTGGTTAACTTAGATCCAGCTGCTGAACATTTCGATTATCAACCGCTAGTAGATATACGTGATTTGATACAATTGGATGACGCCATGGAGGACGAAGAAATGCACTACGGTCCAAATGGAGGATTGGTATTTTGTCTGGAATATTTAATAGAAAATCATGATTGGCTAAAATCGCAGTTGTGTGGCGGAGACGACTCTGACAATGAACAAAGCGCTGAACCTGATGACGACTATATACTCTTTGATATGCCTGGACAAATAGAACTTTTCACACATTTATCAATGGGCAAGCAGCTGGTGCAGTTGTTGGAATCGTGGAATTTCCGTATTTGTACAATATTCCTTGTCGACTCACAATTTATGGTTGATGGTGCCAAGTTTCTGTCAGGAACAATGGCTGCGTTAAGTGTTATGGCAAATTTGGAAATGCCGCATGTGAATGTGCTAAGCAAAATGGATTTACTGAGCAAAACAGCTCGGAAACAATTGGATAACTACTTGGATCCAGATCCAAAAGCACTCTTAGGTGATGTAACACAAGAATCGGCATGGGGAAGGACACATCACAAGCTTTCAGAGGCGATCGGAAGTTTGATTGAAGATTTCAGGTAAATGATGTAGAAAGCAGAGGTGGACTTGAGACCAAATACTATATATTGTTTAGGTTCCTTACATGCTTATTTCGACATAGAAGTAGTAAGTAACTTCTCCCAAAGAGCACTTATTGCTAGTGTAATAGAAAAAGGACATACTACGTTCTTTTAGAAATTGGGCTTGCTATTCTCTCTATATATGTTGGGATTTGTTTTTTTATGTTCTTTAGTCACAGCGATCATTTTGGTTATGCATAGTTCACAATTGTTGATAACTTTTTTAAAAATGTGTGCAAAGTGTCTTAAGGTGAAAAATCGATCTGTGTAATCTGACCCTCTCAGTCCGCAAATTGGACAATGAAGTTGCATGTCATTACCCTTTTTGGAGTTGGGGCATGCGGGTATATTTCTTACAGTTTTGCGGAAATATTCCTGTAGCACCCAAGTGCTGACGTGAGAAGGCTGGGCTTGAAAAATGATCCTTTAATTTCTAGACACCCTCTTTAAAAATATTAAAACCAAAGCTGTTTCGTCGACATGTTTACATTGAATTGAACTCGGACTATGTAATTATAATGAGCGCTGTGGATTAGGGGGTTGCAGTGGTCATAACAATTCGCTACCACGACAGTCGGGCAGTACGGCAAGGGATTACCGGAGCGTACCGGGTTCATATCCGTCCAAGGACTGTCAATTCGACAACACTAGTCAAAACCTTCGAAAAGTGTTTTTGTCGTTACAAACCACAAACAAGGGGGATTACAACCTACCTTACAAAATACCTGACCTGCATGTGGTATGTCCCCACATGATACTCAACATCTCTTTTCCTGTTCAATTGAACCTACTCTTCTAACACCAATATCACTCTGGTCCAAACCTGTTGAAACTGTGCTTTTCCTTGGACTCCCATTAGAAGAGATTGATGACGATTCTCAGAGTTATCGTGCCCATTAGGCAGGGCGAATCACTGTTAATAACAACAACAACCAAATCCCAAAACGACCCAGATTCAAAGGCAACGAAACGCCGACTAAACGGCGAAGTACTGCTACTAAAAAAACCGAATATTAAATCTGTGATGAGCCTTAGGTTCAGGGATCAATATTCGGTTATCTTATCTCGGCCAAAATCTTCTGAAAGGTAAGCCACAATTAAGAAGAATACAAGTTTTGTACGTTAGTATATATTAGGCAATATAATAATTACATACATACAAAAAGTTTTGTAGTTTTTGTGCCAGAATATTTAAATCGTGGAAACTTAAATCTGTTGCGTGTTTGTAATTATACAGACTAGCTAACAGAATGTCAAACCAATGCATCAACTTTAACATCCTTTACAACAAAAATATATTTTTATCACATTAAACCTATCTGTTCTAACATACATATATAAGATATACAATCTCAATATATTTATGTTTGTATATGTGACCTAACAGTTAAAAAAATCTTGTGTGACTCTCTTAACTGTTCAAGTAAAACTAAAATGCCGCTTTATATCGATTTTACCAGGCTCAGCTAGATCTCACACATGCATGCTTATTAATATTTAATATAAATAAATCATTAATAAGAATGTTGATAAACCCTCTGCCTTATTTCATGGCGTGTCTATAATAAAATAGCAATATAGCTTATTTCGATACTCAATAGCGTCCCAACCACTTAAACTTTCGCTTGGCGTGTTGGATGGAATGGATGGTTCATATGTGATAGATCGGGAGGATTTTTTTCAAATTGAGCAATTTCTTGCATACCACCATTTGCGATAGCCCATAGTTCAGAATTTTCCTGCTTAAATGTTTCATACCATTTTTTCACCAATGGATAAGCTGACAAATCAAAATCGATTGCTTCTAAGCATAACGTAGCCGTTATCAAAGCAAAATCAGCAATAGTCACATGGTCTGTTGCAGCATATTTTGTATCGTTTTCACGTAAATATGTTTCGAATACACTTAATGCATTTTTGACTTTCTTTAAACTCATGTCAGTACGTTGATAATCAAAAAATATTGGTGCCATGCAATGTGCCGAAATAGCTGAATAATAAAAGCCCATATTAAAGCATAGTCGATGATTTACAATAGCACGTTTTGTCGGATCTCTGGGATATAGGTGATTGCTTGGTGCATATTTATCACAAAGGTATTGCATTATTGCGATACTCTCGGACAAATAAAACCCATCATCATCAAGAACTGGAATCTCTTTTTGTGGGTTCATCTTTAAAACGAACAGAGAAAGAAAGAAATTATCGAATATATAGAAAATTTAATTTAAATTTGTATTATTACCTTGGCATACTCTTTGGTCATATGTTCACCGGCAATAAAGTCCACATCGATCAATTCGTATGGTATATTTAAAGATTGAAATACCATGCGCACGGCTAATGATGGTGGTCCATCAGATACAGCATACAATTTCATTGTCATACTAAAAAAGGAATACAAGAACTTAGTATTAATACACATACCAAATACATACATTTGTAGTAAGGCAGAAGGGCAGGCGGTATTCGTTTGTTTAAATATTTGAAGTTTCATGTAACCATGGCGGCGTATTGTGCTAAATACTAAAGGCTACCATTGGCCGTATAGCAGTGTTGGGCGTTAGTAAATTAAATTTTTAGTCGATTTAATAATTGAGGGGCACAGAACTTTCACGAAAGTAATGTTTGAAAGAAATCAAGCAATATTTTGGCAAATGTCGCTGATATAATCTACATGTTCTCACAGTAGAAGTTGTCGCAATATAACACAATGGTTTCCGCTTAATATTACACCAGATAATGCCCACGTAGTGTGTTAACTGTTGCTAAATTCATAAAAAAATTTTAATTAGTAAATTGTTAATCATATAGAAACACAATTAATAATTTATTATTTAATAATTACTAAATTAATTTATTATTTAATAATTAATAAATTATTAATTTATTATTTAATAATTAATAAATTAATTTATTATTTAATAATTAATAAATTATTAATTGTGACCTTTGCAATTGATTAATTGTTAATTGTAACTTTTAATAATTACAATTAAAAATTGTGAAAGTTGCAATTAATAATTAATGTTAATTATTAATTGTTTTAACAATTATAATGTGCCCAACACTGCTGTATAGCAGCACCACCAGTTTCCTCAGCATTGGGAATTAGGAACAACACAAAGTTACAGGCTGTTGTTGTTGTTTTTAAACAAAAGATGTCCGACTATCGCGGGAGCGGTTTGATATGACCAGTGCAACCTTCTAGCTTATGTCACCCCTCCTTCCATAAGGAAGGAGAAGATGGCTAATGACAGGTATTATATCCGTAGATCAACCACCAAGATGCACGTCATTACCTTTGTACATTTCAGCCGCCTCTTACGACAGGTATGCCCACCTCCGGCATATTCTTAACCCCTAACCCGTTTCAGGGGATCCTTTATAGATCGATGCTGAAGAAGGTTAATCGATCACCAGTACTTAACCAATCAAAAACCACCGCGGTTTAGCTTGGAGTGGATTAAGAGATAAAATAAATTTTTTCGGCTAATGAGCCCAAGGGACGGCTGTAGTCGACAAAAAGTAAAATCAAATTGCTATAAATGTTTAAGCTATAATGGTATAGGACAGCAGCAAAAATTACTCAGAGCGTTTCTGACACAGAAAGCTCAGATATTTTAATGGGTGCAGGTCTTGGCGCGTTGGCCAGGCCTGACATATGTACTTCACATCAGAGCGGTTCTTCTAAGAAACTTCAATCTACTTTAGCATTGTTCAGTTAACCTTTGATACGTGAATTTGTCAAGAGGATTGCAACCATTCCCAACTAATACTAACGTTTCCCGGGATGTTACGGTGTTTTTGAAACTTAAATCACGTTTTTATGCTTTGATTCTCAAAAGTATCGGCAGCACTGGCCAGCAAACTCGCCGCAGAGAAAATCTGTCGGCCATATAGACAATAATTAAAAACTAGGGAGTGTTGTTGATGCACACAGTTCTTGGCTGTATGTTGGCCCGTTACTAGACCCAACGCAGGAACGATTGCATATAAACAGTGGAACCCTGTAGGTCATCTCACCCCCTCGGTAAGGAAGGAGATTGATAATGAGAGCTGAGGGGCATGTTATCCGTAGATTAACCAGGTTGCACGTCATTACACTTTATGATGATGGGGCGGGTATACAGTTCATTTTGTACGCCTCTTTGATCAATAAATTTAGAATAGGAAAACGCTCCCTTATAATTGGGCACGCTTAGATATAGCAATAATTGAGTTGTTGATATTTTCCTAACATGATGGGAATGTAGTTTACCTCGTCTGCTGTCTAAATCACCAATTATTTGTTTAGACCATAGTCTGCATAATTATTTGCAAACTAAATATGTATTACATGATGCTGAGCATCAAGGCCAATAGTTGCTACACACATTCCTTCCATACAAACATGCATACATATGTATACACATGAGGGTGCGCCTACAATTAAAATTGTGATATTTAATCTGAGTTATAAATTTTGGTATGTTTTTTAAATTTCTGTCGAAAAACGGAGAAAATGGCCAGTCAAAATATTTTCTCAAAATAAGATTTGTTTTTCCCAAAAAACAAGGAAATGTGAATTATCAAAAAAACCAGCAGAACCGGCAAAGCTTTTCCTACCCAGAAAAATGTAATTGTATCGATCGCAAAAAATCCATTGGCTGCTGCAGCTAAAATGGTAAAATTTGACCACTCGAACTTACACTTTCTTACTTGTGTATAACGACTTGCTATATTTTATCGGATGCTGAACTATTTACAGAAATATTTCAATAGAGGTCTTAAAATACAATGCATTTTTTAATGCTGCTGGAAAAACAGTATCGGTCATCTTTTTGTATGACGAGTGTACTAGCCTAATGTAAATACATGCATTCATACCTACCTAGATATGTAGGTGTATATAGCCCTAAGCTAGCCTGAATAATCAAAAAGTGTTCTTAAACATACACAAATTGTTAATATAAAGTTCAAAAATATATGTTAAGTTCCATATATTTGCATTTGAAAGTTTGCAATATACAAACTCGAAAATATTGTATACCGAAAGTGAAAGCCATATTTTACATACCTTTAATGTAGTTAATAAATTTACAAATGTAATCAAGCAACACCAATTTAAAACTTGTTTCCAGCAGTGCTGCTAATCAACTAACGAACAATGTTAACTACGAAACTATTTGTGATGCCAACTGCTCTACTCATTTGTCTAACTCTAAATGTTCAAACGAAAGCTTCAGAGAGCTTTTAACTTGTTATTTTTTAATTTGTTAAGGAAAACTTGAATAGCTCAGATTGGGAATTAGATAGGAAGAAAAGACAAGTCGCGCGTTTTACCCTGAAAAGATATAACTCAAAGTTTAAATTTTTTGAGATACTGTCAATATAACTGATGGAGGGGATATAAAATGACTGAAATGGATTGCACCGTTTTTACACGCGAAGCTAAACTTCTAAAAGGCGAATATATGGGCAGTATTAGCAAAGCGAAATAGCTTTAATTTCGTAATAATAATATTACTTTTCAGACTAGAACTAGTAAAACTGTCAAATGCTAAAAATACGCTGAGAGTAGCACTAAAAAGCACGGGATGGATTTCTGGTAAAAAACTTAACTTCTGTCAAATTTATGAGAACCACTATCATTTTAAAATACAATAAACATTAAAAATTATTAATTAACTTCAATTCACCTGTTCACCGCTTACTTTTAAAAGCATGCAAGAAGGTAGGTGGTTCTTTTAAAGTTCAAATTTTAAAAATTTTGCTTCCAATAGGTTCCGACAGCTCGAAAAGGCGTTGCCATGTCTAAACTTTTTTTCCCCGCAAAAGCTTACAGGGCTGTGTCAATTGACGTTGAGAAATGCCAACAGTACCGTCAGGATTGGAAGGGGCCTCTCCGAACCATTTCAAATTAGGCTTAACACCAGGCGACTCCTTGTCGTGCGATTTCGATAATTCGAGCAGCAGAGTTAAACCACGCTAGTACAATGTAGAGTATGCTTATATCAATGGGCTTAAGGTAAGATCTGCCATTTGAGAAAGCGGATCTTGCGGTGGACGAGGATAAGCCTACGTATTTGCTGTTATCAAATAGAGAATGGGTGCACCTGAATCGGACGCCACGTCACTGTTAGGTGAAAATTTGAAACTGTGATGGATTTCGTATAATTGGGTAGCTTTTCACTTTGTAAAGATGTCTCTCGACAAACAAGGATAACGCTCTTCAATTCTTTATAAGAATCATGTTAAGTGTCAAAAGAAGATGCGATGGTCCTTGGAGTATTCAAGAAAAGTTGTTCGGAAGTTTTATGGATCTTTGCGCGATGCCAACGGCGAGTACCGAAGCACATCTTATAATGAGCTGTACGAGGATTACACAGATGTGAATTAAAGAAGACTTCGTTAGCCATTCCCACCAGATTACTGGTTTAGGAATCGCATTATGTGTAAAAACATATTAATTTGAGTTACATCTATATTTGATAAAACGTAGGATGTCATAATCTTAACATGTGTTTTTGTTTACAATTTACACTTCTAAAGTGCAACTCATTTGGATAATTGCATTAACTTTTCAAAAGCTACTAACAAAATTTGATGAAGGTATGTGATTAATTGTCAGTCAGCATTTGAGTTTTAGAATGTGGGTGCAAGAATAACAAATTGCATGTAATTTACTATAAATATTAGCTTTGTAGTAATATTCACCCTAACACCAATGAACGCGTACCTTTTTATACCCAACTGTACACAGAGTATTTATCAAAAGTACTATTTAAACAAAAAAAAGCTGTAACAAACATTCATATCACCTTAACGTTCTACCGAAATCCGCAAAACAATTTGTAGTTTTCTATAAAAAAGGTTTTTTGACACTTCTAAACGCTTGAAAATCAATTTTTTTGCTTATTTTTTTTTTTACTTGCGCAGAGAAAACGTATTTCTAAATTGCTCATTATTGTACTAAAATTTAATGATCTACAAAACTGCGTACTCATAAATTTTATAAAAACTCTGCCCAAAAAGTTTTAAGTTTTGATGGTAATTTTTCAAACTTTGATTAACTTTCCTGAACTTTGTGTAAAATTTGAAATTTATTTATTTACACGGTGCAAAAAGATACAAAACTAAAGTCCTTTTAAAGCAAAAGGTATGGTAAACTCTTATAAATTTTTATTTAAAAGAATTTATGTAGCATCAATAAATATTTATAGTAGGTTTTTATTAACGACACCTCCTTTGGATAACTGAACCAAGCGTAATCGCTTTTCGAAAGAGCAACAAGCGGCACGAACCATATTCATCGGCCTTTCGTCCCATACTTTTAGTAATACCTTACGAAGAGTTTCCAAGTTTTTTATTCGATAACCGCTAAGCTTCGACGTCATGTAGCCCCTTGTAAAAAAATCTAATGGATTGAAATCAGGACTGCTAGGTGGCCATTCGCCCTTATGTAAAAATTCGGCCAAATTCTCCTGACACCATTGTTGCACGATGTTTGCGGTATCTGAAGGCGCAATAATAATCATGCCTCTAAGACGTGTTGTTTGCAGTATCCGGCGTTAACTTTAACCCCCTTTTCGATGAAAACTAGGGGAAGTTTCCTCTTTTACAGAATCCGGCCCACACCATGACGGAAGAAGCGCTTTGAAATCTGGGCACATACATTTCCTTTTCAGGAACATTTTCTAGAGACACCGACCATACTCGATCATTTTGCGAGTTGAAAGATTGATGTAGAATGAACAACTTTTCATCAGGAAATACGAATTCGTCACAGCCGTGCCATCCAAGAATATCAGATACTCCTTTGGCTGACGTGGAAACGCCGTAAATTTTTTGTTTCTTATACGCTTTTAGGCCAAGGTCCTTATTCAAAATTAGATGTGTTGAAGATTTGCTAATATTCAAAATCGCAGCAATTTTTCTAACTGACCGGCAATGGTTTCTCCAAATTTGTTCCCTCACAACTTTTATGTTACCACTATTGCGAACCGTTCGCGGTCTTCCGCTTCTTGGTCTATTTTTAACGGACGTACTCTCATTGTACAGTTTTATAAACAAAGTCGCGCTTGAAACCCACACTTTTAAAGTCTTTAAATATTGCGCATGGTCGTCTGCCTTGTAGAAATGTGTTGACAATTAGCTGGTGCTTGGACTCCATCGTAAAAAATAACTATAATACGACTATTACAGATTTGAGTCTGTCGTAGTTTGAGAGTCATAGGAACGATACTCGATTTAGAATAAAAAATAAAATCAAAGCTCACTTGATTGGTGTTTTAAATAAGTTACAAAGTTTGTATTCGAACTTTTTGGACACCGTGTATTTTTATGTGATTTCTGTTATAGGATTCGATATACTTTAAATGAAAATGATTAAAAACACAGGTTCTTATTTCATGGAACGATATCCAATTTAGTTTGACTACTATTATTGTGAACACAGCTGTACATATTTTATACCGACTCCGAACGGCATAAGCTAAGGCAGATGAATATTTGATGAGAAACTTCTTCATGGAAGAAATACACTCCCGGTATGGTAGGCCAGCAACACTATCACCACACCACGGCGGCTCTTCTAGCATACAAGTTAAAAGGCAGATTGCTGTTTGGCACATTAAACAATATTTTCGTAAAGAGAGCTGGCCAGTCCAAAAGGGTCAATTAGGTAATAGACAAATATTTCCAAATTTTTCCTGAGGTTTCAATGCCTTTCAATTTTATTTCCGCACAAGCATTCCTTTACAACTCTGGTATATAGAAATAAAAACCGAAATTGCCAACTTCTAATGGTCAAAACTACATGAACATCCCTCAGCTAGTTTTTGAGCTAATCGTTTTTAAATAGATGTTTTAGGGCACTTAATTTTATAATATATGTGGATAATAGAAATACTTAATTACTAATAATTTACTCACCCAATTGCATCATCAAGTTCAGCATCAAAATTGTCTAATCCCGTTTCTATACTTGAATTTTTGCCTACAATTTTTGAGAACTTTGTATTTATAGCATCATATGATGCACGAAATGTATTATCTGTTTCGGCTGTGACATCATTTTTGAATTCATTGTACAAACGTCGCTTAATGTCAGATTCAATTACGGGATGTGTATGAATGTTAGTCGTACGAAAAACACGAATTTCATTCTTGACATTAATCGTTACTACCCGACTTTTGCAATTTAACTCTGGATCTTTGCTTTTTATGCATAACCAATATTTACGATTATTTGGTTGTGTACTTTTTATATAATAAATAAAACCATCGACACATAATAGCTCACCCCCTTTGGCAGAACGCAAAATTGATACATTTTCTACATTCATATTGGTATCCATGGCCCTTGTAGGGAATTTGTAGGACTTTTTCTTCTTAGTCGCTTTTGATACATTTAAATCATCATCTTTGCATGTTTTCTTTTTCTTTGCTGGTACCGATATATCTAAATAATCTTCATCATCTTTGGAGGTTTTAATTTTCTTTGTTGGTACCGACACATCTAAATAATCTTCATTATCTTTGGCAGTTTTTCTTTTTTTTGTTGGCACTGACACATCTAAATAATCATCTTCAACTTTAACTATTTCAACCGTATTTTCATCATCTGCATATGTATTTATATCTAAGTACTCGACTTCCATTTCATTTTCACCAGCTCCCATTTCCTCGACCAGAGATTCATAAGTAGTATTGAAGCTCTGATCTTGCTTTTCAATGAATGCAGATGTTTTAGATCTAGTTATCCTTTTTTCAACGTTATTTCCCTCACGCATTTCATCTAATTTCGTAGGTAAAGCAGATGTAGTGTTAATATATGCGTCATCTGAGTCTAAGCCACTGGAAAGACTCGATACAGAATTTTCACCTAATTTCACGACAGCGACGCTAAAAAAGATAGGCAAGATATATTAAAATAAGTCGAGGGTGCAGTTAACGGTGTTGTGGGGGAAAAAGTGCATTTCATACAGACATCGAGCTGTTACAATTTAATTATATGTGGAGAGAATTTGGACTTACTACAGTTGGCATCGGCTAAAGTGACCCCTTTTTGAAAAACTTTTTCTTAAGTGTTTTTCGTATAGGTAACAACATAGGTCTGAATGAATCAATACAGCAGTAAAATTTATCATAGTGTCTCTAAGTGAAAGAATACTAGCATCGCTGTGAATGTCAGGACAATCTATTGACTTAGATATTTCCTGCACAGTCCTTCATGTCAATATGCAGACTAAGCAGAGAAAACCCAAATGAAAATCCCTTGATCAGGTAAAACCTTGGTCATTCTGTTTTGGTGTCAGTTAGCACTAGTAGCATAAGTTGGCAGTATTCGGTCGGCCTATATCCCTAACACTACCATAACCTTATAGGAGTGTTGCCCTGGTGGCAAGAACAATAACAACCTTTATCAACAAGAAAATTTTCGAGACTTTTTGGAGGATAAAATTCTATTTCGTCGTACTCTAAATTAAAGGACAATTAAAGAAGGATATACATATGTAATTTAATTATTTTAACTTATATCTACCTTGCAGATGTTGTTTGTCCATTATCGTCTTCTTTAGGTTTCTTCGATTTTTCGCTTGCACGATCTGGATTCTTCGATTTTTCAATTTCACGATCAATAACTTCTTTTGTCTTTTCTATAATTTCTTTAAACTCCTTATTCAATTCATTTCCAGTTTCATTCATTACATTTGCAACACTTATTCCAGCTTCTTGAGCACTTTTCGCAACAAAACTTCTGCGCAAACGCCTTTTAATATCTTGGGAATGATCCTGATGCAAATGTCTACCAGAAACTCGAGTAATTATTGGACCTTTATGGGTCATTTCGGTCGTGACGCGTGCATTACATTTGTAGAATTTATCACGTCGTAAAAGACATGTCCAATATGCACGTCCATTCCGTGGACTACGCGTATCTAAATGAAAAATATAATTATCAAGACATAACACTTTATGCCCTTTTGATGAGGGTAAAAATGTAAATTTTGCATTATCGAAATCAATTTTTGTGTTAGTAGATATGGCTGCAAGGGGATCTTCTGAATATGTGTATGTGACATGCTGTGGTTTAGTTCGTCTTCTTGTAGGTTCGCCATCTTGTGATTTAGCATAATTTAGACTTTCCATTATGCGTTTTTTTGGTGGTTTATTTGTTGTTGTATTCTTATAGATTACATCTTCTTGTGCTGATTCCAAAAATTGTACGAGTTGAACATCCTTATACTCTTTAGTGTCATCAGACAAAACTTTAATGTTGTTCTTTTGCAATAGTTTGCTTAGTTTCCATGGAGTATAACCATCGTGACAGTGTTTTATATCCTGTCGATCTTTCACACGATGACTGCCATCCGATAGGCATTCAGTGAGAATGCGAACTTTACATGGTGGATCTTGTTTTATACACTCCCATCGATGTGTAGTCGAAGTGATAGATTTTGACTCCAAACGATAAAGAAATCCTTCCACGGATATCATTTGACGTCCAAGCGCTGTTTTAAGCATAAACAATTTTCGTTTCTGAAAGGTGCAATAAGAGATAAATATCGTTGTATTATTTAAGTATGGAATAAAGATTAATTTGATAGAAACGAATAGTCAGCTAAGCATTTTGTACCAAAGTTTCGTTGTTGTTGATCTAGTTTTAACCACAAACAGTCTATCAGAAGGTTTAGAGATTGTTAATAGGGCATACTCCGGCACTGGTACCTTCTGATACTAGCCCGAATGCCGCGGGAACAATTTATTCGTCTCATTGAACCTTCGGGTATTGTATTTTAGTTGAGTTGATTTGGTTTTGTGTTTTTCCGACAGGGTGGATACTGGATTTATATTGGAACGGATTTTCGTCATCCCTTGTCAATATTGGTTTTGTAACAAACCGGTTTCGGCGAACCGCCATCTTCAGTGCTTGATGACGAAAATTCGTTCCAATATAAATCCAGTATTTTAGTTGCCTTATACCGCTGGTATATTCTAAGTCTCTGAATAAGCTGAGGGTGTTTCAGCCGTACTGGTAGGAACTTTGATGTGAGAAAAATTTGCTCAGAAGAGCATTTTCAAGGGTAGTTCGTCTTATGAGGGACACTACAGCATGCAAGATATACATTTGGGCTATCGAGATATGTATTAGGTTTTACAATATCCAGACCGAAGTTGAGCCAGAGACACTCAGGTCCCCCCTGCGGGGGTAGGCATACCGGTCGTAAGAGGCGACTAATATGCACAAAGGTAATGACTTGCAACTCGATGGGGGATCTACGAATATGATGCCTCTCACCTCTCATTACCCATCTTATCCTTCCTTACCGAAGGAGGGGTGACATGACCTAGAAGGTTTCACTGGTCATAAATCGCTACCACGACAGTCGAGCAGTACCTCAAGGGAGTACCGGAGCGTACCCAAAACCTTTGGGGAGTGTTTTTATCGTTACCACAGCAACAACAACAACACTCAGGTCCCCACGAAAGATTGCGTTCACCGTCTTTATTTGTCGTATTTATAATTGTTGCCAATAGCACGACAAGACTGGGTTGTGTCAAAAAGATCATCAATGGGTAAATTCAAATATTTTTTATGGAAATGTACACACATATTTTTGGACAAGCAATAAGAGCAAACCCCAAAATATGACCAAAGTGCTAAAAAAATTCAGGAAGTGACTTTGGCTTTTATTAATTAATGACAGCAGATTTAACAGCATACATACCTTGAGATTGAAAAATGATCCACCACCATACGAGCTCTCACTATCAACCTCTGGTTTCTTTGTTTCTGGTCGTTTAGTAGCAAAGAACTCATCCTCATCAACCGGCCATTCATCTGATTCTCCATCATCGCCCCAGCGACGCTCTTTTGAATTGTTATCATTTTCATGTTCACGTTCTTCTTCATCTGATGACCTATCTTTGATTTTATCATATTTGCATTTCAATGTACATGGTTTACCAGCCAAATCTGCTTGGAGTTTTCTTTCAACCACCTTGGATATTTCCCGTTCGGAACAACGTTCGTGTGTATGCTCATTTGTTACTCGAACAATTTGGTGGTTCGACTCATCACCATTTACAATAACAGTTGCTATACGCGCCTTACACTGGACGTCTTTATTTTTTTGCTTATTGCATATCCATCTGCATCTTTTTTTTCCACGATCAAGAAAATGATAAAGAAAGTCGTCGACACATAACATATCATTACCCTTCGCCGAGCGCACCATTTGCACATTCGATATGTCCATTTCTGCCATATTTGTATTAATTTGATATAAATTTAAACACAAAAATTTCCACCTCAATTTCTTTTATTTTTGATCTTTTTTTTGTAATCTCCAAAAACCACAGCTTCATGAATAGTAAATGGAGTAATTTCAGGTTTTTAGTGCTTTATTTTTTGGAAATGTACCATGAAATAACTAGTAATTTTTCACTTAAAAGAAATGGCTGCACCAACCTATATTTTTCTTTGGCTGTCTTGCCAATATTGCCAGACTGATGTTTTCTCACCCTGTACCTTTGCTTTGAACTCGAGGTAACCAAATGTCGCCAGTTTTCTGTTCCATTGTATGTAGTTGTATTCTGAAAAATATAAATTAGGTAATTCTTTCCATTGTACGTCAACTGCGAAAACACATCCAAAGACGCGTTCTGACCTCGGTATTAATAATCGGATAAGAGGATTTCCGATTTTGTTATTCAGTAAAAACCGGTCGTAGCAGCTCGACAAACATACAGACACGCATACATTTTCCTTGTATTTTGTTTTTGTAATTCATGGGATTAATGTCAAAATCGCACTGAGAAATGAGTGTAGTGTCAAAACTCGAGAAAAAAGTAGAAACCAGCTGGTCTAATGATACGACCTGTTAATTGGACCATGAGTGAAAAGTTATTGGCAAAACACTAAAAAACTGCCCAGGTTCAAAACACCTACCTTTCTACCGGCTACGCGTCCCCAATATTTCCGCAAAAAACACTTGCACATTTCGAAACACCCAATATGTGTGATTACAACAACCACATGAAAATGACAGCAAATTTTCGTGTGAGCACGACCATGATAAAATAATTAATATGGTTGTCGTTGATGACATAGCGTCTTCTTCTTCCTCATCCACACCTTATGTCAAACTATCATATCTTTGTTAAGAGTTAATGGAAAAGCTATTGAGTTCGCTTCGTGTTTTATTTATTTTTAACAAAAATTCGCTGTGAATTGATATGGAACGAGTGCTTTGTGATAGCATTTTAAGAAATTTTGTGATTTATGTGTGTGTGTTATAGGTGGAAAGCTTAGGAAATAGGCGGATTGTTATTGTGCGTTCCCTCTCACATGTGCATTTTAACATAAGAATTAAACGACGCAAACGGTAATTTCGTGTTGTTGGCCGATTGCGTCAACCATATATTATTGAATCATGAGCACGAGTACCACCACTAGCCCCGATTGTTATGTCTTCAAGCATGGTGATTGTCGCTTGCCCGGCAACGCACAATCACAAATTCGTGATAGCTTGTTGAAATTTCCCTACCGAACGATGTTTTTATATAATTTATTATTATTCCTTAATTACTTGACAATCTTTATTGTTTATTAATTTTAGGGCATTAAAATAAGAACAAGACTTATATTGCATTTCATGGCATACAGGATTAAATAATTTACATTGTTTTTATCCGTACATGCGTTCTGCACTCAAATACCTTGGATCAAGCCCTCTATTTGGGATCGGACCTGGGTCATTTTTGGGTTTTTTGCAAATAAATTTTCACTGAAACAAAAAATTTAAAACCCGCTTCCGGATTGTTGATACCGAAGCCGAAACAGATATATATTATCAGATTTCTGATTATTGATACAGAGGTCAAAACGCGTCTTTTGATACCTTTCCCGATAATTTCGGACGTGTTTTTTGTTCCGATAAATGGATTTGGGCTATAACTTTTTGCAGAGTTTGTACGTACGATCCAGATCAGGATCTTCGTGCTGACACTTCCTAAATTGACCTATTCGTCCAATACGGTGGCATGACTAGCAAAGGTGAGGCCATTGTCAACAGCCACGCTCAAGATTTTGGGTCGCCGTTGATTTAGTCGAAGACGGGGTCAGATTTCGCTCGGTGGAGAAATTGGAAAGGTCTCGGAGGTAACAGTTAATCTTTGTACAGAGTTCGTCAATGTAAGGGCCCTTACCCGAAGCCATAAGCGTGCAGTCGTCAGCGTAGGAAACAATGGAGACTCCCTCTGGTGGGGGAGGAAGCCTCTAAATATAGAAATTAAACAAAAGGGGGATAGGGCACCGCACTGCGGCACCCATTGTTTGATTATTCGCGGTTGCTGTTGTTGTTGTGGTAACGACAAAAACACTCCCCAAAGGTTTTGGGGAGTGTTGTCGAATTAACAGTCCTTGGCCGGATTTGAACCCAGTAATCTCCGGTACTCCCTTGCGGTACTGCCCGACTGTCGTGGTAGCGATTTATGACCAGTGAAACCTTCTACGTCATGTCAACCCTCCCGTAAGGAAGGATAATGAGAGGTGAGAGGCATCATATCCGTAGATCAACCATCGAATTGCACGTCATTACCTTTGTGCATATTAGTCGCCTCTTACGACCGGTATGCCTACCTCGGGCATATTCTAAACCCCTAACCCGCAGGGGTTGATTAATCGTGGTCTAGATTGCTTGTTCCTAAACTTGACTGAAGCCTGCCGACCGGCTGTTGAAGCAGCTGATCAAGAGGGCTTGAACTGGGCGACGGAGACTGAAATGGGCGGTGTGTTGTGTTTGTGTTTATGAGCCCGACGGTTGGCTCATCTCTTGTTAGCAGGTGGATGCATTATAAACTGACGACAGAATGAGCTCGCGAATTGCTTGGGAGTCCGATTTGAGGCTGTCACCAAATGTAATGGCGGCCTTGTCATTTTATTTGAAAACAAATCACTTGGTCAATTTTTAGTCGTTAACCGTCCGTCGGATTTCTTTAATTCGAGGATTGCGGGATTGATGAGTCTCACTTGGTCAGCGGGAATGAAGCGACGGGAGGCTGCATCAATAACCTTGTGAAACTTTTGTTCGGTTTGGGTAACCCAGCGAAGGTGCGCATAGTCCATAAAACGGCCCCAGTCCGCTTTGCTGATGTTAATAAATGTACGGCGTTCGGAAGTCAGTCGGTCGCTCGATTGAAATGGTGAAATGGAGCTGTGGCAATTGGCTGGTGAAGGCAGAAATTACGATGTCCACAATTTGAACTTTGCTTAGGCTTCTGAAAAAATAAGTATTTATTTAACACTTTTGATATTTAATTTAATTAAAAAACAAACAAATATTATTTAAGCCTTTACTAAAATTATCGCGAAATTCGATCAGCTTTTTCGATATATAACAACCAAGGTTTAAAATAAAGAACACAAAATGTTTACTTGCAAAGTTCACTATAACAATTTAAAAATTGTTAGTTTTTAAGTTCAAAAACTACTCAAGACTAATTGCAATTATTTTTAGCCTTGTACGATTTGTTCCATTAAACATTGATGACGAGGAAAGTATACAGGATTTACTACTTCAAATTGATAACGTCATACAATACGGCGAAGACGCGGATGTGAAAATGCGTGATTTCGACCCCCCAGAAGAAGAGGAAGACGAACCTATTAACGGTACGAGCCCTATATAGTGGACAAACATAGATGGTATACATATTTTTGTTATTAGCTTCGCAAAAGTGTATTTCTACAATATTTTTTAATAAATGATATAGTTAAAAAAATATTTTTTAATTTGTAAGCATATATACTCGTAATTTTTTGTATTTCGATTTTAATATTTATTTACAAATAACACAGAACGCTGATGAAAGATACACTTCAGTTAAACTTGGCATTTAGTTCCTCTCCGTATCCAATACGAGATTTCCATCTTTATCCTTTAAACGTACACGCCCATTGGAGTAACGGGTCTCTTGACTGCCATCGGGATAAACAAGTTTAACTGTACCATCGGGATATTCGCGTCGCTTGTTAAGTTTTGTATGTATCTCCTTTTGACCATTAGGTAGCATTAAAATTCTATCGCCATTTCTCATTTGTACTAAATTTGTTCCATCGGCGAAACGCCACTCTTCTAATTTATCTTTCTCCGCAGGATTTGTAATTTTCACAGAATTATCAGGTAGATGGATTTCAACAATACCATTTTTATATCGATGCTCCGTTTGCCCATTTGGAAATTCTAATATTTCCAAGCCATCTAAATATGTTGTATGCCAAATATTTGTTTCAGAATAATAGTATTTAACAGTGCCCTCGTTGACATTTGTCTCTTTAATGTCTTTATTGAAGTACAACATTCGTATATTCATGCCATCCGCTGATATTTTTTTCAAATTACCATTTGGATACCAAATATCGCGACTACCATCTGAATTAATTATTTCACGTCTAAAATTTTCACCAGCCTCTGAAGTATTACATTTAGTACTTGTCTTTGAATTTACACTCTTTGTGGCTTCTGATTTTGTACTGAAATCTACAGTGGTTGAGTCCAAACCGTTTCTCGTCCGTTTTTCGTTGTCTTCATCTTTCGCATCTTCATTTGCATATTTAAAAACAACAGTTTCTTTAGAAATATTTGAGCGGGATGAGCTTTCTAGAGATTTTAAACTTTTATTAGTTGGTATAGTTTTGAGTTCAGAAATAATGTCGTCATCTTCATCTTCATCATCAATATTAAGATCATTGTCATCCTCATCAGCGTGGGCGATATCGGCGCTATTGTGTTTATTAACTATTTCAGTCTCATATAAAGTACAGGTATTTTCAATGTCATGTAATAAGTTTGTTCTGCTTGTGTTTCTAGTGTTCGGAGGTGCTTTCACTACACGTTGACCTTTGCTGGTATTCATTTTGTGAGTAACTGGTGGCGAGTGGGATGATGCTTTTGTGCGTTTGTTGTGCCATCGATTGGGTACATCCGGATAATCTGGACTTGAGTTGAACGAGTTGATAGCATTCTAAGTACAATAAGTAAGGAAGTCAATACATTTTTTATCTTCGGTCTTAGGTAGGGCAGGAATAACACATTTCCCGTGATACAACAGCCAATAACTCGTTCTAACTTCAATCCTGAAATCCTTAAATTTACAAAATTAAAAAGAAATGAATTACCAAGTGCTGCTCTATCACGGGGAAAGACGTTCTTACCCTAACGAATACAACATGTATAAACTTAACTATAAAAGATTTTTAGAATTCAAGATTTTACTACTCACCAACTTCGGTGCCAATTTAGCTATGTTCCTATTTATTTCCATTAGCATTTTGTTGTTACCATCTCGTTCAATTTTTTGTTTCTCACTTTGCAAACGTTTGTTTTCCTTTGTTAATCGTTCAATTTCTTCATAAAGTTGCTTTTGATCTCGCTCTAAATTTTTTATTTGTACACGCAAACGAGCTTGCGCAGACGCATGTTGTTGATCCTTTTGCTTAAACTGTATTTGCAAAGATTCCAATTCTTCCTTGAGTTGTGCCACTTCTTTACGTTCCTTATTAGTTAATGCTTGTTTCTGTACACGCATTTGATGTTCAAATTTACGTTTGTCTTCCTCAATTTTCATACGTTCATCGTGCAAATACATTTCCATTTGAATTTTATCATCTTTCAAACGATCCATTGCATCATTGCGCTCCTGGCTGAAATGAGCTCTTTCCATTTCATATTCCTGTTTAGCACGCATTAGTTCAATATTGTTACTTCTAAAGGCTGCTATTTCTTTTTCAAGCTCCTCCAAACGCAATTTAATTACATTACTTTTCTCTTGCAATTCTTGCGTTAGTGCAGATGGTGGTGATTGCATTACCATTTTTTGTTCCATAGCATTGCATTCACCCTCATTCCTGCCCAATAAAGCGCTAAACAGTGCATCTTTGAATTGATGAAACAAATCCGAACTTTTAGTAGATGTTGTTTCAGCATCCAATAACACTGAACTATCCGATATGATATCGTCTCGTGTATCATACTCGCATGTAGTGTTCTCTTCAGAGAAACGTACACGTAAATCCAATTTGTCCGTATTTATCGTAGAATTATTTTTCGTCTCGTCATTTAGGTATGTAGAAATTCGAGGCTTTTGACATCGTGTACCAGGTTCTTCGGTTGTGTCTGAATTAATACCATCGTCGTCGGAGTCGGTTCGCAAAACTTCTTCAACTGCTGGGCCCAATTTACGATTTACGAAGTTTTTATCGACTATTATATCGCTTTCGTTTTCCTGACTATCCTCATTATCTCTTGTATTATCCATAAAGTTTTTCACACAACTTGAGTTCATGTCGATTGTTCCCTCAGCCGCTTGGCGCTCTAGTAGTTCAAATATACTTAAATTTTCATCATCTTCAATTTTTCGATTTTCTTTGAAGTTTAAATTTTCTGTAGCTTTCGCCGCAGTAGTGCGTATTGCACTTATGGGAATTGGTTTTAGTATTTGTGGATCGAGCACTTTAGACCATGTTATTGCAACATATGGCTCAAGTTGTTGACTTTCATTATTTTCGTAATGCTTCAATGACTTGGATTCTTTTTTGGCATCTTCATCTAATTGTACATTCGGCGTTATTGAAATTGACGATGTGACAGGTTTGGTTAATTTGCCATCAGGTGTAGAACTATAACCAGGATTAGATTTCATCAACACTTGCTGAAATTGCTTTTCATTTTCATCCAATTTTTCTGATTCATCAAACTCTCCAGGTTTTTTGGGATTTTCATTTTTATTCTGCTGTGCGGGTTTTGCTTTAGGCGCCAATTTTAGTCGTTGTAAGCTTTTAATTTTTGGATGGTTTGTAGCATATTTGTATCGTGGTAAGTTATTTAATCTTAGCGATTCTGGTGAAATTTTGTAGCGCTGTTTTATGCCTTCACCTCGCTTTAGAAATGATCGCTTTGGTTTCATGTCTTTAATTTCTAGATCGTCGCTTTCATAGTTAATATTACTATAATTAGCTTGATTTGAAAATTTTACTTGCGCCTCATTGCTACCTTTAAATAATATTTTTTCCACATCTACGATTTCACTGTCAAATATATTTCCAAGTATTTTTGGCGGATCCAATGGCTTCTCCTCACCACCATCATCCTTACTTTCAATTAAATCGCCATCATGGAGGAATCCTAATTTCTCGTACATGTTCTGATGTTCCAAGCCAAGCATTTTTCGTTGCATATTCTGGCGCTCATCCAGTAAACGTTTCTGTTCTTCTTGCCATTCGTTTAGCTTTTTTAACCGATTTACTATGCTCACTTGTGACTCCATCGTATTATTGTTGCAATTAGTTTGCAGCATTTTCAACATATAATTTGTTGATGGTAAAGAATTTTTACAAAATAAATTCAATTGCAGTGGAATTTTTCAGTCTTAAAATGTTATTTATTCGAACACAAACAACTTGACGAGCATATCTGATATTCGATAGTTGTGTGTTTTACAGTGTTATCGATTAATTTCTGCACTTAGTTCCTACCGGACAATCCTCCTCGAATGACTGAAACTCCAATTGGTATTCATGTCGGTCAAATAACCCGTAATTTTACGTGTTATATACGAGGCTAGTACCCTACAAGAAACGCTGATTTTGTTACTAACACACTCACACTCTTTATTGACAGCGGTCATAATTTATTTGTCAATGCTGATACTTTCATACTAGTATGTTTGTTTCTTAGCACATGGTTGTCCGTTGTTGCCAACACCCACAAAGAACCAAGGGCAAGAACACGAATTGGACGGGCCGAAGCTACGTGGGCAATAACTTACTCACACGTACACGGTTGTTGACATAATTTTTTGCTATTCGCTTTAAGAACATGATGCAAATCCCTGATAGTTAGAATGACAGCACTGACTCTCAGATTGTGACAAATGAATGTCAGTGTGCTTGTATGGTAGCTGTGACACCAGTGTGAGAAGTACAGCTATATGTTGATCTTGGGTCAAAAAATAAATAAGAAATAGTGAGATGTAAAACCTCACACACAGGAACGCAAGGAAAGAAACAGTCAAAAAGTCTACCTATGCTTTTAAAAACGTGACGGGAGAAATACGGAAACTTTCAGTATGGCTTCGGGTATTTTGACTAGTCACTTTACCAGTATCGTTTTTGCAGGGTTAATACGCACCAACACATGGTCAATGGCAACTCATCTGATACTCAGGTCTTATACATACAGTCTTATAGGGGCCGGCGAACGAATACGCATGATTGACTGAGAATATTTAAGTGTTAGTGCACTCGTGTTACACCTACTTGCATTCGACTGTCGTCGTGTCTCTGCCGGCGTTGATTGGCTAAGCTCTGAAATTTTGGATTTTTTTAGTTGGCGCATGGTGAATTTGATCGTCTCGGGTGATGATTGACGAGCAGGGTACTAATGTTGTGCTGCGCTAGGCAATTGCAACAACAGCGCAAGCGGAAGTTATTGCGCTAGGGCAATATATTCTAGTGAAGTTCTTATAAAAGAACAGTATGCATAACATATTTACGTTAAGGATACGACTACAGCTATACGACAAACACCCAATAACTTCAGCTTTAATTCTCGGCTAAGACAGTGTTGCTCTAGTTAAAAACTTATGTGTCAGTAATGCTACTAATTTCCCTACAAGCACACTGACAGTCATTTGTTACAATATCTGAGATTCAGTCCTGTCAATCTAACTATCAGGGACTTGCATCATACTTTGACGAATTCGATGATTCCTTAGTTATCAATCCTGGGTTCGATCACTATAAAGTCAAATAAACACACTCACAGATATTGTAACTAATAGCTAGTTTTATTTACTAGTAATAAACGCAATAAAAATTTAAGAGTTTGGTAACTTCACAGTAGTTCACTGTTCAACGCTTGAAAATAAACTGATCCCCCTGCCTTGCTTGGTCACCGCCTTATATAGTCCAACAGGGTACTTGCCTACGCACCGAGAACTTTCTTGGTTGTTCGCTTTTCGTGTTCTGGAAGGGTCGGTGTTATTTATCAGAGTCTCCTCTTTGCATCGCATTCGCAAACACCCGCGCTATCTCTCTTCCTCTTCCCAGTCCATTGTTTACCCGTACTAGTTTGGCATCTTCTTTTGCGAATCGGAGTGGAAGGCAGTGGATGAATGTACTCCGAGAGAGTGTAATGAAGGAAATCGCGTTCAGAGTTGCTTTAAAGTAAAAACTACAACTAAAAACTTCAATTTAAACTGAAATTTACATTCTGCAGGAACTGATAACGTGTTATAACTGCTTTATATTCAATAATTTGGGTGTTTTAAGTCTTCACGTTAAATATTGCTGCATTTAAATGTCATTGTTTTATTATTGCATACAATTCACCCTGTGTGGTTTGTGTGTGTGTGCAGATTCGGAGTAAGTTGCGCTACTAGTAGACATATACTATGTCCCAGTCACACGCTTGCATGCATAAGCGTAGCCATCGTTATCTCAGCTGTGTTTAACTAGCGGTGTGAGTGTTACTCAGTTAGGGATGGCACATGCTTGAGAATAATCGTCACAATAATCTTAAAGCGAATAGCAAAAAATGATGTTAACAACCGTGTACGTGTGAGTACGGTTTGTTCTTTTGTTATCGCCCGCGAAGCTTCGGTCTGTCCAATTCGTGTTCTTTCCTTTAGTTTTTTGTGGGTGTTGGCAACAACGGACTCCCATGTGCTAAGCAACAAACATACTAGTATGAAAGTATCAGCATTGAAAAATAAATTATCAACGCTGTCAATAAAGAGTGTGTGTTAGTAAAAAAATCAGGGTTTCTTGAAGGGTGGTTTTGTGCAACGCCCCAGTCGAAAAATTCGTCATGCATAACTTTAAAGGGGTATGCGGAGATGTATTCGAATTCTTGTTTCAATCATTCAATTCAGCGCACAGTCTTACTCATTGGTACCAAAAAAATTGTACAAGCTGATGTATAAAACTATATAAAAACTAGATAAATAAAAGAAAATATATGCTAAAAATTGCTTTTTGTAGTATGTTATTGATACTAGAATAGTTTAATCAAAAGTTTCAATAGGTTTTTGATAATTTTCTAGAATTTTGTAAACCATTATAAAAATGTATGTGATACTCAACAAAACAAACATCATAAAAATTTATGTGTTATAATTTGTTTTTTTACAATAAAATGGCCAGCAGTAAGTTTTATTTTCTTGGTAAATATTTCGTAATAATGACGTCTGGTTTGCACTTTTCGCAAAAAAATAAGGTTGCTAAGTCCACCATTTTCTCGAAGAGTATTTGGGAAAAATCCAGTCTAGGGCAAGTGAAATCGAAATTATCCGAACAAATGTTTTCGATATTTGAAATAAAGTCAATAAACTTAGAAAGCGGCTTCAAAAGTCCGCAATTGCTGAACTGTTTCTCGATTGTAAAGAGGAAGTCATTTTCATTAACACCACCATCAAAACTGGGAAAAGGCACTAAGGAATAATGCATTTTAAAATATTTAAAATATAAATCCACAAAAATATACAAAGGCACTACGAGAAAGAAAAATGCTTGCATCTATATCAACAGATATATCGATATAAACATTCTGAAAAGACCTTAACATAGGTCTAGGTAGACCTTAAAATGTCTGCCAGCAGGTGTCCCTGAACAAATCATCTCTACAGGCTGATCGAAATTGATTTCCCTAAATCATCAGGCAACATTTCGCAATTGTTTTTATCGACACATCTAATGTACCCTATGCCCCAGGCTTGTCTGAAAGGTCCGCCTCTTCGAATATGTCCAAAAGAGATTTCTATTTTATCCTGGCATAATTTTCCGGTCATTAAATGTTTGAATCCCTTGCCTGACCAGAATCGCAACAAACATCGTAAACTATTAATATTAAGAAGCCAGCCTTTAATGAAACTGAAGGTATTCGTAGCGTCACGACCGGCTTTATCATGTACTTTCAAAGAATTAAGAAATGGTCCAGCTTCCTCAAGGAACTCTACTTGTTGAGGTGAAAGGTTGCTTGAAGTTTCCAGTTGCTCCAAAAACAAGACTGTAAAATATGTTAAAAAATTTATCAAATAAAAGGACAAATTCTGCTGTATTGAAGAATGAGGAGACGATGAAGTATTCAAAAGTAAGGTGCTGTGAATAGCGAACATTGCACTTGCATAAAGCACCACAACAAGATGCGAAAATTCAGCTCCTACAAATCTTTGCTTCCGAAACCGCAATGAATGCAAAATTTGTTGAAATCAATGTATAATCGCGTGAAGTCACTGGACTTAATAGGTGTACTAGGCCGACTGGGGAAACCACGTAAAACAAGCTCACCAAAAACTCTACCTCAGGTGGTGTGGAAATGAGTATATTGCAAAATTTGAAACCCTTCTCACGAATACCTATGAAAACTACCCCGAAATTACCGCTTGACGTCGTTTAATTCTTATGTCAAAATGCACATGTGAGAGGGAACGCGCAAAAACGATTCGCCTATTTTCTAAGCTTTTCACGTATAACACACACATAAATCTCACATTTTCTTAAAACGTTATCACAAAGCACTCGTAAAATATCAATTCACAGCGAATTTTTTATTAAAAATAAATAAAACACGAAGGGAACTCTATAGCTTTTCCAAGAACTGTAAACAAAGAATGTAAACAAAAAACATAGATATGATAGTTTGACATAAGGTGTGGATGAGGAAGAAGACGCTATGTCATCGAAGACGACCATATAAATTATTGGATCATGGCATAGTGTAATAAACAAGGTGAAGTAAATAAAAAGAGACAAAAAACGTTCGCTATCTGAAATGGTACGGGTGTATTTTCCAGGTGCGCAGGAGGGTAAAATCTTAAAGAATTTTTGCCCGTTTTCGTAAAACAGGAGTAAAAAAATTAATTACTTTCTAACTTAACAATAGCCGAAATTTAGTTTTTGTATTTTAATCTAACGTGAAGAATAAACAGGTGATCAATAGCGAGAGGTGAAAGGGGTCACATCCATGGATAAGTCATTGACTGATACTTTACTGCCTTTTACGACTCTTAAATGGTTTCCTGCCTTTTGCTCTGGTATGGAAAATTTTACAATTAAAATACGAGGTGTGTTCAAAACGTATCGCGAATTTTGAATTTTCGCTGGTTACGTATATTCGAATTTCGAATTTTTTGTGGCGTTATGTTGGTACTCATGTCTCTCACTAATGCCGACAAGCTCGGCCATTTTGAATGTTCAGTTAATTGTTGACAGCTGCTTCGCTTGCACGTGTTTTGGATCGTCTTAGATTTTTACCTATTCAAAAAAATGGATCAAAGAACCTGTATCAAATTTTGTGTGAAAAACGAAATTAAGTGCGCGGATGCATTCCGAATGTTGACTGTGGCATACGGAGAAGCTACCTTGGACCGAAGCAACGTTTATCGGTGGTACAAAATGTTCTCAGAAGGCCGAGAAGATGTGCAAAGAAGAACAAAAATTGGCTTTTGCACCACGATAACGCCCCTGCTCACGCAGCGTTGCTTGTGCGCGACTTTTTGGCCAAAAACAACACACTAATGATGCCGCAGCCACCGTATCCCCCTGTGATTTTTTCTTGTTCCCTAAACTGAAGAGGCCCATGAAAGGACGACGTTACGCTTCTCTTGACGAGATAAAGACAGCATCGAAGGAGGAGCTGAACAAAATACAAAAAAATGATTTTTTGAAGTGCTTCGAAGATTGGAAAAACCGTTGGCACAAGTGTCTCATGGGGATTACTTTGAAGGGGACAAAATAGATATTCATGAATAAATAAATAATTTTTGAAAAAACACAAAATTCGCGATACTTTTTGAACACACCTCGTATGTAGCTTTACAGAGGCTTCTCGGCTGGAATCGATCCAAATGGTTTCTTACTGAAACAATTTCGAGATAAGTCTGCGGAGGTGATAAACTGTATTTAGTAATCTTTGGCGGAAACTAAAAAACATACCACCACAAATTGGATAAGAAGCTTCTCCATAAAAGTTGTCACACTTGCCTTATGAAACTATTACTTATTACTTTTTTTTTCTGTTTTATAATTATTTGGTTGTTCGCCGTATTGGTAGAAGATATTTTTGACTCACTTTTTACATCAGCTTTTTCATATATAAAGCGTCGTTTGAAAATGTTGTCTTTGTGAGGTACTGTTAAGCGCATCGTCAAAGATGCAGGATAGGGCTACCATATTCTTTGGTTGTACAGGGTGTTTTTTTTACAGGTTTGTTTTTCGAATAGAGATAAAACTGGCATTTTGTGGTCAAATCTGGCAACTATAATGTCATTTATGTTCAGTTTGGTTTGCCATTTCATCATGAACAGGTTGACAAAAGAACAACGCTTGCAAATCGTGCAAATTTATTTCGAAAATAATGGTTCAGTTCGCGAAGTTTACCGTGAGCTCCGTCCATTTTATGGTCGACATAATCGTCCATCAGAGCAATTAATTCGGTTAACCATGGATCGTTTTCGCACTACGTTTACTCTATGTGATAATACGCATCCGCAGAGACGTCGAATAGTGCGCACCGAAGAAACAATTGCCGCTGTAGAGCAAAGTGTAGAAGAGGACCCGAATGAATCGATTCGCCACCGTGCACAGCAATTGGAGCTTTGTCCATCAACTTTATGGAAGATTTTGCGCAAAGATCTTGGCTTGCGACCTTACAAGATCCAGCTTGTGCAAGAATTAAAGCCGCGAGACCATGCAATGCGTCGTGATTTTGGTGTATGGGCCGAAAATGAGATTGATTTCGATGCTGATTTTCATCGTAAAATTTTGTTCAGTGATGAGGCTCATTTTTGGTTGAATGGCTACGTCAACAAGCAAAATTGCCGCATTTGGAGTGAAGAGAATCCACATGAGACCCTTGAAACGCCATTACATCCACAAAAACTGACTGTTTGGTGTGCTCTATGGGCTGGTGGAGTCATTGGGCCATACTTCTTCCGCAATAATGCTGGAGAGGCAGCTACCGTTAATGGAGACCGGTATAGAGCCATGATAACCGACTATTTTGTTCCCGAATTGGATGGCATGAATGTGGATGAGTTGTGGTTCCAACAAGACGGCGCTACATGCCACACAGCGCACGTCACAATCGATTTATTGAAGGAAACATTCGATGAGCGCATAATTTCGCGGAATGGACCTGTCAATTGGCCACCAAGGTCGTGTGATTTGACACCATTGGATTATTTTCTTTGGGGATATGTGAAGTCGCTCGTCTACACCAACAAACCAGAAACGTTAGGGGAATTGGAAGCCAACATTCGTGGCGTTATTGCCGACATACGGCCCCATATGCTCGAAAAAGTGGTTGAAAATTGGACCTGTAGAATTGGCTTTATTCGAGCCAGCCGCGGCGGCCACATGCCCGAAATCATATTTAAGCATTAATGGCATAAAATTATCCTTCCAATAAAGTTAAATTGATGGACCTTAAAACGATTTTCTTGTGTTTTATTTCAATTCGAAGTTCTATACCCCTAAAAAAAACACCCTTTATATGAATCGGAATCGTTGCATTGTTTAGGTCCTGTGAAATGAAAAAATTTTGCTTTTCTAAAGGCCTAGATACATTTTGTTGTAAACAAATTGAACTTATTTCATAGCGATATCAACAATGAAATTATTGATTTTACACGGGCCTTACTATAGTGATATTTCAGTTACTGTATTAGGTGAAACCTCCTCAAAACATTGCAGACCTACAGTTTTGTGATTTCATTGAAGGATATCTCTAAAGATAAATCACCTTTTTCGTGAAAATATCTTCCACGATACGATTTTGCTGAACTTTGCTTTCAAGAACTACCAAAAAAGCTATGAAACGAAAATATGACCGTTGACCTAGTATATTTATATAAAAAATAGTAGTAAAATAGTAATAAATTTATGTACTAAAACGTACTTGTTTTACACAAAAAACAACACTTTTGCGGATACAACATTTGCTCCACATTTTCAGATAGCCGAATGACAAAACAAAGAAGAATTTCGAGCGCGACAACTGACAGCTGAATTCACCTTGTTGATTACACTATGGATCATGGTCATGAACATGATCCAATAATTTATATGGTCGTCGCCATCGGCCAACAACACGAAATTACCGTTTGACGTCGTTTAATTCTTATGTCAAAATGCACATGTGAGAGGGAACGCGCAAAAACGATTCGCCTATTTTCTAAGCTTTTCACGTATAACACACACATAAATCACACATTTTCTTAAAATTTTATCACAAAGCACTCGTTAAATATCAATTCACAGCGAATTTTTATTAAAAATAAATAAAACACGAAGCGAACTCAATAGCTTTTCCAAGAACTGTAAACAAAGAATGTAAACAAAAAACAAAGATATGATAGTTTGACATAAGGTGTGGATGAGGAAGAAGAAGACGCTATGTCATCGACACCAACCATATAAATTATTCAATCATGGCATATGTTGGCCAGGGGCCAACAATACGTAATTACCGTTTGGCAACGTATTGCCCTTCTATCAAAATGCACATTTGAGAGGGAAACCGCGATATAACGATCCGCCTATTTTCTAAGCTTTCCACCTATAAGACACATAAATCACAAAATTTCTTAAAATGTTATCACAAAGCACTCGTTAAATATCAATTCACAGCGAATTTTTATTAAAAATAAATAAAACACGAAGCGAACTCAATAGCTTTTTTAAGAACTGTAAACAAAGAATGTAAACAAAAAACAAAGATATGATAGTTTGACATAAGGTGTGGATGAGGAAGAAGAAGACGCTATGTCATCGACACCAACCATATAAATTATTCAATCATGGTCTGCTTAAATAAATTAGACTAAACAGTTTTAAGTACAGTTTCATTTCAATAAAATAATAAAAATAGGTATATTGCGGCATCAAGTTTTTGTGTAAATAATGCCGGTAAATTAAAACACATTAACACTAATATCTGTTTTTTGAAGAAATATGTGTATAGCATACAACTTTGTTGGGGGTGCGGTCAATAAAAAAAGAGCTTCTTGTTGAAAATGCTAATACAAATCTTTTTACGCTATCTTATAGGCATATCATTCCCAAATTAAGGAGTTTCCACAAGTAGTGGGAAATATGGCAATATTGCCATTACGCACTCAATCTCGCGGTCCTGCTCCCAGTGCCAATATTGAAAACGATATCATTGATGAGTCACTTTACTACTTCAAGGCGAATGTTTTTTTCCGAACATATGAGATAAAGGTAATTCAATTTATAAGACTTGTTGCTAATATGACTGGATCTGGTAATTCTATGCGACAGTACGTAACTGCTAATATACGTCCAAAAATCTCGAGAAAGGTCTCAAACGACGCGTTTTGATCTCTGTATCAATAATCCGAAAGCGGAAATTAAATAATTTGTTTCAGTGAAAAGTTATAAGCAAAAAACCCAAGGTATTTATGTGCACAACACCTTTCTGCGTAGGCGGTCTTCGGCCGCGCTTCAAAAAAATAACCCTTAGCCGGTCTAACACCGGCTACGCGGTCCACAGTATTTCTGCGCAGAACACACTTTTTGCAATTTTCGGTCCACACTAATCAGTGATTACAACAACCACATGAAAATGACAGAAAATTTTCAACTTTGATTGCAAATATCTCTGAACAGACATAAAATATCGAATTTCCGCTTTCGGATTATTGATACGAAGGTTAAAACCCGTCGTTTGATATCTTTCTCGATATTTTTGGACCTATATTAGCAGTTACGTGCTGTCGTATAGAATTACCATTTATTATTTTTGAGTATGTATAAATGATATATTACCATTGATTAAAAAAATCATATTTGGGTAATTGTTTCCTTTAGGAGACAACTGCTAAAACACGTCCAAAAATATTGGGAGAGGTATCAAACAACGCGTTTTGACTTCGGTATCAACAATCCGAAAGCGGATTTTCAATTTTTTGTTTCAGTGAAAAGTTATTCGCAAAACCCCCAGTGAAAAGTTATAAGCAAAAAACCCAAAAATTACCCGGGTCCGATCCCAAATAGGGGGTTTGATCCAAGGTATCTATGTGCAGAACACCTTTCTGCGCTTCAAAAAAATAACCCTTAGCCGGTCCAACACCGGCTACGCGGTCCACAGTATTTCTGCGCAGAACACACTTTTTGCACTTTTCGATCCACCCTAATCTGTGATTACAACAACCACATGAAAATAATAGAAAATTTTCAACTTTGATGGCAAATATCTCTTCACTGAAACAAAAACTCTGAGGTCAAAACGCGTCTTTTGATACCTTTCCCGATAATTTCCGACGTGTTTTGGCAGTTGTCTCCTAAAGGAAACAATTACCGTTTACAAAAATATAAGGGTAATACTTTACATCCAACGTCAAATGTAAAAACTGCACTAAAAATTTCGATTTTGGTACCCAGAGACGCGTTTCGGTCCCAGGAATCCCAATCCGGTGGGAGAAACCCATTATTTTTGGTAATAGGTTAAACTCTTACTTATCCAGACTGAACCCCAACATACCAAACATATGCCCTGCATGTGGTATGTCCCCTCATGATACCAAACATCTCTTCTCCTGTTCAGTCGAACCTACTCTTCTAACACCTACATCACTCTGGTCCAACCCTGTGGAAACTGCGCGTTTTCTCGGACTTCCGTTAGAAGAGCCTGATGACAATTTAGTGATCGAGCCCATTGGGCACGGCGAACAACAACATAAACTCAAGAATATTTGGAATCTCTATTTCAAATAACCTTTTTATAATTTCTGACTATTCGCCCGTTTTATTTTGATAATCTCCTTGTCAGCTCAGCATTTTTAAAATTTCCGTCTGTCATGATAATCCATTTCGGTACTAAGTGCGCTGAACCTTCTGTTGGGTGGTTAGATTTTAGTTCTCCCTACACACTATACGAGCCACCGGTTGTTGTTGTTGTTGTGGTAGCGACAAAAACACTCCCCGAAGGTTTTGGGGAGTGTTGTCGAATTAACAGTCCTTGGCCGGTACTGCCCGACTGTCGTGGTAGCGATTTATGACCAGTGAAACCTTCTAGGTCATGTTACCCTTCCTTCCGTAAGGAAGAATAAGGTAGGTAATAAGAGGTGAGAGGCAACAGCCGGTTCTATCGCACCGGAATGACCCGGGTTTTTTCACCCTGCCAAGGGCTGTTATTTCAGTGTAACCCTGTCCAATCTGGGGCAGGGCGAAGCACTGTTGACAACAACAACAACAACAGGTGAGAGGCATCATATCCGTAGATCAACCATCGAGTTGCACGTCATTACCTTTGTGCATATTGGTCACCGGTCACCATCAACACTTCGTACATCCACATACCATCTTTGGCTTGATCCTCATATTTTACCGAACATCGAGTTACGATCGTAGAAAGCTTAGTAGTTGGTGGTAGGGTAAATTTCTGGTCATTTCATCTAGACAGTTCGAACCCCTGCGGGTTAGGGGTTTAGAATATGCCCGAGGTAGGTATACCGGTCGTAAGAGGCGACTAATATGCCCAAAGGTAATGATGCCTCTCACCTCTCATTACCTATCTCTCCTTCCGTACAATAGGAGGGGTGCCATGATCTAGAAGGTTCCGCTAGTCATACCAAATCGCTACCACGACAGTCGGTCAGTACCGCAAGGGAGTACCGGAGCGAAAACCTTCGGGGAGTGTTTTTGTCGTTACAACAACAACCACAAAGTTTATTGGCTTGTATTTCCTCGCGTTAATGTTTCAGAAAAAATCAAAAATTATCTGTTTATATTGTTTTGGACTTTTTAATGAAACAATTGATCATTGGCTATTGAATGAAGCAAGTTGAACAGTTCTGTATGTATGTAGATATATGTTTGTATGAATTAACGAAATATTTCTGTACTTTTTTTAAGTCTGAAGTGGATCGCGTACTCATTTATATTACGCTCTACATAACTGAATGTCTAAAACGTTTGCAGCGATGTAATAATAAAAACCAAGGCGCTCAAGAAATGTACAGCCTAGCCATATCGAAGTTTGATATACCTGGAGATGCTGGGTTTCCACTTAACGCTGTATACGCTAGGCCACAAACTGCTCAGGAAGCAGGTGAGTACGCATAGTCATATGAATCTAATTTAGGAGTGCATGGAATCTTTTAGGGTGGGGTTTCCTCCCCAGCTAGATTATCTAACAGTACTCCCAGGACAAAAGCATGGGCTCAAAGTGAAGTTGTTGTGAGATGCGTTTATTTAATAGGGCTGCGCTTGATTTGACTAGTGTCGCTAAAGGTGATGCCCAACCAGAAAATGGTTCTTGAGTATTCCGAGTAATCTCATCTTATTTATATGTTATCCAAAAGATTTTTGGAACCAGTGACACCTGAAGTAAGGCCGGAAATAAAAAGTATTCGATAAAGTTGGTCTTACTTATTAAATTTATTATGTAAATAAGTATTGCTATGTCTAAAGTGATTTAACGGCATTGTTTAGAATGACAGTCACATTTCTGATTTTACTGATTATTCCAGTAGGGGCCAATTATCGTGTGTGATACGTCGCTTGATTTCCTTTATCGGATTTACAGTATCGCTTACGAGTTAAACTTTTGCATACATAATAGCAAATTTTAAATTAATAATATAATTCTTTATAGATTTAATGCGCCAATACTTTTTACAATTACGACATGAAATTGGAAATCGAGTATGTGAAAAAGTGTTCAGCACAGAAGATGGGAAACCAAACAAATGGTGGATTTGTTTCGCTAAGAAGAAGTTCATGGAGAAATCGCTATCTGGTCCTGGACAATGAAAAGAGCATGCTAAATGTTAAAAAATAAAGATTCCAATGTATTACTTTGTATAACGATATACCACATCACTAAATACAATGTGTGGCTTGGTAAATACTCCTAAAATGTGCAAATGTCAATGTTAAGTTTCTAAATTTATAATGAATGTATCATACAGTATAAATCTTCTGAATAATAGTCGTTCAATATTTATTATGTATACATACATACATACCATTACTTGAAGCATTTATTTAACTTATTTTCCATTTGCATAAATTTAAACATGTTTCAAAACTTTAATTTTAACAAACTCTTTAACGGTATAAGTGATCGGCTTGTAAGTTAGACGCTATTTCCGACTCCCACTTGTCACCATTGCAGAGCAACTTTTCTTTGTTATATAATAATTCCTCATGGCTCTCTGTTGAAAACTCGAAGTTTGGGCCCTCAACTATAGCGTCGACAGGGCACGCCTCCTGTAAATAAAATTAAGTTAATATGTTGTATGCGTAGGTATATTGTACTGTTTTTGGTTGAAACTGAATACATAGTCTGCAAATAATTCGGAAACGATCGTAAAATAGCCCCACAAAGTGTCCTAATTCGAAAATTGCTTCGAGGTAATTTTCCCAAAATGGTACGGAAAATAATTCTCTAAACTGAAAACTGTCCCGAAAGTATCTTGAAATAATCTAAAACTAAAATAAAATTCTGTATTACGTAGACGCATTACTCGCAATCTTTTATAGACAGCAGCCGTTCTTCGTAAACTAATCTGCTTGTATAACCATAATGATTGACAAAACGCCTCAAATTGTGGGATATAAATCGCAATATCACGAGAAAAAATTACAAAGCCAAGTGTTCTGTTGGACACAGGCTACCAGAGGATGAAATATAATTCAGTTGTTGTTGTTAAAAGTGCTTCGCCCTGCCCAATGGGCTCGATCACTCTAAATTGTCATCAGGCTGTTCTAACGGAATTCTGAGGAAACGCGCAGTTTCCACAGGGTTGGACCAGAGTGATGTAGGTGTTAGAAGAGTGGGTTCAACTGAACAGGAGAAGAGATGTATGGTATCATGAGGGGACATACCACATGCAGGGCATGTGTTTGGTATGTTGGGGTTCAGTCTGGATAAGTAAGAGTTTAACCTATTACAATATCCAGAGCGAAGTTGTGCTAGTATGACTCTAGTCTCCCTGTTGTTGTTGTTGTTGTTGTAGCGACTACCTGCCTAGGATGTCACCCCCCATCCAACACTGTCATCAGGCTCTTCTAACGGAAGTCCAAGAAACCTCGCGGCTTAAACAGGGGTGGACCAGAGTGAAATTGGTGTTAGAAGAGTGGGCTCAGTTGAGCAGATGAACAGATGGTTAGTATCGTGGGGAGACACGCCGCATGCCGGGCAGACATTTGGCATGTCAGGGTTCAGTTTGGATAGGTAAGAGTTTAGTCTGTTAAAGTATCCAGAACGAAGTTGAGCCAGCGTGACTCTTGTCTCCCTGGGTAGTTCGCGTTCCTCGACGGCAACAGGTGGAGCTTGTGCCTGTAGGACTGCATTCACTGGACGAGACCTGACAAAGGAGTTTACCGACTCCGTGTGGATGAGGTTGAGGGCCCGCCGGTGCACCTTTGGATCAAACGGCGAGAAAATGTGGTGCCGGATCTCGTCATAGTGCTTACGGAGGTGACTCCTTATTCTCCTGGGAGGCGGATGTTCGTTGAGCAGGTTCCTGTTCGGGTGCTGCGGTTTATGGCAGTTGAACAGGAATTGTCTGGTCAACATCTCACAGTGCTCTTTAACATCGAGCATTTTTGCCCCATTATGAAGATGGTGCTCAGGAGACATAAGGAGGCACCCCGTGGCAGTTCTGGGTGCGGTGTTTTGGCAGGCCTGCAACCTCCTCCAATGTGTGTCTGCTAACCCCGGCGACCATATTGGCGTCGCGTAGCTCAGAACCGGCTGGCCGATTGCCTTGTACGTTGCCAGTAACGTTTCTTTGTCTTTCCCCCAAGTAGTGCCAGCTAGTGACTTGAGGATTTTGTTACGGCTTTGTACTTTGGTGGCAATCGCGGCTACATGAGCACCGTATTTGAACATGTTATCAAACGTGACCCCTAAGATTTTGGGGTGTGTGACAGTCGGAAGTTTAATGCCGTCGACGTAGACGTCTAATTCCATGTTCGCCTGCGCTGTCCACGTCGTAAATAAGGTGGCCGAGGATTTGGTCGGTGACAATGTCAGGTTCCGTGCAGCGAAGAAACTGGAAAGGGTTGGAAGGTAGGAATTAATTCTCGAGCAGAGCTCATCAACGGAGGGTCCAGTCGCCAGGATCGTGCAGTCATCGGCGTAGGAGACGATCGAGACGCCTTCTGGTGGGGAAGGGAGCCTCGATATGTAGTAATTAAACAGAAGCGGGGATAGGACACCACCATGTGGCACCCCCTGCTTGATTATACGTGGTTTTGATCTTTCGCCTCTAAATTCAACCGATGACTGCCGGCCACTCAGATAGTTGGCGGTCCCACGCTTTAGACAGGGGGGAAGAATTGAATCTTCCAGGTCGTTAATGAGTTGTGCGTGATTAACGGTGTCAAAAGCTTTCGACAGATCAAGCGCAACTAGCACGGTCCTGTCGTTTGGGCGGGATTGGTTGAGAGCGACACCTATCGCGCGGTGGTAGTGCTATGCATTTTGCGGAATCCATGCTGATGTTCGGCTAATCGCAGGTTAGCGGTATAATAAGGGAGCAAGACCGTCTCCAGGAAATGTTTTTTAAACAAAAAATAAGCGTACGATTTGTTTCGAACTTTTAAAAAATTTACTTGCCGTTTACTTGGCTGCTTGGGAGTTCATAGATCAAGGCGCACAAATATTTTCACTACTGGCGAGAGGAGTGAAATCGGTCGATATGACTCCCCCACGTTGGCCGGCTTGCCGGGCTTTAGTAGTGGCACCACCTTTGCCTGTTTCCATCTTTCTGGAATGGCAAAGGTGGTCATGGACAGATTGAAGACGGTTGTTAGGTATCTTACTCCCTCGTCTATACCGTCTGGGCCAATAGATTTGGAGTTTTTGGACCCCCGTATGGCCTCCCGAACCTCTGTGGTGGTTATGGCAATGGGCGCTTGGTTGTTTTTGCGTTTGTGCGCTTCCCTGATGGCGCGCCTGATTTCCTTGTCAACCGATGCAGTACAAATTGCCGGCAGGAAGCGCTCGCGCATCTCTTTGGTTTCGACTGTACCTTATCACCAAAGGTGATGGATATTTTGTCGTTCGGTTTGGTCGGATTGGACAAGGATTTAACAGTGGACCATAATTTGCCAACACCAGCAGAGAGGTTACAGGACCTTAGGTGCTCCTCCCATTTGGCGCGTTTGTGTTGATCAACTAACCGTCTGATTTCCGCATTGAGATCTTGAATTTGGGGATCCGTAGGGTTCAAGCGTCGCACGTGGTCACGTTCATTGGCCAGGGCCGCTGCCTCTGCGGGGAAGTATGGACGTATCTCCTTAATTCTACCTGACGGAATATGTTTATTGGAGGCTGAAGCTATGACCATGCGAAACGCTTTTTCCCCTTCTCGTACATCAGACGGGATGGGAAGAGCAGCGAAGGTGCTCTCAGTGAAATTAAGAAAACCAACCCAATCAGCTTTACTGAAGTTAGTGAAGGTGCGCTTCTCAGAAGTAACGAAGTCATTGGGGCGATCGATTGAGAGGACTATCGGCAAATGGTCAGATGCAAGAGTAAGCATTGGTCGCCATTCAACGCAGTTTATGGGACCTGCGCTGACAATTGTGAGGTCTGGCGAACTGGAACAATTTACCGCAACTCTCGTGGGGGCGTCCCCGTTCACTGTGCAAAACGTCGAATCGTCTATTTGTTCCGCCAATTCCTATCCCCTGCCATCGGCCTGTAGGCTTGAGTGCCACAGATAGTGGTGAGCGTTGAAGTCTCCGAGGATTACACGATTATCGCCTCTGAGTAACGCACTGATGTCAGGGTGGTAATCTCTCGGACAGCAGGTGGCAGGAGGTATATAAATGTTAATGATTTCAAGGTCGACGTCGCCTGTCCGGACAACCATTCCTTGACGTTCCAGGAGGTTGTCCCTCGGGTCGACGTCAGGCTCAAATGGACGATGTTGCACAGATTGGTGAGTGATGAAGGCGAGTCCCCCCCCAAGTCCCCTCTCTCGGTCAAGTCGGTGGATGTTATAGCCGTCACAAGTCCGAAAATTTGATCGGGCGTTTAACTTCGTCTCCTGAATGGCAGCGATCTTGATATTCTGTCGCTTCATGAAGCTCACTATTTCACTCACTTTCCCGGTTAGGCCGTTGCAGTTTAGCTGTAGGACGCGAAAGTGCGAAGGGGGAGAAATATTCACGCTGGGAGTCAGGGACTGCCTTGGTGGAAGCAGACTGGGTCGCACACTGCGTCGCACTCTAGAAGACGAGGGATCCGAAGCACCAGAAGGTGGCGAATCGGTCGACGTTGTAGGTTGCGTAGCTCGACAACATGGTACAACATACGTATCAGTCCATAGGTTCCTGTTTCCAAGTTGAGAACATATAAGCAGGTGACACAGGCTAAGGCAAGAATTGCATTTGACTGATGTCGCAGGTGTATAAAGTATCAGCCGACAAACAGAGCACAAGGTGTAAGGGACCAGGAGCTGGTGGCTTTGACTTACATTTGTGCTAGTGCTGGAAGAAGAAGGGGATGTTGAAAGTGGGAGGCGGGTAGGCTGTCGCTCGGCATTACTCACATCTGAAACAGAGGTGCTACGTAGAAAGTAGCTGTGAGCGGCTGTGTGAGGTGTTGGCGCCTGTGGGCGTGAGCGGCAGCGGGTGTTGCACACTACTTGCTGGGCGTTATTAGTGCTATTAGTCGTGGAGACTATTTCAGAAGCTTGTGACGGTGCGATACTGGATCGTCGTTGGCCACGGGACGTCCTAGGGCGTGAACAGCAAGGGGCCACGAAAGTTTTGTAGAAACTAGGGGGCCTATGTGTGGAGGGATTTAGCCCGGAGCACCTGGTTTTGTGCAACCATCTTTTACAAGAATTGCATTGGACGGAGTGTGAACGCTTAACGTAGATCTTCTTCCAGCAGACGCAGCAGATCCATTCTCTTGGACCCGGGTTAGCAGGAGAGTTTTGAGCAGCCCTGCTGCGAGGAGCTGCTCGGAGGATGACCATATTAGTGGAAAAGGTGACAGGTTAGACAGGAAATCCGTATTTTCTAGTCTCCCTCGGAAGTACACGCTCCTCTTCAGCCAATTCAGGTGTTTGAGTATAATTCAGTCGTTTGGTATATCTGATATGTAATGAGAAACAATGAAGACAAGCCGAACTAAAAATTAATTCCGCCCAAAAAGTTTCTGCTGGAACCTGGTTCCTAATAGGGGTCCAGATATTCCAATGCTTGCTCTAAAAGAAGAAAGTAAAGTAAACCCATGGGTGATGGGAACAAAAGGAAAAGTACTTGGCTATGCTCCGCATTCTATTTGAACTCAATTATGATTAAGATCATTTATTCTATATACTATACAACTATGGAGTTAGATTTTACATCTGGTCCCTGCGGGTTAGGGGATTTGAATATGCCCGAGGTAGGCATGTCTGTTGATGTTGTTTGCAACGACAGAAACACTCCCCGAAGGTATGCCTGCCGTAAGAGGTGACTAAAGTGCATCTACTCCGAACCTGGGGTCAACGACATCGCTACGCAGTCGCGCTGGTTGTTGTTGTTGTTGTGGTAACGACAAAAACACTCCCCGAAGGTTTTGGGGGTGTTGCCGAATTAACAGTCCTTGGCCGGATTTGAACCCGGTACCCTCCGGTACTCCCTTGCGTAACTGCCCTGCTGTTGTGGTAGCGATTTATGACCAGTGAAACCTTCTAGGTCATGTCACCCCTCCTTCCGTAAGGCTAAGATGGATAATGGGAGGTGAGAGGCATCATATCCGTAGATCAACCATCGACATTCCTACAACAGCCGGTTCTATCGTACCGGAAAGACCCGTGTTTTTATACCCGGCCAAGGGCTGTTATTTCAGTGTAACCCTGTCCAATCTGTCCCGTCCCACCCTTAAATTGTCATCCTCGGAGCAAACCCTGGCAGCTGGGTTGCTCCATTGTCTCTTGTTACGGGCTGGGGTCGAACCCAACCCTGGACCAAGAGATTGGATCTGCTGCGTTTGCTGGAAGAAAATTTATATTAAACGGTCGCATTCGGTACAATGCGCCAAGTGTAAGAGATGGCTACATAAATCTGGATGCTAAGGGCTTAACCCTGCCATCCACAGACCCCGTACTTTCTTTAGTACTTTTGAGGCACCATGCTGTACACGCCCAAGGGCGTCCCGCGGTAGTCGCCGCTCTGACACTCCCTTACCGTTTCTACCTACTTCCAATAGCCACAACAATGGCTCAGTCTACACGACTGGCAGCACTGCTGTCATTCCCGCCTCACCCACTCCCGACTGTCGCTCACGCACACCAGCGTCTCCATCTCACACGGCCGCTCAACACTCCTATCCCCTCCGGAATAGGTCAGATATGAGCATCGCCGAGCGTCAGTCCCCTCTTTCTCTGCCCCTAATGCCCCCCCCCCCCCTTCTTCCAGCCTGCACGGGGGCCAGGACCATCACCTCCTCGTACCTTTCACTACGTGCACCGTTTGTCGGCAAAGATTATATACGCCTGCGACATCGGTCAAGTGCAACAATTGCCTTGGCCTGTGTCACACCCTTATGTGCTCTGGGCTCGCACACGGTAACCTTTGGACGGATTCGTTGTTGTTGTTGTTGTTAATGTGGTGACGACAAAAACACTCCCCGAAGGTTTTGGGAAGTGTTGTCAAATTAACAGTCCTTGGCCGGATTTGAACGAGGTACGCTTCGGTACTGCCCGACTGTCGTGGTAGCGATTTATGACCATTGAAACCTTCTAGGTCATGTCACCCCTCCTTCCGTAAGGCATCATATCCGTAGATCAGCCATCGAGTTGCACGTCATTACCTTTGTGCATATTAGTCGCCTCTTACGACCGGTATGCCTACCTCGGGCATATTCTAAACCCCTAACCCGCAGGGGTTGCAGTCGCGCTGGTGTCACAAGCTGCTTGTGTCGGATTCATATCTACAAAGGACTCAACATATGTATAACCATGTCTAATCCACGAATGGATACCGCCTAAACAGTTATACAAACTTATACTTACCTGGCAGAAGCCACAATAGATGCATTTAGTCATGTCAATATCGTAACGTGTCGTACGTCTACTACCATCGGCACGAGTAGCCGCTTCAATAGTTATTGCTTGTGCAGGACAAATAGCTTCGCACAACTTACATGCAATGCAACGTTCCTCACCACTTGGATAACGACGAAGTGCATGCTCACCACGAAAACGTGGACTCAAGGGTCCTTTTTCAAAAGGATAATTAATTGTGGCGGGCTCTTTGAATATATGTGCCAAAGTCACGGCGAAACCACGTACAAGTTCAGTTATAAACAATTTTGTTGCGGCGCGATCAGTAATGTCACTCATCTCAAATCTCATTTCTTTATTGTTCACATACACATAACCTTTGGGTACATTGACTAGATCCTTGCCAGAAGTGCACATCGGAAGGGTGGTGCCAAACATACGCTGACCTACAAGTAAAGCGATTTGTTGCTAAATTAACAAGACATGACATAACTTTCATAACCTCAACTAATTGTAATGTTAACAATTAAAATCAAAATAAACTTACCATTTTGCGATAGTCTAAATATCTTAGCTGTTAAAGACATCTTGGCATAAAATCTTGTTCCAACCTCTAAATTTTTTTTATTTGTTATACGGTTTTATAGCACTCCGATCTATAGATGCTTTGGGAATTTTTTTTTTACACTAGGTTTATTGTTCACTTTCTGACAAGCTGACGGGCCATTCATTTGTGACAAGTCAACGGATTTTGTTGTGGTCGCAAATCCGCAAAACACTTCAGAAACATGATTAAATAATTTATATGGTTGTCGTCGATGACAAAGCCTCTTCTTCTTCCTCATCCACACCTTATGTCAAACAGTTCTTGGAAAAGCTATTGAGTTCGCTTCGTGTTTTATTTATTTTTAATAAAAATTCGCTGTGAATTCATATTTTAGTGCATTGTGATAAAATTTTAAGAAATTTTGTGATTTATGTGTGTTTGTTATAGGTGGAAACCCAACAAGCAAAGTAAACTTAAAATAAATCTTTAAAAAGCTTTCCGAAATAAGTATTAGGCTTACAAAATTCAGATTTTTCGTTTATAAAACGTTTGAAAATAAACGTTGTGTAATTGAAACGACACGTTGATAAAAAGCTTATTAATTTAAACCTACAAAAAAGATTTTAAATAAAGCTTTCTAAAAGTGTTTTTTTAACTTTATTCAAACCATATTTTGTATATTATTTAGCTATTGCAATAAAATAAATAACTAAGTTCTAATCATACATTGAATGCTGCAACTTAAACCAACTATTACCAGTTTGAGGAAGTGGTTAAGATGCAGCCATGATTTTTGCTTTTTCGCCGTCATTCTCATATAAAATCTTGCATGAAAAGAATTGGAAATATTTTAAGTTGAAAAGAAAAAAACTGACAAATAGTTTTTTCTGAATTTTTATAAACATTTGCATTTCACTTTTAAATTGAAATTATTTGTAACAGTTTTTTCTTGAAGTTTATAAAAAGTTTACTTGAAACTTTCAAATAAATTAAAACTGAAAAAGCTTACATATCGCAAGTTTACTTTAAATTATTTTGAAAAACATTTACAGAAATAATTGTTGGGAAGTTTAGAAAATAGGCGGAGATATAAAATCGAATCGTTGTTGAAGCAGTGCTCGAATTTTTAGGTTTGTTTGTTAATTGATATTAGAGGAAAAATTACAACGATATGCACAGCGATGGTATGGGATGACATTTCGAATCTTTTATTTCGGGTTATTAACACCGAGGTGAAAACGCGTCGTTTTATACCTTTCCCGATATTTTTGGGGTAATTGTTTCCTTTAGGAGCCAACTGCTAAAACACGTTCAAAAATATCGGGAAAGGTATCAAACAACGCGTTTTGCCTTCGGTATCAACAATCCGGAAGCAATTACCATTTTTGGACGTGTTTTAGCAGTTACGTGCTGCCGTATAGAATTCCCCAATTTTAACTCGATATTTTGTACAGCTGATCATAAATTGCAAGATTTAAATGGTGATAATGTCCCAAAGGTGGGGTTATGATAAAACATGCCTGTTGTAACAGGCGTATAAAATCCACCACCCGCAAGCTCGAGGGGTTCCAATAAATCGTTCCCCCAGCAGTTGGGTTATTTCCAAAAATAAAACAACAACAAGAAACACAAAATTTTAAATGCAAATGACGCTTGTCTTGACAAGCTATACGTCAGTGTCATCATAAACAATCAATCAGCTGAAGAAATTACACAAATTTAATACCTAGCCGTAGCCGCAATTTTTGAAAATCCGTATTTTGACAGTTTTCGAAAGATCTGTTTATTTTAAACCATCTCACAAAAGATCACAACTGTAATAAGTACCATTACAAAAATAAAGCAAAGTCAATTATGATGTAAGTAACATTTTTTATATTAGTGACCTAAAAACCTTCTTAAAATTTGATTTCTGTTGGTTCATTATTAGAGCAAATTTAGACGGTTCTAGTATTGAATTCAAGTCTGCCGCTTTTTGTTTCACAATTGCTTTAAAAAAAATTTACACATGTAAACGCAAATAGAAAACACAAAAGAGAACGCAAGCAGAATTGAATTCAACAATTTCCTCGTGTAAAACAGCTCTTACACTATGGAAATAGCTATCTCTGTTATGTTAGTTAGTTGTGGGATTGTAATTGAGTTAGTAATGGCACGTACTTGAGAACATTCGGCACAATCAAGGCGAATTCATTACAGGTGGTGTTCGTAACATATATGTATTGAACTTTTTTTATTTTCAGTCGAAATGGTAATGTCAAACTCAGCCAAATTCAAGGCGCATTCGAGTTTTAGCAATGGCGCCCAAGGCGAATCAATAAGGCGAATTTGGATTTTGACAGCTCGCATCCGATTTACAAAAACAAAATACATGGGAAATTTACGTATATGTTCCCTCGGCCACCTGTATAAATTCGCTTTGGGCACAATAGTTCCATATATCGATACTTCTACGGAGTGCAAACTTTCGATAGTTTTGCAGCTCTACAGCTGACAGTTCTTAGTGACAGCTTTGGTGTAATTTTGCTAAAAATTTAATCATGAAAATATATAAACATTTTAGCTTAGTTTATTAAAATTAAACCAAAAAAATTTTTGTAGCATTTATTCCTGCTAAAAATAAATACAATTTCATTATTTCATGTTAAGGGTGTTCCTTAGAAAAGAAAATTAAAATTTAGTATCCAAAAGGGCCGTAGTGGATTATTGCCATATAGCCGCTGTATGAGCTGAAGAACCAAAAAGGGCTAAGCATAAACACAAACAAAATGAATACCTTATTTTCAAAAACTACCAAAATCAACAATTTAGGACGTACATTGGTACCATTGACAATTGTAAGAATATGTGATATTTTTCTTATACGACAATTTTCTAAGCAGGAGTCAAAGCTAACCAAGTAAGTACATTTTAAGAATTGTCATTGATTTCGTACAAAATTAATGCGTTATGAAAGAGTGCGATGCAATTAATGCGCATTTTATACAATGCAAAAATAGCGTGAATACTTTAAACACTAAAATTGTCATTTGATTGCATAACAACAAAATAGTTTCGCTTGCACATATTTAAAGATTCCCTTGTTCATTTTAGATTAGCTGAAGTGGGACGTTTAGAATCCGTTAAACATGATGGAAAGTACGAGACTGGTCAATTGTTTTTACATCGCATATTTGGCTATCGTGGAGTCGTACTTTTCCCTTGGTCCGCCCGAGTCTATGATCGGGATCTACATAATCCGAATAAACAAAAACAACGCATAAGTGCTGCAGATAACGCTGCCAATAACGAAAAGGGAAAACGTAGCGCTAGTGGCCAACATACATCAACAACAACAACCGAAAGCACTGGAACAGAACAAAGCTGCAACACAGAAATCCAAACAGCCACAAACACAAATGTGAATCCTACAACTACTGCAACGGCATATGCTAATAGTTCCGATAACGCTGCAAAGGAGGTAAAGGGCAAAGTGCATACATTCTATCAAGTGCTAATCGATTCACGCGATTGCCCATATATAGTAAGATAATATCAAGATTACCTTTTATATTGTTTCCGTGAATAAGATAACAATTTTTTATTTGTTCCAGCGCGCCCAAACTGAGGCAGTCACATTTTTGGGAAACCAGGACTCGAATCGTAGTCTTTATGCCATACCAGGCTTAGATTATGTAGCGCATGACGATATAATGCCATATTCATCGGGTGAAAAACATCCGCTGCAACATGAGCTTTTTGATAAGTTTTTGACGCATGTTCCAGGCAAGGATCCACCATTTGAGGGACAAGATACATTAAAAGCATGGCAAGATAAAAATCATCCTTGGTTGGAACTAAGTGATGTACATAAGGAAACTACAGATAATATACGTGTAACTGTGATACCCTTTTATATGGGTTGTCGCGAGACACCTGCCTCTTCGGTGTACTGGGTGAGTACAACTACATGTCGACGGGCTTCCGAAGAGGCATGAACTTTAATTTTCTTGGATTTTAGAAATAGCGAGCAGCAAGCATTGAGAAAGAAACACTATTTTTCAATCTACATAACCGGAATGTAGGAATATGGATTCGACACTAAAGCGTTAAACTTGATTTTCCAACATTTATTTTTTTCATTCAAATTGCTGCTTTCTATTCCTTGAATTCCAGTCACATCTAAAAGTGTTGGCTGTTGGAACTGGTAATTTAGCTATTTTTAAAATCGTTGCAGAAACCATTCCAGAGCAAGTTTTTGCACAAAAAAAAAAAACCAAATATTACTTTAATCTAATCTAATTGGATAAATGAGTACTATTTTTTTTCACTTTCTGGAAAACAGTAATATAGTAATAGTACTTTCCATTTTTTAGCCGTGGTTTCCACTAATGTAGGCGGATTCAACATGGCCGATCGGAATTAAGACTCCTTGTTTAAAATAATATTCTACCTCTCTTGTTGTTGTTGTAACGACCTCTCTCCTTTTATTTTAGTGGCGCTACTGCATACGATTGGAGAATTTGGGAGTACTCAGCGTACAGCTACGTGAACGTCATTGGCGTATTTTCTCACTTTCGGGAACGTTGGAAACTGTCCGTGGTCGTGGTGTTGTTGGACAAGAACCAATACTTAGCCCCAGATTACCGGCATTTCAATATAGTAGTCACGTTAGCTTACAAGCACCAAGTGGACATATGTGGGGAACATTTCGGCTAGAACGTGAAGATGGTCATACATTTGATTGTAAAATACCTCCGTTTTCGTTAGAAAGTAAACCCGAAGAACCAGGCACCGGTGTATCCTCAAGTACGGGTACAAATAGTGACGGCAGTATTGGTGGTAATAAACCGGATAATGTCGAATAATTTCGTGCATATATATGGTAATGTTGTATATTGTTACAACACTATAGCAAATGGGTTTAATAAAAAACCAACTAAAATATTAGAATATGAATAGGCTTAGGAAAAGGGATTGATAATGCATAGTAATGAAATTACCTGTCCTAATTTGAGGAAAATAAATAAGAATAATAAGTTAAGTAGCTTGTGAAACTATTTATCAAGTACATACAAATATTTCTCAGTGAACCAATGTTAATGTATAGCTAATTCTTAACCTCTACTAATACACGAAATTCAAAAACATTCTGAGAATAAAATTTCAACATTTTTCGTTTGATGAGTTTATTTGAGAATGTGTTCTTATTTAAATTAGGGCCGTTTTATCATGTAAACTTTAAAATTTATCTGCCCGTTGGCCCCTAGCAAGTACTAGAGTTGGGTCGTTCTATTCTGAACTTGTTCAATTGACCGGGTTATTAAACTAAATAATGGAACTTATTCTTTGATTTTTGTTCTTTTTGCTCTTTTAATTCTGTTTGTTTGTTGCTACCTTGTTCGCTCTTCTTGTTCATATGAATATGAAAGGCGAATTGATTGACAGCTGATTGATCATTGATGTACTGTGTATCAAGGCACAAAATTTCCGTTTCAGAATCTACATTGTAGGTATATACTGAAATGGAAAAAAATGTCATTCGTATATAACGATGTGTAAGGATGGAATTCGATACTTTTTGGTAATATTTCAGAAGACGGTGCCTAATTTTCATCAACAAATTTTTGGATTTTTGATACTGGATCAAAATGCGTCTTTTGATAACCCTATAGATAGTTTTTGTTCAACTTCTACTTTTTTGATTATTTTATTAGTTGCATGTTCTCGCCATTTCATACATAGCCCCATATGATCTTAATTATTCACATTGCTCGTAAACACCAGCAGCGGTGAACAAGAATACATTAAAAAAAAAGGAACAAATGAACAACACGCAATGCAACACGAGCAGCAGTGAGCAAGCTTACCTACAACAAAAAAAGAACTAGTGAACAAAAAGAACGATTTGTTCGCTCATTAGAAAAAGAACAGAAGAACAGAATCCTCGAAAAGAACAAAAATGCCCAACTCTAGCAAGTACGATGAATTTTGTTTTAATTGATATATTTATAGCATTATTGCTACTGCTGTTTCTTTTAAATTAATATTGTTGCAATTAAAGGAGCAATGAAAGCTCAGGACGAATAAAAAAACTATTCAATCCGAAATTTCCCAAAAAAAATGCATACCTAACAATAAAGCAACAACATATATTATATGAATTTAATTCTTGACTTCCTTAACATGTACAGGCTTCAACTGAGCTTGAAAATTAAGTGGACGCATATTATTTCGTATGTTAAATAATTCCTGGAGTGCATCAAGAGAACCGGTTTTAATAGCAGTTGCTACATCTTCGCCAAATCCTGGAAAAAGAGATGTACACTTTGAACACTAACTATGCATACATGTGCTACTCCGTACTCACCTTGCCCAATAAGATTCTTATTTGCATACAATCCAATATGATATGCGGCTAACACAGTGTTCTTACCACAATCACCAATTAGACGTGGTTCTGGTTCGCCCAAATCACGCTCTTCGCAAATTTGCTTTAATAATAGTTCAGGATCTTCAATGTTCCATATTTCCAGTAAATCGCGTTGATTCATCTGTGTGCAAATAAAATCACGTATAAATAAAAAGGCACGTTCTTGTCCGCTCCTCTGTTCGATGGCACTGACTACCGCTAGTAATGAGCGCGCTAAAGATTCATCTGACGGTGGATAATCCGCATCAAGCAATAATTCTGTCATACCGAGATGCGCACCAATATGTGATAACATCTCAGTACTCAGCAAATAATCTGTGAATGCATTGATACCCTCCACAGGCACCTGTGGAAATGAGTGTGTAAGATAAGAACATACGCATTCATTGACTAAATAAGCTCCCCTTCTATATAATGGAGTATTATCTTCCATTTGAATATCAGTTTCCTTAATGTCAAGGTCCTGCTGACGTTGTTGTTCTTTGTGTACATACGATGGTTGTGTAAACGCGGTTTGTAACATTGGTAAATCGAATTCTTCCTGTAGACGTTTACCAAACGCGAATAATTCAGCCCGATAATTCCATTCAATAAATCCGGATCGCGGTTGTGGTGGTGGAGGTCCCAACTTCTTATGTCGCCTGCGAAGTTCACGTAACGTTGGTGCTACCCAACGTTTAATACACCGTGTTTGGTCTAAATGAATTTATATAGATTTATAGCAATTTAATAAGACACAAAAAAAATTTTTAATATTTACCTAAGATTGGCAAACGATTAAGACATTTTGTTTGATTTATTAATCGAAGCGACGTTCGAAGCAGCGACATTTTTTATAATTTTCGTATTAACCAAGAAAATTGGATTAATTTACACTACAGCTGTTTAAAAATTGATGCCTACGATAAATAGAAGACTGATTTATCGAATTGTTTAATTTTTTTGAGCGAATTCGATGATTCTTTGATTATCAGTCCTGGGTTCGATCACTATAAAGTCGAATAAACACACGCACAGATAATGTAAGTAATAGCTAGTTTTATTTCCTAGTAATAAACGCAAAACAATTTTGAGAGTTTGGTAACTTTACAGTAGGGTAATTGTTTCCTTTAGGAGACAACTGCTAAAACACGTCCAAAAATGTCCATGAGAGGTATCAAACAACGCGTTTTGACTTCGGTATCAACAATCCGAAAGCGGATTTTCAATTTTTTGTTTCAGTGAAAAGTTATTCGAAAAAAACCCAAAAATGACTCGGGTCCGATCCCAAATAGGGGGCTTGATCCAAGGTATCTATGTGCAGAACACCTTTCTGCGTAGGCGGCCTTCGGCGGCGCTTCAAAAAAATAACCCTTAGCCGGTCCAACACCGGCTACGCGGTCCACAGTATTTCTGCGCAGAACACACTTTTTGCACTTTTCGATCCACCCTAATCTGTGATTACAACAACCACATGAAAATGACAGAAAATTTTCAACTTTGATGGCAAATATCTCTTCACTGAAACAAAAACTCGAAAATTCGCTTCTGGATTATTGTTACCGAGGTCAAAACGCGTCTTTTGATACCTTTCCCGATAATTTCCGACGTGTTTTAGCAGTTGTCTCCTAAAGGAAACAATTTCCTACAGTAGTTCACTATTGAACGCTTGAAAATAAACTGATCAACCTGCCTTGCTTGGTCACCGCCTTATATAGTCCAACAGGGTGCTTGCCTACGCACCGAGAACTTTCTTGGTTGTTCGCTTTTCGTGTTCTGGAAGGGTCGGTGTTATTTATTGGCATCTCCTCTTTGAATCGTATTCGCAAACACTCGCGCCATCTCTCTTCCTCTTCCTAGTTACACGCTTGCATGCATAAGCGTAGCCATCGTTATCTCGGTTGTGTTAACTAGTGATGGGAGTGTTATTGAGTTAGGGATGGTACATGCTTGAGAATAATCGCCACACTGCCCTCCACCTAAGTCTGATCGTCCCGATCAGACACATTGCCGGAACCAAACGCAGCTAGCCTTTCGAAATGGACCACCTTCATCTTATTCCTTGGCCTTCCCATAGTTTGTATGCGATATACCACATCGTTGATCCGTTTTATGACTTTGTATGGGCCTTCCCAGTTACATTGTAGTTTTGGGGACAAACCTTTCTTACGCTGTGGGTTGTATAGCAGCACTAACTCTCCTTCTATAAAACCTCACCAAGGTCGTGAATTTCTCTCATTTCTTCTTCCAATACTAGTAGATTTCCGAGCATTTACTCCTGCATCAGCGTTTATCCCAAACTTCAAGTCAGCTGGCAATCGAAGATCATTCCCGAAAATTACCTTTGCAGGAGTCTGACCAGTTGTTTCATGTACTGCAGAGCGATATGCCATTAGGAATAGGGAGATGTGAGTATCCCAATCCTTCTGGAACTTATCCACTACTTTCCTCAGGTGCTCTTCCAAGGTTCTATTGAATCGTTCCACCATGCCATCTGACTGAGGATGTAGTGCAGTTGTTCGAGTTTTCCGAATGCCCGATGTCTTGCACATTTCCTGGAACACAGCTGATTCGAAATTTCTGCCTTGGTCAGAATGTATCTCCATCGGTGCACCAAACCTAGCTACCCAATTGTTAGTAAACACTTCTGCTATGGTTTCTGCCTCTTGATTTGGAATAGGGTACACTTCTGGCCACTTGCTGAAATAGTCCATAACTACCAGGACATATTTGTTTCCGAGTTTGCTAGTAGGAAATGGACCAGCTACATCCATGGCTATCCTCTCAAATGGCCCTCCTGAGTTATACTGTTTCATTTGGCCATGGCTCCTTGATTTCGGTCCTTTAGCTTTGATGCATACTTCACAGTTGGCAATCCACTCCGCGACCGATTGACGGCAACCAACCCAATATAATCTTTGCTTGACTTTCTCCAAGGTCTTGGTGACTCCAAGATGACCTCCGCTTGGACCGTTATGTAATTCATTGAGTACATTAGGGATTTTCTTCCTTGGGACGACTATCAGCTTTCGAACACATTGACCATCCTTACTCTCCCATATTCGATGCAAACAACCGGATTCTAATTGCAAACTATTCCACTGTGCCCAATATGACTTGGCAACAGGACTTTCTGCTGACATATCCTCTTTTGATGGTCGCTCGTTTCGTTCGATTCCTTGCATTGCACGTGTAAGATTTGGGTGCTACCTTTGCGATGCTCTATGGAAAAGTCATAACTTTGCAGTCGCTCTATCCACCGTGCCAATTGACCTTCCGGATTACGGAACTGTAAGAGCCATTTCAACGCTGCGTGGTCTGTCCTGACATGGAATCGCTGCCCATAGAGATACTTGTGGAAATACTTAACGCACTCTACCAATGCCAACAGTTCTCTCCGGGTTACACAAAAGTTCCTTTCAGGCTTCCCAATTGTTCGGCTATAGTATGCAACTACCTTCTCCTGTCCATCAACAATCTGGGACAAAACACCTCCTATAGCATAACCACTCGCATCTGTATCCAGAATAAACTTTGAACCTGGAATTGGATATGCTAACATCGGGGCAGTGCATAGTCGTTCCTTCAATGTTTGAAAAGCCACCTCCTGTTCCTTCTTCCATTCAAAACTCATATTCTTCCTTGTAAGGTCATGGAGACTACTAGCTACGCTGGCAAAATTTGGTGCAAATCGGCGATAATACGTGCACAGCCCAAGGAAGCTCCGTAACTCATTCAAATTTCTCGGTCTTGGCCAATCCTTTACGGCTTCGATCTTTTCCTTAGCAGTGCAGATTCCCTCCGTAGTTACCTTGTGACCCAAATAACTTACTTCCTTTTTAAACAAGGAACACTTCTTGGGACTTAGTTTCAGCCCAGCACCAGCTATTCTTTGGAAAACTTCCTCCAAGTTCTTTAGGTGTTCCTCAAAGCTTTTTCCCAGCACGATGATGTCGTCGAGGTACACCAAACATGTTTGCCAGTGCAATCCTTTTAGTATCTGGTCCATGAGTCTCTCAAAAGTAGCTGGAGCATTGCATAGCCCGAAGGGCATTACCGTAAATTGCCAAAGCCCTTACCCAACGCTGAAAGCCGTCTTCTCTTTATCTTCATCCTTTACCTCCACTTGCCAGTAGCCGCTTTTCAAATCCAGTGTGGAAAACCATTTCGTGCCAGATAACGAGTCCAGAGTATCGTCGATTCTTGGCAATGGATAACTGTCCTTCTTCGTTACGTCGTTCAATTTCCGGTAATCCACACAGAACCTCATTTTTCCATCTTTCTTTTTCACTAGTACTACCGGTGAGCTCCATGGGCTAGCTGATGGTTCGATCACGCCGCTGTCACTCATTTTCTGTATAATTTCTCTTACTACTTGGCGTTTGGCCAATGGAATACTACGAGGAGCTTGACGTCAGTGACGATGACGTAACGGCTGTGTGTTTGGAGGAAGGTAATAACGGATCGTGGCTGGTCTCGGCCTATATGGCCCATGATGATACTTATGGGCCGCCTCCTGAAATACTATGCAAGATTACCGCTGAGGCAAAGCGAAGAGGCGTAGGGCTCATCGTCGGAGCGGATGCGAACTCGCATCATTCACTGTGGGGAAGTTCGGATACGAATGCAAGAGGTGAGTCACTATTTGCTTTTATTCTAAATGAAGGGCTATGTATTTGTAACAGGGGTAATGACTCCACTTTTGTAACCTCAGTTAGAGAGGAGGTCCTGGACCTCACTCTTGTTTCAGAAGACCTGTTTCCCCTTATATCCGACTGGCGTGTTCTTTCGGAACACTCCTTCTCGGATCATAGGTATATTCAGTTCTCTCTTGTTAAATCTAGACCCAGTAAAACCATGTTTAGAAATCCTAGGCGTACTAACTGGGTCCGGTACTGTAGCAAGCTGGATGAGTTTCTCCCAAGAGCACCCATATCAGACTCAGAACTATCTGAGACCGCTATTGATGCTCTGGTGGAGAGATTCACCCATGCTTGTAATAAAGCGTATAAAATCGCATGCCCACTGAAAACCGTAAGTGGAAAGCGTAAACCACCTTGGTGGACTAAGGAAGTAGACGACCTTAGAACTTCCAGTAGGCGCCTGTTCAACAGGGCCAGGAAGAGTAAACTACCTTCTGACTGGGAGCTCTACAAAGTTGGGTTGGGTATTTACAAATCTGCGATCAGGAAAGCCAAACGAGACTCCTGGAAGACTTTCTGCGAAAGCGTGGAAGGCTGTAATGAGTCTGCGAGATTCCGGAAGATTCTCTCCGGGAATCCTGTTCCCTTGGGTTACTTGAGGAATGTAGATGGCAGCTGGGCTATGAGTAGCGAGGAATCCCTTAAACTTCTCATGGATGCTCACTTTCCTGACGTCCCGGTTTCACAGGACCGCGATGCCCCATCGCCCACTAGTGTGAGCGGGGGGGCTCGGCCAGCCATCTGCCTGGATGAAAGCCAGCTTGTTTGGGCTATTAATTCTTTTAAGCTGTACAAGTCACCCGGGCCTGATGGCATAACTCCTGTGCAACTACAGAGATCGCTGGGGAATTCTTGTAGCTGGCTGGCTCCCATCTACGCCAACTGCTTGTGGTTGGGCTATATCCCCGCCTCTTGGAATATGGTCAAGGTTACCTTTATTCCAAAGGCGGGGAGGTGCTCTCACGTATCTCCCAAGGACTTCAGGCCAATCAGTCTCTCCTCGTTTCTTTTAAAAACGTTGGAGCGGCTGATTGACCTGCATATACGCAGCAGGGTCCCTAGGGAGCGTTTTTCGGCTTCGCAACATGCTTACTGCAAAGGCAGATCAACTGAAACGGCGCTTCACTCCGTTGTAAAACTAATAGAGGGGTCTTTCCAGCACAAAGAATTCGTGCTGGGGGCCTTTCTGGATATCGAAGGAGCGTTCAATAATGTTTTGCCTTCTGCCATCGTACGGGGCTTAGCAAGCCTAGGAGTTGAACCAAGCTTGATAGAATTTATCAGCAGATTACTCTGTGGCAGGATTGTCAGGGCGGAGTGGGGAGGTGCTGGGGCTCAGAGAGGGGTGAGAAGGGGCACGCCGCAAGGAGGTGTTCTTTCTCCACTTCTCTGGGTCATTGTAGTCAACGGCTTGCTCCAGGACCTCGAGCGTAGGGGTTGTCAAGTGATAGTCTATGCGGACGACCTAGCAATCCTCGTCAGGGGAAATTTTCTTAGTACCGTAAGGGATGTTCTGCAAGGGTATCTGGGTATTGTAACAGAGTGGTCCGAATCTTGTGGACTGGCTGTTAACCCAGGTAAAACGGAACTAGTCCTCTTCACGAGAAGGTATAAGATTGATGATTTTGTACTACCCTCTATTGGGGGTGTACCGCTGGTGCTTTCTGAAAAGGTTAAGTACCTAGGTGTTATTCTGGACAGGAAGCTGTCCTGGAAGCTGAATGTAGAGGATAGAGCTAGGAAAGCTTCGGTCGCTCTGTATTGCTGCAGAGGGGCCATCGGCAAACGATGGGGTCTCTCTGCTAGGGTGGTTTATTGGTTATATGAGATGGTAGTGAAACCTATCCTATTTTATGGGGTATTGGTCTGGTGGGGCGCACTAGACACGGCTTCCACCACGAAAAAGATGGTCACGGTGCAGCGAATGGCCATGGTTGGGATCAGTGGGGCCATGCGCACCACTCCTACCCTGGCATTGAACGTTATGCTCAATCTGCACCCAGTTGACCTTGTAGGAAAAATAGGCGCAGCTCGGGCTGCAATTAGGCTCCGAGACGCTGGTTATAGGCTTGTGCAGTATGGCTATTCCAATTTACTATCGGGCTTTGATTTTATTCCCAATAGAACAGATTACTGTGCGCCGACCTCTTCTCGGGCGAAGGGTTTTTCGACTTACATTCCCGCAAGGGACGAGTGGACAGGCGGAGAACCTATCTGGGGGGAGGCCTTGGCGAATCTGTTTACGGACGGGTCAAAGCTGGATGGATGTGTTGGGGGGGGTGTATACTGTCAGGAACTCGGGATTAGCACGAAATTTAGGCTACCTGATCATTGTAGCGTTTTCCAAGCGGAGGTTGCCGCCATTAAGGATGCGGTAGATGGGATGCTGTCGAGCGCGTTCACTGTCAAGGAGTTCAACATCTACTCCGACAGTCAAGCGGCAATTAGGGCTCTGAGTGCAGGCAACGTTCGATCGAGGACAGTGAGCGACTGTCTGGAATCACTTGCGGTTGCGTCCAACTACTTCAAAATAAAAATCATTTGGGTGCCTGGCCACTGTGATATTCCCGGCAATTGCCATGCGGATCTCTTGGCCAGAGCTGGCACGCGTGACACAGATATGGCTGACTCCAGTACACTGGGTATTCCCCTTACCACCTGTAGTTTGCTTCTGGGCAGGTAGGCTTCGGAACAGTTAAGCAAACGCTGGGCTGACACCACCTCATGTCAGGTGTCGAAGTCCTTCTGGCCAGTAGTTGACTCCGGGCGGTCAGTGGAATTACTTAGGTTCCCCAAGTTACATCTTTCCATGATGATAGGGGTGTTGACGGGGCACTGTCCGATGGGGGTCCATGCGGTGCGGTTAAATATTCTTGAAGACCCGAGCTGCGTAAGCTGCATTGAGGACGACGAGGTGGAATCATCAAGTCATTTCATGCTCAGTTGTCCAGCGTTTGCTAGGACTAGGCGCAGGTATCTCGGTTCGGATGTTCTTAGGTCTCCGGAAGACGTGTCGAAAATCGATGTGTCCCAAATCCGGAGTTTTATTGTCGCTACGCAGCACTTCGCCAAGTAATCCTAAGTTAGTGTCACCGTTTAGAATGTGGTATCACCACGGACCTTCAAAGTGTCCAAGTGAGCGGCCCACCTAGTGGGCTGCTACCACCTAACCTAACCTAACCTAACCTAACCTTGGCGGATGGGCCTTGCATCACCAGTATCAATTTGATGCTTCACAACTTTGGTCCGACCTGGTTTAGAACCATCCTTGTCAAATATGCTCGAGTACTTTGATAGAAGTTCCTTTGCCTTTTTCTGATGATCTTTTTCGAGGCCTGCCGTCCACGACGTGATATCATCTGAAATATTAATCTTGATGGTAGAATCATTTTCCTGAAGCTGTTTGCAATTGATAACTACCTCGACCTCTTGGCATTGTCCCAATATTGCTCCTTTGGAAAGTTTAATCGGCGGTTTAAACTCATTAAGTACTCTTACCGGTACACGTCCATCTTGTTTTGTCATGGTCAGGGGTTTTCCTACTAATATGTTCGTCCTTGATTTGTTTGCTGCCTCGACAACCCACAACTTGTTTGTCCCATAATCTCCATCAATCTTCGCCCATATGATTGCTTCCGACTTCGGTGGAATTTGTTGGCTCTCCTCCACAAGCACTCGCTTACTAACGTATTTGTTTTCGTAACCAAAATTTAATGGGACATCCATGTTCTGTTAATTCATAATCCTGTTTTGCATGTCAATCTTGATGCCTTGCTCGCTTAAGAAGTCCACACCAACTATGATTTCGTTAACAATATCTGCTACTACAAAACTGTGTAGAACGGTCACGTTCCCAATTGCGATTTCACATGTTACTTCTCCTAGGACATGGGTGTCCTCACCAGTGGCCGTACGTAACTTTGCTCCATGCAATGGTCTCACTTCCTTGTTGACTAAATCAGATCGAATTATGGAATGCGATGCGCCTGTATCCACAGTTAATAAGTGCTCTTTTCCATCCACATATGCAACAACAGTAACATTACTAGCTTTCCTTCCGATCTGTGAGACAGAGATTATGAGGCATTCAGTTGCGGGAGCCAGTCCACGCCCCTTTCGGCTGGCTCGATTTAGTTTAACGACTGATTTGGTTGGGAGGTTTGCTCATCTCCTTCAGCTTTGCGTTTTCGTCCACTTGAATTGCTGGGGTTACTGGAGCCAGTGCCGTAATAACGTGCTATGTGACCTGGTTTTCCGCACTTAAAGCATTTAATGGCACCATTACTTTTTTTCTGTACTCCGTTCAACGCTTCCAGAATTGTGTCTACCCAGTCTGGCCGTTCTACCTCCACGCGGTTAACTTTGTACGCCGGCTTACTTAGTAGCAAGGCTGTTTCCTGCGTTAGAGCATGAGATACCGTCTCAGCAAATGATCTCTTGGGATATGCATATGTGGCTCGCTTCTTCTCCACGTCACGTATTCCATTTATAAAGATTTGGATTTTTACCCTTTCTGTGTATTCTACGGGTGCGTCTGCGTTTGCTAGATGGGCCAACCTCTCGATATCCGATGCAAATTCCTGCAAAGTCTCATTGGGTTTCTGGAAGCGATTCTGTAGCTCTATTTGGTATATCTGTTTTCGATGTTCGCTACCATAGCGCCTCTCAACTGCACCCATCAATGCTTCATAATTATTGCGTTCACCGTCGGGAACCGTTTGTAAGATTTCGGCTGCAGGACCCTTCAATGCCACGAACAGTGCAGCAACTTTGTCTTCAGTGCCCCAATTATTCACCGCTGCCGTCTTCTCAAACTGGAGCTTGAATACCTGGAAAGGAACAGAACCATCAAATGACGGGGATTTTACCTTGGAAGTATTCGCTGAAGCAGATGGACGGTTCAGTTGCAGCTCCTGGATACGCCCCTTCAAAGCATCTACTTCGGCCTCAATCTTGTCCTGCCGTTCTCTGAATACCTCCTGCACTTCAGTTATTTTTGCGTCCTGCATTCTTAGCTGTGATGCCATTCGTTCTTCCTGTGCCTCCAGCTGCAATGCAATTCTCGCCCTGTGTGTCTTTTGTTCTTCCAGCTGAGATGCCATGTGTGTCTTTTGTTCTTCCAACTGAGATGTCATATGTGTCTTTTGTTCTTCCAACTGAGATGCCATGTGTGTCTTTTGTTCTTCCAACTGTGTTGAAATGCTAGATGACATCTGAGTCAATACAGTCAGCAACGCGTTAGTGTCCACACTTGCCACTGTATTCGGAGGCTCCTTTTTCTCTTCCATTTTCGTAGATGCCTTCTCCACAAATTGGAAAACATAATCATCAACGTTGATTCCTTCCGCTTCCATTGCCTCCCGTAGTCGTGATTGTAGCTCGTATTTATTGCCTGTGGTGTTTGGTCCGCGTTGTTCCAACTCAGTTTTGAGTTGCTGAATCTTTAATTCATTCAACTAAGCCATGTCCTTGCTATCCTTGCAACCACTGGTATTTATTTAACAATACCGCTTCTGACACCAATTGTGACGAATTCGATGATTCCTTGATTATCAGTCCTGGGTTCGATCACTATAAAGTCGAATAAACACACGCACAGATAATGTAAGTAATAGCTAGTTTTATTTCCTAGTAATAAACGCAAAACAATTTTAAGAGTTTGGTAACTTTACAGTAGTTCACTATTGAACGCTTGAAAATAAACTGATCAGTCTGCCTTGCTTGGTCACTGCCTTATATAGTCCGACAGGGTGCTTGCCTACGCACCGAGAACTTTCTTGGTTGTTCGCTTTTCGTGTTCTGGAAGGGTCGGTGTTATTTATTGGCATCTCCTCTTTGAATCGTATTCGCAAACACTCGCGCCATTTCTCTTCCTCTTCCTAGTTACACGCTTGCATGCATAAGCGTAGCCATCGTTGTCTCAGTTGTGTTTACCTAGTGGTGGGAGTGTTATTGAGGTATGCATGGTACTTGCTTGAGAATAATCGCCACAGAATGTTATTGTGGCGATTTTTCTCAAGTATGTACCATTCCTAACTCAATAACACTCCAACAACTAGATAAACACAACAGAGACAACGTTGGCTACGCTTATGCATGCAAGCATGTACTAAGGAAGAGGAAGAGAAATGTCAATAAATAACACCGACGTTTCGAGAATACGAAGAGCGACCAACCAAGAAAGTTCTCGGTGCGTATGGAAACACCCTGTTGGACTATACAAGGCAGTGACAAAGCAAGGCAAGTTGATCAGTTTATTTTGAAGTGTTGTTCAGTGAACTACTGTAAAGTTACCAAACTTAAATTTGTATTGAGTTTATTACTAGTAAATAAAACGGTAATTGTTTCCTTTACTAAACAACTGCTAAAACACGTTCGAAATTATCGGAAAACGTATCAAAAGGCTCGTTTTGACCCCGGTAACAATAATCCGGGAGCGGATTTTCGAGTTTTTGTTTCAGTGAAGAAGGTAGTGGTGTGAAGGTAGTGTTGCCGGCCTACCACACCGAAGGTCCATGGTTCGAGCCCTGGTACAGGTAACATCAAAAGTGATTTGAAAAAAGTGTTTCAAAACGGGGTCGCCCCTCGGCAGTGGTTTGGCAAACTCTCCGAGTGTATTTCTGCCATGACAGGCTTCTCAGCAAAAAATTCGTCTCCTTTGTAGATGCTGTTCGGAGTCGGCAAAAAACTGTAGGTCCCACCAATTTGTAGGGAAAATTCAAATCGGCACACCACAAATTGGAAGAGAAGCTTGGCGCAAAAATCTCTTAGGAGGTTTATGATGATATACCTGATGTATATCGCGCCATAGATAGATAGATAGAAGAAATATTTGCAATCAAAGTTGAAAATTTTTCGTCATTTTCATATGGTTGTTGTAATCACAGAGTAGGGTGTACCAAAAATTGCAAAAAGTGTGTTCTGCGCAGAAATACTGTGGACCGCGTAGCCGGTGTTGGACTGGCTAAGGGTTATTTTTTTGAAGCGCGGCCGAAGGCCGCCTACGCAGAAAGGTGTTCTGCACATAAATACCTTGCATCAAGCCCCCTATTTGGGATCGGACCTGGGTCCGAATTGGGTTTTTGCGAATAACTTTTCACTGAAATAAAAAATTGGAAATCTGCTTTCGGACTGTTGATGACGAAGTCAAAACGCGTTGTTTGATACCTCTCATGGACCTTTTTAGAATTGTTTTAGCAGTTGTCTTCTAAAGGAAACAATTACCAATAAAACTAGCTATTAGTTATATTATATGTGCGTGCGTTTATTTGACTTTATAGTGATCAAATCCAGGATTAATAATCAAGGAATTATCGAATTCGTCACATTATCAAGTACCGGCCGTTCTAAGATCAATTACTCTCCCACCAGTAACTAGCACAGCAAAAATAAACATCGCTACACCTATGCTTGTATGCAGAAGGAAAGAAATAGCATTACAGTCTCACAACCCGGTTTTTTTTTACCCGGCCAAGGCAGTTATTTCAGTGTAGCCCGGTCTGATTTGTCACGGTATTTTTTGCCTTAGGAGACAACTGCTAAAGCACGTCGGGAAAGTTATGAAAAGACGGGTTTTGACTTCGGTATCAATAATCCGTTTAAGTGCAAACAGAACACTGCAAGAAAATCTCTGTTGAATCCAAAACAGGAATTGGGCAAGTATGCCTGTTTTTAACTTAAGAATGCTACCAAAAACTATGTATGTCGTATCTCGTATCAAAACTGTACTACAAAGATATAAAAGGGCGATAACAGTGATACCAAATAAAGACCTTTTCACCCCCTATAAACCCCCTCCTCCTCCCCCACCCCTTTTCCCCGTCTCCCTTCCCTTCCTTGTAAGGGCTGGATCAAGGTCTCATACGACCAGTGCCGATGATCAACCTGGCTGGGGGCCCTTAAATAGCCCAGTCGCGAACGGAGTGCTTCGGATACCGGGCGACCTTCGATTCTATTTAGCCTTACCCGGGTAATGCGGATCTCTGCCCGGGTGGACCGTCCCCTTCTCCGCCACTCGTGGGTCTCAAATATGGAGCAAAATAAGAATAAAACTGAAAACAAAAGCAAGGAGTCTGACTCTCCGAATAAAAAGTCAGCAGGAGGTCGCTCCGCTAAGATGGTCACGGGGAAACCGGACCTAAACAAAAATACGAAAGCCGAGAGGACACCCCGGCGATTCAGTGCTGCAGCGGCAGCTAGACGGGATAGGGCTGAGTGCAAAACCGGTCCGAGTATTCCGATGACCGGTGCTTCTTCCAGGGGTGCCGATCGGGAGGCCAGCAACGGGGCTACCACCAATCCTGTAGCTTCCACCAGTGGCCTTGCCATTCAGCGCAAAGCGTCTGGCGAGTCCGTGGCTGGGGGCTCCAAGGGTGAGGGGGGTGCTAGTGATAGGGCCAAGGACTCGATGCCTAGGCAACCCACAAAGGCCAGCCACCAGGATAAGCGGTCTGCAGCCCGGATTCTCTACAGGAACGCGACCTCACCGACAAGGGAGGAAGATATTTCGCCGGAGGTTTGGGCGAAGCACCAGCGAGACCTAGCGTGGGCTCGGCGGGTAGTGCCGGACTTTAAACTGGAGTTGTATGGCGCTAACAAAGGGGAAACCTCTAAGCGCAATCGCTCAGTGGAGGTGACTACCCCAACGGCATCGAAAAGGGCCAAAACACAGGAAGGCTTTATACGGTCTTTCGCAGCGGTAGCCAGGGATCGCAAGATCATTGGCGTTATCGATGAGGGCAGCATAGATGGCAGGATCCCGAAACAACAGTGGAAGTGGATCGAAGCCGCGCTCGCTAAAGTTGCCATCCAGGTGAAGAGGGAGAACCCTGGACCGCGACCATCTCATACCGATGCAGGATGGTACCAAGGCAATGTCAGGCTGATCGCCTGTGGAGACGCTAGGTCCGTGGACCTATACAAGATCGGCGTGCAGCGAATAGGGGAAGTGTACCCTGGCGCGTGCCTTAAAGCAGTGGATGCGTGCGACATCCCGCAACGGCCAAGAGCTAAAGCCTGGGTTCCAGTGACGCCAACGGAGCCAGATGAAATCCTGGAACAATTGCAGGAGTTTAACCCGGGTCTACCGACCCAAAACTGGAAGGTGGTCAGCGTGGACAAAGCAGCCGGACAAGCAACGATGCAGATAGTTCTGCTATTAGACCAGGCAAGCATCGAGGCCCTGGACCGGTGCGACTACCGCGTAAGCTATGGTTTTAAGAATATAAGCCTGAAGGTGTACAAGGCGGACGCCGAAGCCCTGGCTAATTTTTCATCTCTGGCGGAGGCGGAGCCTCCCCCCAGCGATACGGAGATGGAGGTTGATGACAGTGGGTCGGATGTGCGGAGCGGCTATGCCTCGTCCAGCTTGGACGGTAGCGGGACTCTCAGGAGGCTTTACTCCGAGAGCCAGCTTCTGAGCGAGGACGACGCAGACGCGACGCTCACGGAAGAGAGTGCTAAAAAGCAAGATGATGAGGGTCCTCCAAATCAACCTTCATCCCAGTAAAGCAGCGTCAGCTGCACTTCTACTCCAACTTTCGGCAGGGGGAGTAGATAACGTTCTAGTTCAAGAACCGTGGATCACTGGGAATAGGATCTGTGGTTTGAGGACTCCCATTTACAAGCTCTACAGCGCTCAAGATAAGGGTAAGCCCCGTACGTGTATTTTAGCTAAGTCGAATATTAACGCTTTTCTTTTACCCCAATTTAGTGACGGAGATCTGACAGCGATTAGCGTCGAGGGGCTAGGTAGAAGTTGTAGATTTGTCTCTTTCTATCTGGCCCATGATCACGAAGGATCACTACCGCCACATAACTTCAGAGAGCTCGTGAGTTCCACTAGACCACGAAATAATCTAATTGTGCTTGGAGGCGATGCGAATGCCCATCACACTCAATGGAGCAGCACTGACACAAACGACCGAGGTGAGTCACTATATAACTACTTATTAGGCACTAATCTAAGTTTATGCAACAGGGGAAGTGACCCCACATTCATAACAAGGAACCGAAAGAAAGTCCTTGATAGTACACTGGTCAGCAACTCTTTCAGCGACCTCATAGAATCATGGAGGGTTATAACAGAACACTCCTTCTCAGACCATAGATATATTAGTTTCTCAATAGCAGATACGCACACAAGTCCAAAATTCTTACAAAATATAAAAAGAACAAACTGGGGCTACTACAGGAAGCTCATTGATAGAATTCTATCAAAACAAATGGTCACACCAGAAATGATAAGGAAATAGACGAGCTAGTCAACACCTTTAATCAACAATGCAAGCTTGCTTTAGATAAGGCCTGCCCGACCAAAAAGGTAACGGAAACCCATAAGCCACCTTGGTGGTCGTCTGATCTAGATAGACTCAGAAAGGCATGTAGGGTTGCCTTTAATAAAGCCAAACAGGACGGCCGCGAGCTATGCTGGGCTGTTTACAAAACTAAGCTAAGTACATATAAAAAAGAAATCCGCAAGGCCAAACGAGCCTCCTGGGTGGAATTCTGCAGTGAAATTGAATCTACATCTGCTGCCTCGCGCTTGAGGAGGGTGCTCTCATAAGCGCCAGCAACACTGAGCCACGTCCAAATGCCAGATGGGCAGTGGACGGATTCGACTACGGATACCATGAATCTGCTCCTGTATACACATTTCCCGACATGCACAGACGTGTCTATTACTACGATCGGTGGAGAGGTACCTTCCGATCAAATGATAAGGGAGATCACCGATGAGAAGAAGTTAGATTGGGCTTTATCTACCTTCAAGCCCCATAAGTCGCCTGGACCGGACGGAATATTCCCGGCCCAGCTACAACATACATCCGAGCTTATCAAGCCTTGGTTGAAAACTATGTTTATAGGCTGCCTAAGGCTCAACTACGTACCCACTTCATGGAGGGAGGTTAAGGTAGTCTTCATCCCCAAAGCCGGGAAGCCATCTCATACTAAACCTAATGATTTGAGGCCTATAAGCCTATCCTCATTTCTTCTTAAAACCCTAGAAAGACTTCTGGAGGACTATGTCAGAAGATCGATTGACCCAACTCAGCTCTCGCCGGCTCAGCATGCCTACAGTAAGGGTAGGTCAACAGATACTGCCTTTCACTCTCTTGTATCTGTTATAGACAAGTCACTTAACCTAAAGGAATATACATTGGTGGCTTTCCTCGACATAGCAGGCGCTTTCAATAACGTCCTTCCGGAAGCTATCACCTCGGCGCTGACGGGTCTGCGGGTCGATACCTGTTTGGTTCATTCGTAAACTGCTTACTAGCAGAGGGATCACAACCGAGCTAGGTGGGAACTCGATTCACAGACTCGTTAACAGGGGTACCCCACAGGGAGGTGTTCTCTCACCGCTACTTTGGGTGGTTACTGTAAACCAGCTTCTACGCCTCATGGAAGCGGAAGGCCACCAAGTGATTGCGTACGCCGATGACATCTGCGTTATGATGCGGGGAAAATTCCCTCAAACTCTTTGCAATTTAATGGAAACAGCCTTATCTAAAATTTGTGACTGGGCAAAGTCAACAGGTCTGGGGGTTAACCCCGAGAAAACCGAGCTAGTCCTCTTCACTAGAAGGTACAAAATACCGAACCTTATACCACCAAAAATTGGAAACACGACTTTGGCATTCAGTGACAAATTCAAATATTTAGGAGTTACTCTAGACAGGAAACTACTCTGGGGTGACAATATAACAGAACGGGCTAAAAAAGCAACGTGCGCGTTGTGTCGTTTTCTAACACTACGTTGGAACAAGCAGTAGCGATACAACCCTGCTCTTAGTCTCCAACGAACGAAGGCAAAGGAAAAAGCGGTAGTTTATATATGTAAATTTTATTTGGTGCTATTGGCATGCAGACACATATCTGAGTTTCCAGCAAACGGTAGCAGGCACAGGAATTTTAAAACAACAACAACAGGCAGCACACAAGAACAAACAACAGGCCATCGTCATCCTTTACAAACATTTTAGTGCATTATTCAACAGCAAAAGTCAGTGTAAATTTTGTAATAATATGTTTTATTCTATTATTTGTGCGGCAATATACATTTATCAAACATAAAGAATTCGTGCATTTGTCTTGTCTTTATCGTCGTCTACATTTCGTTTTTAAAATTGTGCTTGTTGCCGTTTGTCTGTGTTGGTGTGCCGGCAACTTGGTGTCACCTCTGGAAATTTGCCGTACATCACAAACTTAAGTTTGCCGGGCATTACAAGAACAAATTTGCCGTTTATCTCGGAACATATATTTGCTGTTCATCACAAATAAATTTCTCTCTCTCTATGGCGCGATATACAACAGGTATATCATCATAAACCTCCTAAGAGATTTTTGCGCCAAGCTTCTCTTCTAATTTGTGGTGTGCCGATTTGAATTTTCCCTACAAATTGGTGGGACCTACAGTTTTTTGCCGACTCCGAACGGCATCTACAAAGGAGACGAATTTTTGCTGAGAAGCCTGTCATGGCAGAAATACACTCGGAGAGTTTGCCAAACCACTGCCGAGGGGCGACCCCGTTTTGAAAAACTTTTTTCAAATCACTTTTGATGTTACCTGTACCAGGGCTCGAACCATGGACCTTCGGTGTGGTAGGCCGGCAACACTACCTTCACACCACGGCAGCCGCCAAGAAATAAAAACAAACAAATAAAAACAGACAAATAAATTTGCCATTTATAAAAATCACAAGTGTGCCGCCCATCAAAAATACATTTTGACGTTTTTAACTAAATTATACAGAAGGAGTTAAGCCAATTTTAATGCCTTTCGACATGAACACCAGAAGTAAGTCAACCGGAGCTGCAGCTGTGGATGCTGGCGACAGTAGCTCAGACAATGATGCAGATGCTACTGCAGTGAACATTGAGGACCAGGGTACTACAACTCAGGCGCATGGTAGTACTGACGCTATTGCGTCGTTAGTGGCGAGCAACGCCTCACTTAGTGCCAGCGTACAAGAATTGCCAAAGGAGACTAGCCGTAGCCAAGCGGAATTATGTCAACTGCGCCAGCGCATAGAGCTGGACACAACAAATTATGTACCATCAGTCGCTTCGAATTCGCAACCACAACGCGCTCAATTTCTTCCGCCTGAAACACAGCCGGTCGTGCAGTCAGCACACACAGTAGCATTTGCAGAAGGGTCAGCTGCCAGCATTTCATCAAACATACCGTTTTCGCAGCCGCATACGCGCCATTTATCAAATGCACTGACATTCATTGAAGGGTCCGCCGCCAAGCTATACCCGTTGCCAACATTTGATGGCAATCCGGAGGATTGGCCACTGTTTTACGCAAACTATGTTGACACCACTGCTGAGTTCGGGTATGGTAATAGGCAAAACCTTATGCGTTTGCAGAAGGCATTACAGGGTAACGCTAAGCGAGCTGTTACGTCGATGTTGATCCATCCAGATGATGTGCCAAAAGTAATAGATGAGTTGCAATTCAACTTTGGTCGGCCAGACCTACTCATTCGCTCCCAATTGCAACGCAAACAACATTTTCCTGTCATACATGACAACCGTATAGAACAAATTCTAGAGTTTGCGAATCGAGTACGCAACATATCTGCGTTTTTTAAGTCGGCGAAGTGCGAAAACCATTTGCAAAACCCTACCCTTTTGGATCAGTTGGTGTCAAAGTTGCCGCCCTCCAAGCAGTTTGAGTGGAGCAAACATGCCAGCACAGTTTCGCCGTTGCCATCGGTGGGTACATTCTCCGAGTGGCTGACTGACCTAGCTAAGGTCGTTTCCATCATGCCTGGTGTCGCCGACATTTCATTACGTGCTCATCAACCATCGCTGCCAACACAGCGAAATGTTGCCAATTCGAATTCTAATCGTCAGTCTCAGGCAAATGGTGGTCCTATACGCAGAGTTATGCATAGCAGCGAAGAACAATCATCATGTCCGTGTTGCAGCCAGCCTCAGCCAGCATCATTTAACAGCGTGTCGCAAGTTTGAAGAAATGGATTGTTCAGCCAGGTGGGCATTAGTAAAACAGCAGCGTGTGTGTTTTGGTTGTCTTAAACCAGGTCATGGTTAGTCAGAGTGCCGACGCCGCAAGGTATGTAACGTCAACGGGTGCAAACGCATGCACTCTTCACTACTTCACCAAGTCAATCGTCCAGTGTCGCAATCAAACACAGAGTGTGAGCGTGTCCTGAACTGTCGCCAGGGAGATGAGGTTAGTTTATTTAAAATTTTGCCTATAATTTTGATCGGCCCGCATGGCAGGGTCAAAGTACACGCCATGTTCGACGAGGGGTCATCCGTGTCACTGCTGGAGGAGAATGTAGCTATACAGTTGGGGTTGAGAGGACGTGCCATGCCACTAACCCTGCAATGGTATGGAGACAGCCAAGTTACAGAAAATTCCAAAACAGTTTCGTTGGATATAAGCAGCGCAGATGGTCGCAGCTACGCACTCAAATGCATACATACAATCAAAAGTCTCAACTTGCCGAGACAGTCGTTCAACAAGTCTGAATACAGACATTTGCGAGAGTTGCCAATGGAGAACTATGACGAGGTAAGACCTGTGCTATTACTTGGTTTGGATAACTGTCATTAAGGTGTGCCAAGCCAAACCATCTCAGCAAGATACGATCAGCCAGTCGCCATTAACACGAAGTTGGGTTGGGTCGCCTACGGTCCATACTGCCAGGAGTCATCTTACTCGCCAAGAGTTCTTCACGTTCGCAAAGCCGACGCTTTGGGTCATTTACACAAACTTGTAGAAGAATATTTTTCCTTAGAGAATTTCAGTGTCAGAAGTAATGTTGCTTTAGAAGCAGAAGCTCATCAGCGAGCCAGGAAGATATTGGCTGATACCACACGGAAAGTAGGCCAAAAGTATGAAGTTGGGTTGCTTTGGCGTGAAGAGAGAGTCAATCTTCCACCAAGCTACTACATGGCCAAACAACGTTTGCTAAATGTTGAATCGCGCATGCAAAGAGATGCAGTCTTCGCTGACAGCTACAAAAGAGAAATCTCGAAGTATTTGGACAAGGGGTATGACAGGCAACTATCTCCCGCTGAGGTCGACTCTGTGAGTCCAACTACATGGTACCTTCCACATTTTGGTGTCACTAACCTTCACAAGCCAGAAAAGTTCCGGGTTGTTTTCGATGTAGCTGCCGTATCGAATGGTACCTCATTAAATACCGAGTTATTAAGAGGTCCGGAACAGGCACAGCCCTTAATCGCTATCACACATAAGTTCCGAGAAGGAGTCGTCGCAGTAGCAGGTGACATCGAGGAAATGTTTTCAAGGGTTCGGATTCGTGAGGACGACCAAGACTCACAGCGATTTCTTTGGAGGGATGGTGACCCGAGCAAGCCTATACGAGTCTACAAGATGACCACGATGATCTTTGGTGCAATTTGTTTGCCGTGCTGCGCAGAATATATAAAAAATCAAAACGCCGCAAAGTTTCAGTCCACAATGCTAAATTTCGTAAAAGTAGAAGCGGAGAGTTGAGCTCCGATGAGCTAATAGCAGCTGAAAATCTATTACTACACCGCATTCAGCTGGAGTCATTTGCAAATGAAATCCAAATCATCAAGGAGAAAGGGGGTCTCCCAAAGCCCAGTTTTCTACATAAGCTAACGCCGTTTATTGACGTCGATGGTTTGCTAAAAATAAACGGCAGAATTGATGCCGCCTACTGCCTGCCGATTACAGCGAGACGACCGGTTATCTTGCCACAAAACCACTACGTTACACGCCTCGTTGTGAAGAAGTATCATTGCCAACTCCACCATCAAAACGACAACCTTACGATCAACGAAATGCGACAAAAATTTTGGGTGCCCCATGCGCGCGCTGTACTTAAATCAGTAAAGAAAGAATGTACCGTGTGTATGTACAATAACGCAAAACCAGCAGTTCCGCTTATGCGTCAGTTGCCGACAGATCGTCTCACACCGTATGTCCGTCCATTCTCCTATACTGGCGTCGATTATTGTGGACCATTTTTTATTGCTATCGGCAGGAGAAAAGAAAAGCGCTGGGTCGGATTGTTTACGTGTTTGACCACTAGAGCAGTACATTTGGAGGTAGCTGCCGATCTCTCGACTGACGCGTTTATACTTTGTTTGCGCAATTTTGTCAACCGTAGAGGTATACCCGTAAAAATTAGAAGCGATAACGGCACAAATTTTGTTGGGGCCCAAAAGGAACTAAAGGCCGAAAATCGTTTATTTGACTTTAACGCCATAAAGGCTGAGATGGCAAAACGCAACATTGATTGGGTCTTCAACTGCCCTGCAAACCCGTCAGCTGGTGGCTGCTGGGAACGCCTTGCACAATGCATAAAACGCTTGTTGCATAGGGTATTGCGTGAAGAGACACCGCGATTGGAGACGTTCCACAGCGTATTGATTGAGGCGGAAAACATCATTAACAGTCGCCCACTAACAGAGTTAGCCGTAACACCTCAGGATGAGGAACCGTTGACGCCAAACCATTTCTTATTGGGATGTCTTAACTCAACGCAAACACCTGGTCCAATCGACGGAAAGGTATGTCTACGTAAGCAGTGACGTATCGCACAGAATTTAAAGGACAGATTGTGGAAAAGGTGGACGGTCGAGTATTTGCCGCAGCTGCTTCGACGTTGCAAGTGGAGAGAGAAGGTGGAACCTCTTAAGCCTGGACAGCTAGTCATCGTATGCGATTCGGCTAGACCAAGGAGTCAGTGGGAGCGTGGCAACATTACCGAGGTTTTCGCTGGCAAAGATGGGCAAGTCAGGGCCGCTCAGTACGTACGGCTTCCGGCATAATGCGCCGACCAGCGAGTAAGCTAGCCGCTTTACATGTTAGTGAATCCCCCAAGGATTCACCGCGGGGTGGGATGTCGTTTTCTAACACTACTCCCAACGTAGTAGCGATACAACCCTGCTCTTAGTCTCCAACGAACGAAGGCAAAGGAAACAGCGGTAGTTTATATATGTAAATTTTATTTATCGTTTCCAGCAAACGGTAGCAGGCACAGCAATTTTAAAACAACAACAACAAGCAACAGGCAGCACACAAGAACAAACAACAGGCCATCGTCATCGTCTACAAACATTTTAGTGCATTATTCAACAGCAAAAGTCAGTGTAAATTTTGTAATAATATGTTTTATTCTATTATTTGTGCGGCAATATACATTTATTAAACATAAAGAATTCGTGCATTTGTCTTGTCTTTATCGTCGTCTACACGTTGTTTACTTGCAAGAGAGCAATTGGTGTTTCGTGGGGGTTTTCTCCCATATACACAGCCATTGTTCGCCCGATTCAACTCTACGAAGTGCTGGTCTGGTGGCCTGCACTAACTAAGAATACGTACCTCAAGCAGCTACAAAAAGTCCAAAGGAGTTCAGAACTCTGCATAACCGGGGCCCTTGGGTCCACTCCGACAGAAGCACTCAATACTATGCTGCATCTACCACCGCTTGATTTGGTGGCGAAGGAAGTAGCCACGATCACAGCTTTGCGAATAAGGGAGACTGACGTCTGGATAAATGCACAAAGTGGGCACGCCACAATCTTGGGCAACCACGCGCCTGTTAACATACCACCACACACAGACTACTGCGCGTCAAATAACGTGTTTGTCAGGAACTACGAGGTAATAATACCGACAAGACAAGAATGGGACAACAGACCACATACCGTTCGGGGCGCCATCAACATCTTCACTGATGGCTCCAAGGTTGAGGGGAAGGTGGGGGGGAGGGATCTTTTCACCGGACCTGGGACTAGAGATCTCCTTCCGTCTTCCCGACCACTGCAGCTTGTACCAAGCGGAAATGCTGCCAATACACGGCGCGGTGAAAAGCTTGGTTTCCATGCCCCAAAATGGTAAACAGATCTATATCTTCTCAGACAGTCAGGCCGCACTTAAAGCCTTGAACTCATACGTCGACAATGCAAAGTCGTTAACTGAATGTCGCAGATCTCTCAACGAGATGGCTCAGCACTTCAGTATTAGCCTTATTTGGGTACCTGGGCACAGGGATATTGAAGGCAACTGCAGAGCGGATGAGCTGGCTAGACGAGGTACCACCACCCATCTCCTTCCAGGAAATAGTTCGGTAGGCATACCCATGGCCTCCTTTAAATTTAGTGTCAGCACAAAAACAATGGAAATAGCAAATATGCTTTGGTCAGGGCTCTCGACGTGTGAGATATCCAGGCTAACCTGGCCTTCTTACAACAGAAGACGTACAAACTCCCTGCTGTCCCTCAATAAATCGGGAATTTCATCCCTGGTAAGGGTTCTAACAGGGCACTGTTTAATAGGCACTCACGGCGCCAGAATGGGCGCAATGTCTAATGATTACTGTCGCAGCTGCAGATGTATTGAGGAGGAGGAAAGTGTTCAGCATCTGATGTGTCAATGCCCTGCACTCAGCAGGCGACGGTTAGCTATCTTGGGCCAACCGTTTCTCGATAACCTCGCTGAGGTATCAAAAATAGAAATAAAAGCGTTATCTAAATTTATTGACTCCACGAAGTGGTTCGATCCCCTGCCTTGAACAGGGTGTGAGTTGGTTTTCCCTGGCGTCGACGGTAGCGCAACCGTGTGAGTCGACTGGTCCTGAGCTGCTGTCGGCGTCGGGGATGACTTGCTCGCATCTCTGGGGCATAGAGGTGGGTGGAGACCATATAGGGTATCACAATGGGCCTATTTAGTGGCCTAAGTGTCGGGCAGAGTCCAGGTACTCTGTCCTGCCCTTGCAACCTAACCTAACCTAACCTATACTACCTATACGTAACTGCTAAAACACGCCCAAAAATATAGGGAAAGTTATCAATAATCAGAAATATTTTGTTTAAATGGAAAGTTATTGTCAAAAAACCAAAAAGTGATCCAGGTCCGATCCCAAATGGGGGGCGTGATCCATGGAATTTATGTGCAGAACCATGTACTATTGACACCGAGGTCAAAACGCGTCTTTTGATACCCTTCCCGATATTTTTGGACGTGTTTTAGTAGTTACGTACGCAGTAGCGGATACAGGGGGGACGTGCTTAATTTTCCCAAAATTCAAATGATTTTTTTTTAGATTTCCGTAAAGCTGATTTCGAATTAAATATTTCTTATCTTGTTTTGTCTGCTTGTCTACAACAGACATAAAATATCGAATTTCCGCTTTCGGATTATTGATACGGAGGTTAAAACCCGTCGTTTGATACCTTTCCCAATATTTTTGGACGTACATTAGCAGTTACGTGCTGTCGTATAGAATTACCGCCATTCGCAATAACATGCCAATGGCGATGGTTAATGATATGTTGCAAACTTCAAAAAGAATTGGTGTTCATGGTTTGCCTCTGTGTGCGAAAAGTCTTCTAGGAACCCAAACAGAAAAGGTAAAGATGCAGTCTCTTCCAAATGGAGAATTTTTATATTTTGGAATTCAGAAGTATTTCTTATCAAAACCTTTTGGGTTCCTTGAAGACAGCACCGAAATCCAAATCGATGTTGGAATTGATGGACTTAAGTTATTTAAAAGCTTTAATAAAGTTTTATGGCCAATATTAGGTTCAATTGTAGGACACTCTCAAAAGCGTCCTTTTATAATTGCTTGTCTTTCGGGATATCAAAAACCGTATAATATTAACTATTTTATGAAACATATTCTAATATTTACTTGTTTCCTTTTCGTTTAGATGTCTTCGCAACCGAGGGTCGTCAACCCATAGAAAAGGCTTTACGAAGGAGCATAGAACTAAGCCATAACCGGTTCTATCAAAAGAAGTTCTTATACCTCTAAGAAGTAAGAAGGCTACATTACTCCAAAAGTGGAATAGAACGTATACAGTAAATATATATATATAATATCAATTGAACGCATTTAATACCATTTTTATTGGTTTACATTAAATCCCTCATAATATATATATTTTAATTTTAGGAAACGATAAGCAAACTTTCATCGCAACTAATACCAAAACAACATCAATACATTTAAGTCATCAAGACAAATAAATAACTCTGGAAAAACCTTCATACAGCATATTATAGCAAGTTTACTTTAAGTTATTTTTAAATATAAATAAAGGGTGTTTTTTTTAGGGGTATAGAACTTTGAATTGAAATAAAACACAAGAAAATCGTTTTAAGGTCCATCAATTTGGCTTTATTGGAAGGATAATTTTATGCCATTAATGTTTAAATATGATTTCGGGCATGTGGCCGCCGCGGCTGGCTCGAATAAAGCCAATTCTACAGGTCCAATTTCAACCACTTTTTCGAGCATATGGGGCCGTATGTCGGCAATAACGCCACGAATGTTGGCTTCCAATTCCCCTAACGTTTCTGGTTTGTTGGTGTAGACGAGCGACTTCACATATCCCCAAAGAAAATAATCCAATTGTGTCAAATCACACGACCTTGGTGGCCAATTGACAGGTCCATTCCGCGAAATTATGCGCTCATCGAATGTTTCCTTCAATAAATCGATTGTGACGTGCGCTGTGTGGCATGTAGCGCCGTCTTGTTGGAACCACAACTCATCCACATTCATGCCATCCAATTCGGGAACAAAATAGTCGGTTATCATGGCTCTATACCGGTCTCCATTAACGGTAGCTGCCTCTCCGGCATTATTGCGGAAGAAGTATGGCCCAATGACTCCACCAGCCCATAGAGCACACCAAACAGTCAGTTTTTGTGGATGTAATGGCGTTTCAAGGGTCTCATGTGGATTCTCTTCACTCCAATTTTGCTTGTTGACGTAGCCATTCAACCAAAAATGAGCCTCATCACTGAACAAAATTTTGCGATGAAAATCAGCATCGAAATCTATCTCATTTTCGGCCCATACACCAAAATCACGACGCATTGCATGGTCTCGCGGCTTTAATTCTTGCACAAGCTGGATCTTGTATGGTCGCAAGCCAAGATCTTTGCGCAAAATCTTCCATAAAGTTGATGGACAAAGCTCCAATTGCTGTGCACGGTGGCGAATCGATTCATTCGGGTCCTCTTCAACACTTTGCTCTACAGCGGCAATTGTTTCTTCGGTGCGCACTGTTCGACGTCTCTGCGGATGCGTATTATCACATAGAGTAAACGTAGTGCGAAAACGATCCATGGTTAACCGAATTAATTGCTCTGATGGACGATTATGTCGACCATAAAATGGACGGAGCTCACGGTAAACTTCGCGAACTGAACCATTATTTTCGAAATAAATTTGCACGATTTGCAAGCGTTGTTCTTTTGTCAACCTGTTCATGATGAAATGGCAAACCAAACTGAACATAAATGACATTAGAGTTGCCAGATTTGACCACAAAATGCCAGTTTTATCTCTATTCGAAAAACAAACCTGTAAAAAAAACACCCTGTATATTGTATGTATGGTATACCTATGTAAAGGTGATTCACCATATATCAAATCATGCACATACGAGGTGTGTTCAAAACGTATCGCGAATTTTGAATTTTCGCTGGTTACGTATATTCGAATTTCGAATTTTTTGTGGCGTTATGTTGGTACTCATATCTCTCACTTATGCCGACAAGCTCGGCCATTTTGAATGTTCAGTTAATTGTTGACAGCTGCTTTGCTTGCACGTGTTTTGGATCGTTGTTGTTGTTGTTGTTGTTAACAGTGCTTCGCCCTGCCCCAGATTGGACAGGGTTACACTGAAATAACAGCTCTTGGCAGGGTGAAAAAACCCGGGTCATTCCGGTGCGATAGAACCGGCTGTTGTGGGAATGGATCGTCTTCGATTTTTACCTATTCAAAAAAATGGATCAAAGAACCTGTATCAAATTTTGTGTGAAAAACGAAATTAAGTGCGCGGATGCATTCCGAATGTTGACTGTGGCATACGGAGAAGGTACCTTGGACCGAAGCAACGTTTATCGGTGGTACAAAATGTTCTCAGAAGGCCGAGAAGATGTGCAAAGAAGAACAAAAATTGGCTTTTGCACCACGATAACGCCCCTGCTCACGCATCGTTGCTTGTGCGCGACTTTTTGGCCAAAAACAACACACTAATGATGCCGCAGCCACCGTATTCCCCAGATCTGGCCCCCTGTGACTTTTTCTTGTTCCCTAAACTGAAGAGGCCCATGAAAGGACGACGTTACGCTTCTCTTGACGAGATAAAGACGGCATCGAAGGAGCAGCTGAACAAGATACAAAAAAATGATTTTTTGAAGTGCTTCGAAGATTGGCACAAGTGTATAATATCTCATGGGGATTACTTTGAAGGGGACAAAATAGATATTCATGAATAAATAAATAATTTTTGAAAAAACAAAAAATTCGCGATACTTTTTGAACACAACTCGTATATATAAATGTATATTTAAATAGCTTAGATCATCACATATGCAGAGGTGTTTCGACAAATGTATGAACATAATGTATACATTTCTATTTTTATATATGTAAGGATAAATGTCACTTTTGATATATGGTAAATTACTTTTACATATGTAAGTATCTTAATATAGTTAAAAAACATAAAAAGAAGTGTAATACGACATTACTCCAGAAGTGGAACATTCAGTTTTAAGCATTTATATACAGTGGTGAATATACGTATTGGCACAGTAGTTTTCGGCGATTTTCACAAATTTTGGCCTTAATAAAATTAGTTTTACAAAGACTATATAAAAGCATGTGTCGATCTCTACTACAAAAATTGTAAATTTTGTTTTTCTACATTTTCATAGAATTTTTTAAAGTATGAATTTTGCAGGCCATTAAATTTTAGTTAGCGGCGTTTTTTGGCGTTTGTTCTTAACGAAAATGCGATTCTGTAACTCTCCTTTAACGCCGCTAAACAGCTGACTCTTGATAGTGATAAAATATGAAAATACTGGTGCTCAGACGTATTTAGCCCTAAATTACATGCGAAAAACTCAAAACTAATTTTTTTACTTTTTCCAAACGCTAAAACACTTGTAAATATATTAACGCGATCGTTAACACCTCGAAAATAATTCGCGACAGCTAACCACACAAAAAGTGTTAGCTAACACTTTTCGTGTGGTTAAAAGTTAGCAAATACGGAAAAGCGTTAAAAATGGTGTTAAGCGAAGTTAACGCTAACACCTGGCGTTAAAATAGTTACAGAATCGACCTACAGGCACGTCTAATCTATGTTCCTTTTGCACTGCGTTAGAAAAGCCGGAACATCTCATTTGAATGTACAACTTCTGATACTATACGAAATACATTTAATATTTTTAAGAATTCCACATCTTTGATTGATTTATTAAAAACAAAAAAGGTAATTGTTTCCTTTAGGAGACAACTGCTAAAACACGACCAAAAATATCGGGAAAGGTATCAAATAACGCATTTTCACTTCGGTATCAACAATCCGAAAGCGGATTTTAAATTTTTTGTTTCAATGAAAAGTTATTCGCAAAAAACCCAAAAATGACCCAGGTCTGATCCCAAATAAGGGGCTTGATCCAAGGTATTTATGTGTAGAACACCTTTCTGCGTAGGCGGCCTTCAGCCGCGCTTCAAAGAAATACCCCTTAGCCGGTTCAACACCGGCTACGCGGTACACAGTATTTCTGCGCGTAACACACTTTTTTCACTTTTCGGTACACCCTAATATGTGATTACAACAACCACATGAAAATGACAGAAAATTTTGAACTTTGATTGCAAATATCTCTTCACTGATTGTTACCGAGGTCAAAACGCGTCTTTTGACACCTTTTCCGATAATTTCGGAAGTGTTTTAGCAGTTGTCTCCTAAAGGAAACAATTACCGTACCTTGGATCAAGCCCCCTATTTGGGATCGGATCCGATTAATTTTTTGGTTTTTTGCCTAAAACTTTTAAATTACTAAAAAATAATGGGTTTCCCCCACCGGATGAGGGTACCTGGGACCGAAACGCATCTCTGGGTACATTTTTAGTGCAGTTTTTACAGTTGACGTTGGATGTAAAGTATTACCTATATTTTAAGCGTTGAAGAGTAGTCATAAGTTATTTAAAAAATAAAAATGTAAATCCAGTCCAAAATATGAACGGATGAAGGTCCCAAATAATGCAACACTGGAACAAACTTGATACTTGGCTGTGTTACTCAAAAACCTTTCGCCAACCAGCTGTATTCGTGCGAAAAAAAAAGTGCATCACTATCCAAAAATAATTGACATCGCGTCTGCATTATTTTTCGGGACCAATATATTTAATAGCATTTCTGAGTAGAGTTACGAAAACATAAAATATTTTCAACTGTATGAAAAGAAAAACGTAGATAGATGTCGTTACAAACATATGGGGATAAGCCTGTGGCTTTTCAGTTGGAAGAGGGCGGCGAATACTACTATGTGGGCTCAGAAGTCGGCAATTATATGCGTTTATTCCGTGGAATATTATACAAAAAGTATCCTGGTATGACGCGTATTGTACTTTCAAATGAAGAACGTAAGAGATTGGCCGATTCGGGGTTAAGCTCCCATATTTTAGCTAGTTCCGTATCTCTGCTACGCGCTGTCGAAGTTGACGATCTTATTGCCGGTAATGATGAAAAGTAAGTTTTATGGAGTCTATTCCAATGTAAAGAATGTATTAATCATTTATTATATTTCTTTAGATATCGCGCTATATCGGTAAATACAGCCGAAGCACCATTACCACGTGAAAGCAAATCAAAGAAGCAGCCACAATATGTCCCCACAATGCCGAATTCCAGTCATTTAGATGCTGTTCCACAAGCTACTCCCATTAACAGAAATCGTGTCCACACCAAAAAAATTCGCACTTTCCCAATGTGTTTCGATGATACCGATCCAACAGCAAACATTGAAAATGCAGCACAAAAAGAATGTTTGGTACCTATACGTCTGGATATGGAATTGGAGGGGCAGAAGTTGCGCGACACTTTTACTTGGAATAAAAATGGTTTGTTAAAGATTTTAAGAATTAATGTTCTTATAATAGCCTTTATAACTTGTATTCTTTAACAGAGAGTATGATAACACCGGAACAGTTTGCAGAAGTACTTTGTGATGATTTGGATCTGAATCCAATACCATTCGTTCCAGCTATATCACAAGCTATACGACAACAAATTGAAGCTTTTCCCAACGATCCACCCATATTAGAAGAAAGTTGCGATCAACGGGTCATAGTCAAACTTAATATACATGTTGGCAACACATCACTGGTTGACCAAGTTGAATGGGATATGTCTGAAAAAAATAACAACCCAGAGGAATTTGCAATAAAATTATGTGCCGAACTTGGTTTGGGTGGAGAGTTTGTAACAGCAATTGCATATAGTGTACGTGGTCAATTATCATGGCATTGTCGTACGTATGCATTTAGTGAAGCACCACTATCAACTATTGATGTACCATTCCGTAATCCCAGCGATGCTGATGCATGGGCACCATTTTTAGAAACTCTAACCGATGCTGAAATGGAAAAGAAAATACGCGATCAAGATCGTAATACACGACGTATGCGCCGTTTAGCCAATACGACTACCGGATGGTAAGCTGGTCGATAATAACGGGGCGCATGCATAGTGGTAGAATTAAATGAAAGCTATTTGAACACTAAAATATTAAATGTCAAATTAAATAATATCCTCTCTTTCAATTTCATATAATAAATTAATACAAACATAGATACATGTGAGAATATATATTATTCTGGCCCTAAGGCGATTTAAGATATATGCGGGAATTGAGGGACCATCAAAGCCAAATCCTCCAATCCCACCACAACCGTATCGATATAAACCAGGGAGTTATTAAACTCCCGACAAGTGGTCTGAGCACCATAGTAGTTGGGCCAGCGTACTGTACATTTGGCATTGATGGGACCGGGTGTGTAATTTCTGTAAAGTGGTTTTTAACAATTTTAATGTTATATATCTGTGGCAATAAGCAGGAAAAGCAAAACTCAAACTAGTACAAAAATTTTATATTATAAGCATTGTGTTCTCCGTACATAAATCTCTTATCACACAAATTTGCATGGCTTTTGCTCAAAAGTTGTGGATTTTATATCTCAATTTCATACATTTTAACATTCAAAGCGCTCTACTGAAGAAACCAAAAATATGACAACTTTACTAAGAGAAGAGCCTTCCGACGTGCGCGCAAACACAAACACTCTACTGCGCCCATTGCCGTCGCAGAGGTAAGGAAGCCATAATGAAGGCCAAACCCTCAAAATCCATCGGACCCGACGGAATCGCTATGAAGATGATCAAACACCTTGGCCACGAGGGACAGAGTTATTTAGCGGCTCTTTTTTAATCTCTCTCTAACTACCTTTGTTATACCTGCGATATGGAAACAAGCGATTGTAGACGGAGTACCTCTACCTACTATCAACCACCCAAAAATCTTGGGTGTGACATTTGACAACGGCCTCACCTTCGCTGGTCATGCCACCGCTATAGCCTCAAAGGTACAGAGCCGCAATAAGATCCTCAAGTCACTGGCCGGCAGTACTTGGGGAAAAGACAAAGAAACATTGCTTGCTACATATAAGGCTATTGGCCGGCCGGTTATTGACTATGCTGCGCCTATATGGTCGCCCAATCTTTCTGACACCAACTGGAGGAAACTGCAAGTCTGCCAAAACACCGCCATCAGAACTGCCACGGGATGCCTACTTATGTCATCTGAGTCTCACCTCCATCAAGAGGCAAAATTGCTTAATGTTCAAGAGCACGCGGAACTCTTGAGACGATAGTTCCTTCTGAACTGTCATAAACCTAGTCATCCAAACCGACATCTTTTGGATGTAGCAACGTCCCCCAGAGACATCTCCGTAAGCATTACGATGAGATCCGGCATCATATCTCTTTGCCGTTTGATCTGCGGAACCATAGACGGGCTCTAAATGACCTCTACACCGAGTCGGTAGACAGATCTCTCAGATCTCGGCCTGTGAATCCCGTTATTAATACTCAACCACCTGAATTGGCTGAAGAGGAGCGTGTACTTCCGAGGGAGACTAGAGTCATACTAGCACAACTTCGCTCTGGATATTGTAATAGGTTAAACTCTTACTTATCCAGACTGAACCCCAACATACCAAACACATGCCCTGCATGTGGTATGTCCCCACATGATACCATACATCTCTTCTCCTGTTCAGTTGAACCCACTCTTCTAACACCTACAACACTCTGGTCCAACCCTGTGGAAACTGCGCGTTTCCTCGGACTTCCGTTAGAAGAGCCTGATGACTATTTAGAGTGATCGAGCCCATTGGGCAGGGCGAAGCACTGTTAACAACAACAACAACAACATGACAACTTTACCTTATCTATTTAATTAAAATAAAATACCATCTAAAAAAACGGGGTTGTCTTAGAAAAATTATTAAATAAAATTTCTTTAGTTGTTTGTTTTCCCAAAAATGTGAGATTAATCACCTCATAAATAAGAGTTCTCTAAATTTTTTTTATTTTTGATCCATCTACTTTTTTTGTAAATGCATATGTTCGCTTTAAATTGATAGCCAGCTAGACAGTTTTGCACTGAAATTGGGGGACAATTAAAGCGAGTAAGTCGCACAGTACGAATTGTTCCAAACACAGGGGCCAAGACTTCATTAAGGTTGATCGCAAAGTGCGTCAGCCTTAGCGTCTCTGTATTGGTTAGCAAAGTTAACAAACACAATTCATGTTCGCTCACACGTACATATATTCTGTCATTTTATTACTACTATTTCTTAACTTAAAACCTCCCCTAAACTAACATCTCCATATATGTCTATTAGTACTTTTAACAGGCCTTTGAAGAGTTAACTTTCAATCGTTTCGCCTTTATCTTGATCAGTATCACCACTGTAAAACTCATTTTTCGGCTCCACCATTTTATCATCTTCCGCTTGTGATATTCGTACGTCTGGATCAGATTCCTCTTTTACGCGTATGTCTTCCATATCCATAGCATCAGGTGGTATTTGCACCATTTGTACACTTGGCGAATGTTGACACATTTTTAAATTCTCGTAAACATGCTTCACAATCAATTCCAAATATTGTTTAGAGTTAGCATTTTCTTGTCGCGAATTCACATCTGGATGTAATGTAAAATCAGGTGCGAAAAAATCCAAATATTCAGATAATGGCAAATCATTTGAGATATTTTCATCAACAAGAAGCGATGTTTCATGAGTCCAACAGCGAGCCACATTGCGTAAAGTGTAGCCACCACCGCCTACCACTAATGTTGGTACATTCAATTCTTTAACGAATTTAACACATTCACCATGACCACGCGTACTCAACGAAAAACAACCTAAACGATCACCTGCCAATGAATCTGCTCCACATTGCAAAACAATCGCTGTGGGACGGTAGAAGTCCATCACTGCAGAGATTATTGGTTTAAAAACTTGAAAATAGCTGTGATCGTCGATTCCTTCTTTTAATGGTACATTTACGCTATAATAGCGTCCAGATTCAGCACCTATTTCATACATATCACCAGTTCCCGGAAAGAAATAGTTGCCATATTTATGAAAAGATACAGTCATAACACGATCTGTGAGATAAAAGGCTTCTTGTACCCCATCACCATGATGTACATCGATATCAATATAAAGAACGCGGGGATTGTACTTTAGTAGCTCAAGTATACCTATGACTATATCGTTAACGTAACAAAAGCCTGGATAGAAAAAAAACTAAGCCGTTAGTAAAACAGTATCATAACCAATTAAAACATCGTTTACCGGAAGCTTCAAATTTCTTCGCATGATGCAGTCCACCTGACCAATTGATGCATATATCGCTATGGTTGTGATTTAGCTTTTGTGCACCTTCTAGCGATGCGCCTGTATACATGGCGCAAAATTCAAACAATCCATCAAATACTGGGCAGTCCTCGCCTACACTAAAGTGTGATAGATACTTTGTGTAGCCAACAGCTAAATTGTACCCAAAGCAACAACAAAAAAACTAGTTTAATAGGCAATTCTAATTTACTAATTTGCATTTTATATTATAATACTACATACTATTGCATTGAATGTTTTGTGGTGTTACTTTTTGAAGAAAATCAATGTACTCCTCACTGTGAAATCGGAGCATATCCTGTGCACTGGCCCTGTTGAAAATATGAAATTAAATAAACTCGTGCAAAGAAAACACTTACAAGCATACTTATATGGCCGATAGATCTTCATTTTCTTATGAAGCCCATAGTTCATTACCAGACTATGGGTAACCGACAGACGATGTGGCTTCATTGGATGTCCTGGACCATAATGGAAATTTCCAACATCTGGATTGTAAAAATAAGACACCCGTCGATTTGTGGGTGTTGCCATCTTATGTTTTATAACAGTTTAACATTCAAAAGAAATATAACTAAATAATATTGTCAGTAAATAAAATTTTTTTCAAAAATAATATAACTAGCAATATGAGAACTATAAACACGAGCTGGCGCGTTGTGCTGAAGTCCAAACCTCCTAAGCTCATAACGTTATAAAGGTGATTTTGTTTTAATTTTTTTCTTTTGCATTTGCATTGGTATTTTTGTTAATTAATTCGCCATAAAAAGTATTCAATAACAAAAACCAAATAATTTGCTAACAAACTATTCGGCAAAAACTTTTCTCTGCTTTTGGCTTGCAGAGTTGCACGGTAGCAGAATACCCAATAGTTACCCTAACGGAATTGTGGCGGTGGTGCAAAATCTTATCAAAACATTTCTGTACGTTGCGTATGTGTCTCGCTCCACCTAAGACCTGAGTATCAGCTGAGTTGTCACTGATCAGTCAAATGTCTATATGTGTTGGTGCGCATCAGGATTGTCCGGTAGGGTAGTTGACAGTTGTATCACACAATCAAAACCTCAATCGCCTTTATATTGAGCGGTACGTTGTTTACTTTTCGATACCGAAAAAATGAAATATTTGCAATTGAAAATAGGGGGAAAAATAAACAATTTCAAAAACAGCAAACAAAAGTTTGCACCAGCCTCACCATCAATAAATAAAAAAATAAGTAGAACTTGCGCTGTAAAGCTGATTAACAATGTATATTAGTTTAATAAAAAGAAATACAACTAAAAATGAACAAGTATATTTGAAGAGAGAGTTTGAGAAGCTTCACAGAAAATCACAGGTTACCTTAGTTAATCTAGATTCATTCAAGTATATCTATATATATTTTTTTTTGGTTTCTGAGTTGGTTGGAAAAAATCGGCGGGTTCCCAAAATCCGGGTTATCCCCCCAATTTAAATTGTTATACTCCAGTTCACTGCTTTCTTCAGTGTAACAAGTAATATATCAGCATACGAAATATCATCTTTTTAATTTTATTTTTCCAATATATGTATGTTGTATACTAAATTTTTATCTAAGCTCATCATGGCATATTTTGTGAAACCTATGTATATATGCCAGGTTATATTCGTTTTGGAGCAGTTTTTGCTTGCCAAAAATCATTTTACAATATACGTCTATATAATTATTATCCAAATAACTTCTATATATGCCAAGTTATGTTTAAAATATTTAAATTGGCTTTTGCACACAATCAATGTGAAAAATTTAATGGCATAGATTATCCATCTGTATTAGCCAGGTTATATTCAATTAGTTTATAAAGATTTTGCAGATTATATTCATTTTGAAGCAGTATCCATTCTTTCAATTATCTCCGTTATATATGTATGTATTTTATTATATGCAAATAAATTATTTTAATTTTTATGTTACACGAAGTTATAAGCATAAACGAATATTTGTATGTAATTTTAATCGAGAAAAAACTATTAATAGACTGCAAGAAATACCCCTACTGTCTATATTTTTTGCTCAACCAAATATTCAAAGCCCTTTTTATAATTTGGTTGAGCTGCAGGAATGTTTTTGCCAACTCTTCGCGACGGCGAACAAACAAAAAGTGAATATATTTACATATACCTAACCAAACTTGCTACAACTCGGCCAGCGCCGCCGTTCATGTCGCAGTAGCTCAGGAGATAAGCGTACGTCGCAGGCTCAATCTCTGGATTTCGGAGAAATAACTTTTTTATTTTTTTATTATAAATTTGGTTTCTTTAATTTTTTTAAATAATGTTTTTACCAGACTAACGGATAAGGCTATAAATTAGCAATTTATTAGTTATTGGTAAAAAACCAAAAATCCATAGTATTTACACACTTATGCACTTTTTCGAGCACCCAATATGTGTGATTACAATAACCGCATGGAAAATTTTCAACTTGGATTGCAAATATCTCTTGACGTAAACAAAAAAGTTTATTTGCGCTTTTATGTCCTTGATAACGAGGTCAAAACGCGTCTTTTGATACCTTTCCCGACATTTTTGGGCGTGTTTTAGCAGTTGTCTCTTAATTTAAACAACCAAATTTTTTTAATTTTTTTAAACATAGTTTTAACTGCACTAACAGAGTCTACATGAACATTATTTTATTTCTTTTAAATTTTATTTTTAAAAGTATGTCAAAATCAATTTCTTTGCACACTTTATGGTCCTCAGCTACTAACAAAATATACAAAAAGCGTTTCTTTATTTCTTTTACTTTTACCTGTTTGTTATATCATAACTATCACTTGAAATCCAGCAAAAAAAGAAAAAAAAAGAATCCAGCACACATACGCTACCGGACAGCTGTTTGTATATTGCACATGCTGGTGCCACCACTTCCCTACCGGACAGCTGTTTGGTCAGTGACAGCTCAGCTGATACTCAGGTCCTAGGTAGTGTGGCATCAGAATGGTGATAACATTTCTATGGCGGTGGTGCAAAATACTTATCAAAATATTTGTGTACGTGTGAGCCATTTGCGTATGTGTGTCGCGCCACCTAAGACATGAGTATCACCTGAGTTGTCACTGATCAGTCAAATGTCTATATGTGTTGGTGCGCATCAGGATTTTCCGGTAGGTGCATTTTACGCTCTCTGTTGTTTCTTTCTGTTCTACAATTTCTATTTCTAACCATTTTTTTTGTTGTGATCTTGGCTTTAGCAATTTTATTTTCATATCATAAGCTACTGTGGGCTTTTGGCGGCCGGGCTTCACTTAAATAAGTAATCGCGAAAAAACAATTTGTGATGATAACAAATCGGTGACAACAACAAATGTCATTTGAGTGAAGTGTATAGAAAATAAATCGAATAATAAATAATAAGAATTGTGTCAAGTGGTGGAGAATTATGAGAATAAAAAAGATGGTATTGGAAGAGTGAAGTAGATGACAAGTAAACAGCAAAAACTATGAGCAAGGCTTCCCTGCAATCGTAGTTACCACATACAATGGGCGAAATCACAAAAATAGTACGAATATAAGAAAGTAGCGCACATCCAAGAATCTGCATTGCGGAGGAAACGACGACATAAACAACAGCAGCGGCAGCAATTACGAAACATAATTCTCTTATCAAACAAAATCGCCTAATTTGGAAGGTAGCTGAAAAATACAATTAAAAGTAGGTATGTTTGTTTTAAATTTCATACACCAATTAAAAAAATAACACAATTTTATAGTATACTTTAGCATTTACGCTTAATACGCACATATCTATGTATATTGATTATTTAACCATTCTTTTAAAAATGTCCTTCACACATAGGTATTTGAAGTAAAGTCGGCGGCGCTAATATGTTGACTCTATATTATGCCACCGCCACCTTTATGCAGTCTTGGCGTATCAAGAATGTATGTACAAAGATTGGACAGGAATTAGCACAAAAGATGAGCGTATCTTTTTACACGTTGCCAGCAGGGAGCGATGATGGTTTCGGTAAGACTTAAACTGTGTATGATGTAGGCATGTTCATTTGTATGTATGCATATGTAGATCCTACATTGGCTGCATCGGATCTCTGCTGTAATCGTAATGCGGCACGTGTTTCCGAAATACTTTGGCTAAGTGGCGTGCATCATGGTTGCTGCCTTTCACCATTACAAGTAGTACAACTAATGCCATGGATATCATTTAGTGAAAATTCGTCGACCGTAGATACTATGCTGTTGCCTTTTGCGCATTCCCCAGCACCAACAACGCTACTAAAACGTTTGGAGACTATGGGAAGTGATAAAATATTGCATCTTCTATTGGAAACTGAGACACAACCTTGTAAAGAAACTGATTGCAATATGGATTTCGTGCGAGTAAGTGATACATTTTTTGTGCAATTTAAATAATAATTGGAGTTAGTTTTTAGGTATGTATGTAGATCCTTAGGTACATATCGCTCGTTTACTTAAACGTCTTAATTCAACTTTCGGGTAGAACAAAAAACAAAACAGCTCACGCAACACGTGTTTTTTACGGGCTACCTTAAATTCTCACACAACATATAAGGGAAGGTGCCACAAAGGTACTGATGTGCTGGTCGTTTGGTTATCTACGACCATCCCTTAACTATCAATCTTCTAATTTTACCCTCTTGTAAGCTGTAATTGTAAACTCCAACCTTTGATTTGAAGAATACTTGTTGTTTTGCTAGCGATGCTTAAATTACTTAAATCCAGGTATTGGAGTTTGTTGGATTCACATCAGTAGTGGAATTCACTAACTTCTATAACGACATTCGCAATCGACATTTTGTCGTAACGATTTTTATAACGATATCGGTATTCACTAACCATTTTTTCTCGATATTAGTTTATTCGCGATCAGCTGTGTCGTTAAGTAAACAACACACAATTCGGGGTGGTTATCTGTGTCGTTAAATAAACACCACATAATTTCAAGTTTTTAGCGAAAATTAAAATAATATTATTATTATATCAATATTATTATCAAAAAAATGGCATTTGAGTATTTTGTGTACGTTTTATAGCGGATGAGGAATCTTAACCCCGAATCGTTATAGCTAAGTTAGTGAAAAGCACAGTCGATAATGCTGGATACAAAATCGTTAATTAAAATCCCGAAAAATCGCATCATCATAAGTTAGTGAATTCCACCACAGGTCAAGAAAGGGCACACCGACAGCCTGACATAAAGTCATAGTCATGAATAATGAAGTTATTTTCATAAAGGAGCGATGTCTACATGTATTAAATCAATGAATTACTCGAACTGTTAACATTTGGTCACATATAGTAAGTATGTTGTTCATCCAGTGACATTGTTTTGAAAAAACTATGGCGTCATTGTGTTATCCCCCTTCTTCAAACAATTACGTCACCGCCTATTCGAGTGTAGTTGTATATTATTTGTATCTACATTAAAGTATATGGCTGTTCAATTTTTTTTACACTACACACATTAGAAAACAGTAGGGGGAAAGTTAACGAACTCCTACTTTTTAGACCCATCTGTCAGTTAAAACTTTTTCATAACATACCGCGTGCTGAGCTTGCTTACAGGTATTTGTGCCGCAAGGTGGAAAATGGGCGCTCATTATAATTTCACATTTTGGATGTTTGACTTCTTTGTTTGAAAGTGGCTATTTTTCCCAACCAGATATGATTTTAGACGGGAGATATTAAACTTAACATTTTAAACTCCTAAATGTATGCTACGAAAATTAAAATTTAAATGAAGAAACTGACACTGCTCGAATAATATAAACACACTTGAGGGGAAAGGGGCGTTAAGGGGTTACAATATGCCTGAGGTAGGTATGCCTGTCATTAGAGGGGACTGAAATCCACATTAACGCGGGTTCCACCAGGGCAGTGGGGCTAGTGCCGCAAGGTGCTTGTATCGGATTCATATCAGTATAACCCTGTTTGATCCCTCACGTCCCATTCCATGAATGGGTGCGCCGACCAAGCAGGACGAAGTATTGCTACAATAATTAAAATAGGGCCGGTATGATAAGTAGTCGGCTTTTAAATGTAATCTTTCTTTTTTGAAGTAATTTATATAATAAATAAATAAAGGACTGTCTTTGGCTGTTCCTTTAATCTTTACTTTGATTGAATATTTTTATAAGTAATAAAAGTGTAAATGAGAATTGAAAATGCATATATGAGAACTTATTCACTTTATAGTTTATGGTTATATTAGATTTTGTTGGAAAATAAATTTGGTTTGTACCCGAGTCAGTTTTAAAGGTGTTAAGATTCTACATTTTGAAACTGCTTTCCCCACTAGATGTCTTTCTAGTTTCTTACGCAGACGAATGTACGCCTTTGGATCTGCTGATGTTGTTTTTGTTTATAACGGCAAAGTAGGTGACTGTTACCCAGACCTGTTAAATTCCCATTAGAATTGAGTAATCAATTGATTGGATGCCTTTTTCAATCCATAATTACCAATTGATTACCATTGGCAAAAAAAGAAAAAATTAAAAATGATCAAAAAAAAAAAAAGTAATCAAAAACAATGAAAAAAATTTGTTGAATAATACCACAATAGGAAATCAATCATTAGTAGGCTTTTCCTAAAAATAATCAATCAAACCGATAATCATTACGATTAGTAATCATTACTTAACAGTTTTACTGTTACCTATGTGGACAGTACTTTTTAAGATATGTATCAGCACTTTCTTAGATATGGATCCGATTACTGTCGAACCTTGGGGTCATGGATTTTAGTCGCCTTTTCGACAACAACAGGCATACGTTCTAGCGGCTGTATTTTAAGTCCCCCAGCCTGATAGGGGATGTGACCTTTGATGAGATACACCCCTTCGGGTTAGGGGTTTAGAATAATTAAGAGGCAACTAAAATACACAAAGGTTATGACGTGCAACATTCCCACAACAGCCGGTTCTTTGTACCGGAATGACCCGGATTTTTTCACCCGGCCAAGGACTGCTATTTCAGTGTAACCCTGTCTAATTTGTCAAGTCCCAACCTTAAATTGTCATCCTCGGAGCAAACCCTTGCAGCAGGATTGCTCCATTTTCTACTGTTACGGGCTGGTATCGAATCGAATCCCGGACCAAGAGATTGGATCTGCTGCATTTGCTGGAAGAAAATTTATGTTAAACGTTCGTATTCTGTTCAATGAACTAAGTGTAAGAGATGATTTCACAGATCCGGATGATCAGGGCATAACCTTGTCATTCACAGACCTCGTACTTTCTTTAGTACTTTCGAGGCACCATGTTGTACACGCCTACGGGCATCCCGCGGTACACGTCGCTCTAGCGCACCCCCACCGCCCCTACCAACTGCAAGCAGCCATAATGGTGGTTTAGTCTGCACTACTAGCAGCACTGCTGCAATTCTCGCCTCACCCACTCCCGACTGTCGCTCATGCTCACCAGCGTTTCCATCTCGCACGGCCGCTCAACAGTCCTACCCCCTCCGGAATAGGCCAGATATGAGGATTGCCGAGCGCCAGTCCCCTCTTTCTCTGCCCACAATGCCCCCCCCCTCTCCCCCCCTACACACTTTAAAATTTTACAGCTGAACTGTAACGGATTAGCTGGAAAGATCGCGGAGATAACAGGATTTATGAAGTCGCACAACATCAAAATCGCCGCGATACGGGAGACAAAATTGAACACAAGATCGGACCTACGAGCTTGTGCTGGGTATAATGCACATCGAAAAGACCGTCCCAGCGGTCATGGGGATGACCTTGCGTTCATTACACATCACTCTGTACAATATAATCTATTTGCCCCGACGTCGACCCCAGGGACTCTACCTTAGAATGCCAAGGCATAGTAGTCAGGTCAGGCAACGTCGACCTGCAAATTATGAACATCTACGTTCCCCCTGCCACGTGTTGTCCCGACATTAGTGCGTTGCTAAGGGGTGATAACCGCCTAATCACAGGCGACTTCAACGCACATCACGATCTCTGGCACTCCAACTTACCAGCAGATAGAAGAGGACACGCACTTGCAGAGCAAATAGACAATTTAGCATTCTGTACAGTCAATGGAGATGCCTCCACTAGGGTGGCAGGCAACTGCCACAGTTCGCCAGACATCTCCATTACGGGCGCGGGCCTTATTAACTACGTCAACTGCCGACCGTTGCTTACATTAGCTTCAGACCACTTACCCATCCGACTCTCCGTTCAACGACCGACCGACTTCATAACGGCCGATAAACTTACGTACATCAACTTCACCAAAGCGGACTGGGACCGCTTTACGGACTATACAGAGCGCTTTTTCGCTGCATTACCCACACCGACAGACGTACGCAAAGGTGAAAGAGAGTTTCGCAAGGTCATCGATTCAGCCTCCGGTCGCTTCATTCCTGCTGCTAGAATGCCGGAAATTCGTCCGAATTTCCCTGCAGCAGCTGCGGCAATGGCAAGAGAACGTGACCAAGTGAGACTCATCAGTATCAAAGATCTCAACGCGGAAATCCGTCGGACAGTCAAAGAATACAAACAGACTAAGTGGAAGCAACACCTTGAGGCATGCAACCTCTCCGGCGGAATCTGCAAATTATGGTCGACTGTCAAGGCCCTATCCAATCCGACCAAATACAATGACAATCGGACGCCAGGAAATGCACGAGCGTCTTTTGCCGTCTGTTTATAATGCTTCCACCTGCGGATAGGACTAAGAGAAGAGTCATCCGAAGTGCGCACAAATACAAGCTATTGAGGTTAAGGAAGCCATAATGAAGGCCAAACCCTCAAAATCCAGAGTTATCTAGCGGCTCTTCTTAACCTCTCACTAACTACTTTCGTCATACCAGAGATCTGGAAACAGGCGCTTGTAGTTTCCCTACTAAAACCAGGGAAGCCGGCGAACCAAGGAGATTCTTATCGTCCGATATCACCCCTTTCGCCGGTCGTGAAGTTACTATAGACCATTCTACTCCCTTACTACACAGCAAATCTGCAATTGGCCCATCACCAGCATGGTTTCCAGAAACCTCACAGCACAACATCCGCTTCGAATGCCATTACAACGCATATAAATCGTGGTTTGAATCAACATCCTCCAAACCATAGGACGGTTCTCGTGGCACTTGACCTATTTGAAGCATTTGACACGGTCAACCATGCCACACTTCTCAGAGATCTGGAAGAGACACCGCTCCCTGCCGGCCTAAAAAGGTGGACCCCTACTACCTCAATGGGCGACAGGCGTCAGTCAAATTCAGGAACAAGAAATCTAGACCACGAAGAATAAAACCAGGGGTGCCGCAAGGTGGTGTTCTTTCCCCCCTTTTGTTTAATTTCTATACTTCGAGTCTTCCTGGAACTCTTGTGTAGACAGTTCCTTCTGAACTGTCATAAACCCAGTCATCCAAATCGACATCTATTGGATGTAGCCCCGCCCGCCGGAGACATAAGGAGACAGCACTACGATGAGATCCGGCACCACATCTCTTTGCCGTTTGATCTGCGGAACAATAGGCGGGCTCTAAATGACCTCCACACTGAGTCGGTGGACAGATCTCTCAGATCTCGGCCTGTGAATCCCGTTATCAGTACTCAGTCACCTGAATTGGCTGAAGAGGAGCGTGTACTTCCGAGGGAGACTAAAGTCATGCTAGCACAACTTCGTTTTGGATATTGTAATAGGTTAAACTCTTACTTATCCAGACTGAACCCCACCATACCAAACACTTGCCCTGCATGTGGTATGTCCCCTCATGATACCATACATCTCTTCTCCTGTTCAGTTGAACCCACTCTTCTAACACCAATATGACTCTGGTCCAACCCTGTTTAAACTGCGCGTTTCCCGGACTTCCGTTAGAGGAGCTTGATGACAATTTAGAATAACCTTGCCCATTAGGCAGGGCCAAGAACTGTTAACAACAACAACAACAACAACAACGTGCAACTCGATGGTTGATCTACGGATATGATAACTCCCATTCCCATCTTCAAGGGTGCACTGGTCATACCAAATCGCTACCACGACTGTCGGGCAGTACCGCAAGGAAGTACCGGAGCATACCGGATTCATATCCGCCAAAGGACTGTCACTTTCGACAACACCCCCATCGAGCCCATTGGGCAGGGCGAAGCACTGTTAACAACAACAACAACAACAACAACAACACCCCCAAAAATTTCGGGGAGTGTTTTTGTCGTTACGAACAACAACAACAATAACACCATGAGATACAAAGTGAGAGAGTAAAGAAGAAACAAAAAAGGTGTGGATAAACAGAAAAAGAAACATAGCAGATGTATACTGATACCATTGACCATTGCTTACTCCTACTAGTTTGGCATTTTCATTTGCGAATCGGAGTGAAATGCAGTGGATGAAGGTACTTCGAGTAAGTGGAATGAAGGAAATCGCGTTCAGAGTTGTTTCAAAGTAAACATTACAATTTAAAATTTTATTGTAAACTGAAATTTACGGTTTATAGGAACCGATAAGTTGTTATAACTACTTTATATTCAAGAATTTGAGAGTTTTATGTCTTCAAGCTCAATATTGCAGTATTTGAATTCCCTGCAAAAATCGAATGACTGAAACTCCAATTTGTATTCATGTCAGTCAAATTGCGGTAATTTTACGTGTTATATACGAGTCAAATGACTAGTAGCTGTGGCACCGGTGTACAGTTATATGTTTATCTTGAGTCAAAAAATAAATAAGAAAGAGCGAGATGTAAAACCGCACACACAGGAACGCGAGTAAAGAAGAAGTCAAAAAGTATACCTGCTCTTAAAAACGTGATGGGAGAAATACGAAAACTTTCGGTATGACTTCTGGTAAATTGACTAATCATTTCACCCGGAGCCATACCGAAAGTTTCCGTATTTCTCCCATCATCCCAGCAAAAAGTATACTAGTAAATTTACTGGTAAAACTTAGCGCACTGGGACCACGAAACAGCGTAAATCCTTCAGTAATCATCGCAGCATCGGGCAATCTTTTGACCGTTCCACTTCATATTGTACCTATTTATATGATTGTCCATACTGCTCGCACTTATAAGTAAAGCATATTTTCATATGTATGTGTTGTGTCTAAAGGAACAAATTGGAATTTTTGTTGTTGGACGCCATTTTCGGTCACTCGATTTTTGCTGGGACATTTTTAAGAGCATCGGTAGACTTTTTGACTGTTTCTTTCCTCGCGTTCCTGTGTGTGCGGTTTTACATCTCGCTCTTTCTCAGCTATTTTTCGACCTAAGATAAACACCGGTGTCACAGCTACTAGTCATTTGACTCGTATATAACACGTAAAATTAACGCAATTTTACCGACATGAATACGAATTGGAGTTTCAGTATGCCATTGACATCATCTGTACATAGAAGGAAGGAGAAGAGCTAGAAAGAGAAGGAGGGAAAGAGAAATAAAGAAGGATATAAGATGTTAGGGAGAGAAAATTAATGGAAGAGATGTAGCGATCAGGGAATCGAATAGAAAATAAGGGATAAAAAGAATTAAAAGTATTTTTTATAGTATTCGAATCTACATACATAAATAACTAAAAACAAGATATACATGTATACTAAGTTGTTAAATTTCACTTTTAAATATTTACAGATTGAAAATTTTGGTAAGCTAATAGCATGGAAAGTTGACTCACATCTCGCTGTGCTCATTGAGACTGATGTCGAACATTTCACCAAATTGTTACTATCCACTTACTTACAAAATAATTGTATCATTAACGATCAGCTAAAATTGCTCAGGATTGAGTGTAAGCCGGAAAAATTTGTATAAATGCATGCTATTTAAATTTCAGTTTGTTTCAATTGAATGCATTGAGCTTTTGCATAAAATGTTTGATTCTTTTAAAGCAATTTTAATTTGTTATATTCGCTAATTAGTCTTGTAGTGCAAGTAATGTATGTTTGTTTGTAGCTTGAATCCTACCTTGACTTTTTAAGCTAAAATTTTTAAATTTACATATGTTTGTATAAATACTTTCTTACATAATTCAACAGCAATTAATAGGGAAGGCAAACCACAGCCTTTAAGCTTATTGGCTAGTCATTTGCGTAAGCCCATACGAAACAGTGAACAGCAATTAAGTGAGGAAGAGTGGAAGCGCCATTTAGATGATTTGCGTGCAATGAGCGTATTAGCACATCAAGCTACGGAGTTTGAGAGTCCAAGAAATCGTGCCGAGGGCAGAAGTGCGGCCGGTGTTGTAGTCAAACCAGACTTGATACCTTATGAACAGCAGTTAGCTGAGTTTGCTGCTGAATCGAAAGCAAGTAGCTCTAAAGAAGTTGAAGAGTCAGTTGTAAACAAAGCTATCATGTCTTCTACTGCATCGCCTAGTATTAAAACAGCTTCTACTGTAACTCCTTCAAAATCGAATATCGAGAAAGCCGTCACTACTACATCCCCTTCTAAACCGACGGATATTGAAAAGCAAGCTTCTGCGACTACTAGCGCAATCGGAGGTGTAGCCGAAACCCGCTTTAAAACTACAAAGGTATGATTATATTCTGTATATATTACAGTACCGACAGGGCTTTGCTCAGCATTTTTTGAGGACGCCGTATAGTTTAGTTTGTTTTAGATGCTCATCAGTAAAGCATTCTGGACAGTGGAGCTCTTCAAAAGTAGATTCCAAAAACATATCATTTGACTTTGTTCTAAATTTTAGATAAGTGGCAACTCTATAAAAATCCCAAGAGGCAAGACTTAACTAAAGAGCTTAGATTGTAGCAGATAACATATATACCAAATTTCGATAGAAATGCATCAAGTCGTTTTCAAGATAATAACGGATATGATAAAAATAACTCTAATAGGATTAGGTAACAACTCCAGGCGGTAACCCTGCATAGAAATATTTTTTGAATGACGTCATGAAATACCTTGGGTTTGATACACATATTGGCATATCCTAATTAATTTAAAGAAAATATACCAAATTTGTGGCAACCTTGTAAAAATATCCTCAGTGGCAATGCCTAGGTAGAAAGTCTTCGAATGTAGTACACTATATCCATGTAAAATTACTTTCACTTTTTTGCTGGCTCGAGGTCTATGTTTTTCTCGCAAAAACTAATAAAAACACAAGTTTTGAGTTTTGCCAATATATTTCAACTGCCGTCGGCAATGTAAAATTACATTATAATCCGTTGAACAGTTTCTGAAGTAGTAGTAGATATACAAATTTACAAGAACAGCTGCAGCTCATCCTAGTACAGATAATAATTATGCTTCGCATTAGTTGTATGTATGTTTATTAAAATGTTTTAAAATTACAGGTTTCTGGGTCCACAAACAACGGAATTGAGCATACACCATCCACAGAAACTTCTACGTCATTGAAATCCTCCCAACTAACACCGAAAATCCCATTAGCCGATCCACCGATTACTAATTCTGCAGTTGCTGCTGTAATAACGACCACAATAGCACGGGCCAAGATGCCTACCACTCCTATACAGGCCAAACCTAATGAGTTGGAAAAGTTGTCTGCTGAAACACAGACACAGACACAAAAAGAGAAGTCTTCCACCTCAGAAGTAGCACAAGAAAGACCGAGAGCGTCTAAGTCTAATAAAATTACGCCATCCACTTCCCCGTCAGTATCATCCACTACAGCACCGTTATCTAGTAATGATACAGCGAAACGTCCTAGCTTAAAACGTTATAAAAATAACAGACATCCTAGCAAACCCACGAATATATACGTGTACTCAGAAAGCGCCAGCTCACGTGAGAGTGCACTTAATACACTGAAAGAAATACTGGAACAAGACAAGTAAGTTTTATATAACAAAAAAACAAAAATAATTAAAAAAATTAAAGTGTAAACATTTAAACATTAATGTCTGCTTGCAGATATACAATTTATGCAATGACTCCTCAACAGTTAACACAAAAATATTGGATTGAGAATACTGCTCTTATGGTAGTTTGCGGCACTGTACCTACAAATATTGGTGAAATATTAGTGGATTATTTTTTATGTGGTGGAAAAGTCCTGTCACTTTGTTCAGATATATTGAATTTTGTGCTGCCCAACTATCGCACTGCTGAGGTGATAATAATTTAGTTTATCTTTTTATACTGTAAAATGTATTTTATTCTTGCTAGTTAGAAAGAGAAAAACCAACACTATTTTAACTACAAAGTATTATTTTTAAAACATTTAAGATGCAGAAGTTGAATTGGTTAAAAACAGTTTTGAAACTTTGCCACATTTTCTGCAATAAGTATTAATTGCAAGTTTAAGACCACTAGAAACTACCATTGATTTTTGAAAACTTTTTAAATGTCCAGCAAAGTCAGCCAAAAACCCAGACAATTAACTCAGAATTACGTAGAAGGGTCAGAAATTATTATAATAGCGCTAGAAGAAACATCGATGTAATATCGATATATGGATGTTTTCGTTTTCATTCCGAACATTGATGTTACTTTTTCGGTGATCCCTTTTTCTATTCTCATACCTTAAAAAATTCAAGAATTTCAAGTAGCCGCCGAATTGTTACTGCCAAATGGTTAAGTTAAAGGAGTTTATAATATTTTTTTAAGCCTAAGCTTAAGTTGAAAATAGTGAAATAAGAAGCATAATTGTGTTCCTCCGATTATGAGGTCAGAAAGAGCTTACGAAATTTCGTTTCTAAAAGAAATCGATACATCGATTTTACCTCCCAAAAAACATAGAAACATTGATGTTTTTCCACCGCTAGTTTATAGGACGGTTTGAGCTATGGTAATTTTTTACAAATTTCCACATTTTAGTTCCTTTAGCAACTTCAATTTCACCCAATAATTCCCAGCTCATAAAATATTAAAATAAGATTTTCCGTTTCAAATAAAATTTGGTTTTATTTTTACAACGAGAAACCTGTAAGAAAAGGCAAGCTAATAATTTTGAAAACATATTTAAATTTTGACCTTTGTGCTTTTTACTAATAAAAGTTATCAGCCCTATTCTGAAATGCGGAGATTATTTAAAAGTACTAATGTCATATTAGAAGCATTGTTGGGCCAATGGAATGATAACAAAGTCAAAAAAAAAAGAACAAGGAGTAATCAATCGAACTGTGCCAGTTTGAAGGTTCAAGACTGCAGATCCTGTCCAAAAAATATCAGAAAATTTTTAAAATGTGGGGTATTGATCCCCAAAACCCTCTGAATATGTTATTGTTATTATTATTTTTATATTGTGTTCGGATGTTTTACCTTGTCGCAATATTCCATTTTTAATTCTCCATCCAATGCATTTAGTCCTTAGAGACTGTGCCAAAGGGTAGCAATGTACTGTGGTGAGAAAGCGATATCGTGAAAGTATTTTCACCTCAAAGCTGTAAAAAAATATCTAACCCATGCAATTTTGCTACCGTTTATCACATAACCTTAACCCATTTAACCGATTTTATAAATATATATTTTATATATGTTTAGGTACGCGAAAATGAACTTGTTCAATTTTCCTACGATAAATGGCAAAAAATCAAAATGATGCATCACATTTTTTGTTATCAACCCTCCCCAGTTAAAAAAAACTTCTCCACCGAAAGCGATGATGCTACGCAGGCTAATAACAAAAAACCGTAAGTTAATCATTAATTCACATATTCGGCACATCTACATCCCTTCTATGGGCCTTCGCCAACTGGCAGCAAAGTACTATGGTGAGTTGATATTTTACTATGGCGGGAAATATATCTAAAAAGAGAAGGTAAAGGCGTAGAGAATATTCAACGACAAATGTAAATAAGTGTAGGCTGTCAAATTGCTAGTGAGTAATTCAGCATTGTACCTGCCTGTAATGATTTATTACAATTGAAAGTTCTCAAAAAATGTTATAACTACAGCCAGTTTCACAAAAGAAATTTAAATGAAAAATGTTTTTTATTTGGATATTAGTTGTGTTCGGTGAGAATAAATTTTTAAAAAATTTCATAAAATTTTTACTGAAAAGTGTTCGGTGACACAAAACATTTGCAGCAAGAGCGCGCATTTTGACATTTCATTGAGAAAGAGAGTTGCAAGTTTCTGCTGGGGGAATTTCACTCAGTTAAACTTGCAAGTGAAAAATAGCTGATCGTGATATAGGAAAGCAACAACAAAAATGTAAAAATGTGAGCTATTAACTAATCCAAAAAGCAACAGCTGTTTTGATTGACTCCTGTTCGTCGAAATCTTTTTACTTTTGGCGTTTCGAGAGAGTTTTACGTCATTCTCACTTTACTGACACTTATTTGCAAGTTTTGTCACCGAACACCGCTATTAAAAAATCTGACAGTGAAAAAAAATATTTCTCACATAAAATGCGTTCATCAAACAGGTTTTTTAAGTTAAAAAACTTCTGTGGTGAGTTATCTACCCTCTAATTGACAGTTTAATTTATCCCAATGTTAGTTGCGTTGAACATTCCCTATGCCCTTATCTTTTCTGCTCTAACTGAGATATTCCTCTCCTTAAGAACGTGAAATCACACTCATCTCATGTTCTATCACAATGTACTTTCCTACCGTTCGGCACCGGTCTTATATACATATATACTGATACGCAGACACACTACCCATTAAAAAATGTGCTTCTGTAGTGTTCCATACTGCTTACTACATTTTATGGTGGGTGTATATATAGTAGGTATATGTACATTAACAAATTAAATATATAGAACGTTTCAGTGGACTAATTAATTAATTTGAAAAAGCTCATAATCTTCATTCTTTTTATCTATATAGTCAAGTACTAACATATATGTATACATTCGTACATCCACACATCCATATACACATACCTACATATACATATACATATATTTAATTCAAAAGTTTTTAATACCGTGCATTAGGAATATATGTACAGTTGTGTTCACAATAATAGTAGTGAAATGAACTTGGACATAGTTCGACGAAATAAGAAGAAGCTGTGATTTTAATAATTTTCATTTAAAATATAGCGAATTCCATAACAGAAACCACCTAAAAAAAAATTTCAAAGTTTACACAAAGTTCAGGAAAGTTAATAAAACTTAAAAAAATGGCCATGAAAATCTTAAAATTTTTTTAGGGATTTTTAGAAAATGTTTAATTTCGCAGTTTTGTAGGCCACTCAATTTGTGTGCAAGTTAGAACTCGCTCAAAAGCGGTTGTTTTAGGTGGTTTCTGTTATGAACACAGTTGTACATGTATGTGGAAGATTAAAGTCCATGCCTCGCAGGTTAGTGCCAGCAGATAACTGTATCCGGTTAAGGACTGCCCACATCGGTAACAGCCCCCTTAGCCTTTGGGAAGTTTCCGCAACAAAAAACAATAACGAAAGATTAGCATCGAATGCGGTTTTCAATTCCGTTTGCTTTGAAAGTTGGATTTGTATTTTGTGATTTTCACATTTTAAATTGTGAATATTGAATATCCTCAATGTTTCACTAACATTACTCTTATGCCCAGATGTACTAGAAAAATGTATAACTTTGTCCACGAGAAGGCAGAAATCGATTGAGCTATATCCTCCCCGTCTGTCTGTGCGCACGATAACTTGAGTAAAAATTTAGATATTTGAATGAAATTTGGTATACAGAGTACTCTTCGGCGAAGTAAGGTAAATATCAGAAACAGGCGAATTCGGATGATAACCATGCAACTATTTTCTATATCGAAAATTTAATAAACATACAAAATGAGATCATTTATGGGCTGATCCAACTAAAATGTTATATTTGGCAGCTATATTGACTTAGTCATCTTATTATACACATACACATTTTAACTGCTTGGGATATAGCGATGAAACTTGGTACAACACGCCCTGCAGTAAAATTGCGAACCAGTCTACAACACAGACCGTCTTGAGCTACACGCCGTTTGAATCGTCCAGTGATAGTTTAAAGACAGTTTGAAATATCGGGTATCGATAATCACTCATCCACAACCAAAACTACCCCAAACTCTTCGAAATGGCACAGGTTAAGAAGTCGCCAAAGGCAAGCTATCTTAGAACTGCCGAGTGGAAACCGGTTAAGAACGAGTTGCAAAGTAATGCACTGGCGCCATTGACATCACCGTATAAAAGTGGACCGTTAAAAGCATAGCTTGGATATTGAGCTAGAACTGGTGGTGTCGTCAAACGGCTTAGCTTAAGGATAGCTCTGAGCTAGTCCAATTTTCTGCACAGACGGTTGTTCTGAGTACACCCTGTGAGTTTTATACCAGCACATTTTTTCAATTATTAATTTTTATTTATTCCGCTCTTGCACCTCATAACTACGTCTGGGTAATTAATGTTTGGTTCCACCCGAACTTGGCCTTTCTTCCTTTTTTATATCTTTCATTACCGTGAAATGGTAAAAAAAAATTGGGTCCAATAGAAAATATTGACCGATCAATACCGAAATGATCGGCACGATGAACTAAGTCGATTGCGTCTAGTCGGGCCGTCTGTCTATTTGAACGAAAACTAGTCCCGAAGCTTTAGAGATATCTCGCAAAAATTTTTTGTGGAGCTGCCACCTTATCAAATATTAATCATTTGTCGCAACCAACGAGATCAGACCAATGTAATATATCGAGCCCTAACAGCAATTTTTGTGTGCCTAACAAAAATAAACGTTTACAGCAGAAGGGTTTTTGGATGGTGGAGTCCTCATCGCGTTTCCTCATCGAAATAGAAATAACGCCCACTGACAAGATTTTAAAAGGAATAAAGCTAACGGGCGTTTTTCGGGAGCTTTAATTCGGTTCGTTGTCGACGGCGGCGCCTTTTCGAAGAATTTTCAAATTTATAGGATTTAATTTACATCACAAGCCCACTTTTTATGTATAGAATATTTTCGAAAATACAAAAGGAGTGATTATTTAGTACATAATACATAAAGATAAAATTTGGCATATTAAGGCAGAAAATAAATTTTTGAAGAAATTTTTGAAAACGGGCGTGGCACCGCCTACTTTTGATTAATTTGATTTATCGAAATGTTGATTATATAAAGGTAAATGTATGGTGTAAAAATGGGCGAAATAAGTCTACGGCCACTCCCAGTTTTTAACATAGTTCTGAGAAATTTGTTTGTAAAATATAAAACGCGACATTTCTAATATTAATAATATCTTGCACACATTAAAGCAAAACTCGACCCCAAAAAAAATGTTGTGGATTTTAGCATAAAAATTCTGCTATTTTCAAGGCGATTGCTTGTAGTTTCAAAAAGATATTTCAATCAAAATTGGTCAGCTGCTTTTCAATAGTATGTAGTATATTCCTGCCAAATACCCCACTGCAATAGGGAAGTTTTATACCTTTTTTGATTTTCATACATTTAATGAACATAGAATGTTTGTAAGTATGAGAAGAAGAAGAGAGGGGCCCATCAATAAGTAAACTGAAATAATAAGGACGATGAGCTGAGTCGATTTAGCAATGTTCGTCTCTCCGTCTGTCTGTCTAGTTGAACGCAAATTTTTCAAACATAAAATGTGCATGTATTAGTATTTTGAAAAAAATGTGGCTAGCAGTTGTTGGTAGGGAAGCTATTTATTTACAAATAAATTAATAGCGGCCGCCGTGGTGTGGCGGTAGTGGTGCCGGCCTACCACACCGAAGGTCCAAGGTTCGAGTCCTGGAACAGGTAACATTAAAAGTGGTTTGAAAAAGTTGTTCAAAACGGGGTCGCCCCTCGGCAGTGGTTTGCAAACTTTTCGAGTGCCATGGAAGGCTCCGCAGCAAAAATTCATCTCCTTTATAGATGCCGTTCGAAGTCGGCAAAAATCTGTAGGTCCCGCCAACTTGTAGGAAAAAATTCAAAACGGCACACCACAAATTGGAAGGAAAGCTCGGTGCAAAAATCTCTTAGGAGGTTTATGATGATATACCTGTGTATATCGCGCCATAAATTTATATTTTTTTAAAATGAATTTACCCCTCAAAACTTATAACAGAAGTGTTTTTATTAAAAACAATCAGCTGACTTTATAATACGAACTGAAAAGTATTACAATAGACCTGCGTCAATTGGTATGCCATAATAGATCACTACTAGGTATATAATGTTCGGTTTCACCCAAACTTAGACTTCCTTACTTGTTCAAAATTGCTCTTAATGCTCGATATAGCCCCATACAATCAAGGTTGCGGGGTTTCCGGTATGGTAGTAAATAGATGAGAGCGTAAAATATTGCAACTTTTGCACTTATTTCTTATGTAATGTCGTTGGCGAAAATCAGTAGGATCGGATCAATATATAATATATGTCTCCTATAGAGTGGATTGTTCCCATAAATAGGGTTTGGCGATAAGTCCTGGTATCAAAAAGCTAGCATTTCAATTAAATAGTTAAAATTCTGCAAAGTTTGTACTAAATGTAAATAAGGATCGAAAGTGAAAATCGTGATTCGTATTCATAAAACGTATAAAGCCTTCGGCACAGCCGCAGACAGCGCTCTTTTTACTTGTTTAAATATGTTTTCGCTTGCGTCTTTACTGCGTCTTTTTATGTGAAACACTAATTCGCAATTCGTTCTATATGTTTAATGCTTGCTGTCTTGTCTTTATAAATTGAACTACATTAGTATTTTTTAATTCATTAACATTATTGTATCACTCACTCTTTTTCTTGTTTATCACAATTTTTTTTTTTTTTATATATTAACCTATAAACACGACTTCTAAATTTTAATGCTTCTCAAAAATTAATACTAAAACTTAATAATTTTAATTATTTAAATATTAATTACCAATACGGATAACATCGTTACGTTTTCCAATTTCCAATTTAATTTTGGCCCACGATTTTGCCTGCTTTTTTTTTTTTATTTTTTTATTTTCGATCTTTGTGTTTCCAATTCTGCTTGTTGGTGTCTGTTTTTTGAAATTCTCTTTGTTTATGTGCATACATACATACAAACATGTACAAACATATGTATGTGGTAAAATTCGAAAAAAAAATTCGGCCCTTAGAGCTCTAGTGTGTCCAAGGTTCGTCGAACTGCAAGATCTTCATGGTGAGGTGCACAATCTGGATGTGAAAGTGCTGGGCATTGAAGAAACGTGGAACACCCCCAGTTTGCTATTGGCGAATAATGTGAAAAGTGGCGGATGTGCAGTTTTTTCCCAGGTAATAATTAATGCTTTTATATTTTTAAACTTACTCCATTCATCATCATTTATTGGCCCGTAACCGTCGAGGCGACTGGCGCCTGATGGAGACACCAAGGGAGCCCAAGACACCCTTCACGTGTTTTTGTCCATAAGAGTCGAGACATAGGGGGGGATTAATCTGCTGCTGGACTTAGGGGTCGATAGGAAACTCCTCTGGGACGAAACAGTTTTGATTTCATTCATATCTGCTGTGAGTGATTCTTCGTTGATTTTCTCGGCTCCCTCACACTTTGAAATTTGTATCCATCAACAGTGACTGCTAATTCTCTTGTTTGATGGCAGTAAATATTTCGCTTCGACCTCGTTCGCTTCATTCTCCAGGCCATTGATATTACCTAGAATTTGGCGTATCGTGCAGATCTGGTCGATGGTAGACTTAGCAGGTTTGAAGGCGCATTATCGATGGCTAATCAGATTGTCTTGGATTCTTTATCTTGGCATAAATATGCGTCTTTGGATACTACGCCAAAAATTTTGACACCAACTACGGTGGCCGCTCGAACTGTATCATTACTCCCATCAATTTATTCTGCCCTTAAGCGCTTTGATCGCTGATTGGTTGTCACAGTAAATCGATATGGGTTTATGATTTTTAGATAGTAAAGTGTCGAAAAGAAAATTACGAAGCCCACCATAAATAATCTTGCACTTAATATGAAACAGACTTGGTGCTTGAAAGTGCAGGTTGTAATGTGTACACTATTTACAAAAAATCTGATCTATAGAGTAGAGATGTTACGGAAGTCAGTTGGCCGGTACCTAAATCGGGATCGGATGTATCAAATTTGATTTATCCTAATCAGAGTCGCAATCATATCGGTCGTCGAAGTAGGGAAAAGAGATGCATATATAGTGACATGTTAGATGTCGAATATCGCTAATAAACATAAAATTATGTTAAAAGTTTTTCTAATCAGTGAATAAAAGAAGAGTAGAATTCAGGCCTTTTTTCACTAGATTACCTGAACAATATCAAAGTATGATGAGACATAATTTCCTATGGCAAAAAAATTTCCTAATACTAATTTGCGAAAATGTGAAAACTCCCTACAAGGTACTGTTCTATCGTCTGACATAGGCCCTTCCCACTGATTGAATTCTTTTATAATTCTGATTCCAAACAATTGGAAAGTGGAATCGAAGCTCCGTAACATCCTTAAAACAAATCAGTTTACTAGAATACACGGCTTACGAACTTTGTGTCCATGTGCGAGTTCATACCAATCGTCCTATTGTTTTTTGAATGTTATTCTGTCCATACATTAATAGATTGTATAAATTTATATTTTAAGGTACATTTGGAAACAAATCCGTCCCAATTCGAAATGGATGAATTGAAATATAAAATATTAAAAGAGAACGAGCAAATTCGCTTGGAAATTCTTTCAGACTTATTGCGAAAACATTTGGATGTGAGCGTACAACACAAAAAACCTGATGAAGCTAAAATAACTTATCAAGAGGGATACTTTCTTGGACGTCATGAGGTAAACTTGTTAGAATTTAATACGTGTGCGAATGAATGTAATAATTAACAAGTAAAGATGTTAAGTTCGGGCCCAACCGAATATTATATACCTAGTAGTGATCTATTATGGCATACCAATTTATACAGTTCTATATTAGTTCGTCTTATAAATCTAGTTGATTGTTTTCGATAAAAACACTTCTGTTATGAGTTCTGAGTGGTAAATTATGAAATTATGTTATAAATAGGTTCCCTGCCAACCGCTGCTTACCACATTTTTCAAAATTCCAATACATGCATAAGGTATATAACTTCCCTATTGCAGTGGGGTATTAACAACTTGCCCGGATATTTTCTTGTGTGTTATCCGATTTGCCAAATTTTTGGCAGGAGTATACTACATACTATTGAAAAGCAGCTGAACAATTTTGATTTAAATACATATATATATCGCCTTGAAAATAGCAGAATTTGTATGCTGAAAAATGGGCGGCGCCATGCAAAATTTTTTTGCGGTCGAGTTTTGCTTAAAACGGTTATTATGTGTGCAAGATTTTATTGATATAGATTGCATGGTTATAGAAATATCGCGTTGTACATTTTACAAACAAATTTTTCAGAACTATGTTGAAAAACTGGGCGTGGCCATAGACAGATTTCGCCCGTTTTTACAACAAACATTTACCTTTATATTTATTTATTTATTTATTTAGCCAAACAGTATACAAGATCTTATAGGCTACAGCAATTAAGTTAATAAAATATAAAAATACCTTACTTATAAAAATTTATTAAAGAGCTCATGAAGTGATTTTTCGAACTTGAAAAATCTATCTCGATGAGTTTGGCAATTCTGTTGAACTCAATCAAAGCTCTAGTGATTGGAGCGTTTTTAGCATAAAGAGCTCTACACAAACCAACATGGAAAAACTCGGAGTTACGAAGAGCTCTACGCGGAATGTTTATCAGAATTCTTTGAAGAAGCACAGGGCAATCAACAGAGCCTCGGAACAAGTCAAAAACGAACGACAGCTACAAAATTGTTCTCCTGCTCTGCAATGACTTTAGATTTATTAATAGGCACCGTGCTTCGTAAGTAGGTATAGGATACGAAAAGCATAAGTGGCGCAACATTTTCGCCAAATATCGTTTTGATAGATAAATTTTTGCCGGAGTTATGGCATACAAAGTTTTGTGGAATAATCCACTCTAAAAGGGGCGGGGCCACTTCCGTTTTTCGAAAATTTATATTTTTCGACTTTCTTCGTTCACGGACACTTTGAAATTGAAAAATAAATGATATAAAGCTGTTGTACGCAAAGTTATTGCCTATTAAATATATCTATGCTCCTTTTCAAAATCTTTCGTATAAAAGTGGGCTTGGTTCTTAACCGATTTCGCCCCTATTTTTTTTCGGAGCATTCCCTCGATATCTTGAACGGTTTTTGATTTATGATTAATAATATTTCTAAATTTGACTTAATCAGAAGTGGGTGGTGCCACGCCTATTTCCAAAAATTTCTTAAAAAATTTATTTTTTGCCTTAACGTTAATGTGCAAACCAAATGTTATCCTTATAAGTGTATTATGTACTGAATAATCACTTTTTTTGTAGTTTCGAAAATATTCTATATATAAAAAGTGAGCGTGGCTATCATTCGATTTCGCTCATTTTAAATAGCCGTCGGAGATAAGTGGCAAGGAACCTGCATACCAAATTTCATTAAGATATCCCAAAATTTACTCAAGTTATCGTGTTCACAGACGGACGGACGGACGGACATGGCTTAATCAATTTCTATTTTCGTCCTGAACATTTTGATATACATAAGTCAATATCTATCTCGATTCGTTTATGCCGTTACATACTACCGTTAGGCGAATGCAGTTAATATACATTGTGTGCGTAGCACTACTAGGTATAAAAACATTGGACTATCTTATCTAGTTAAGCCGTTCTACTGAAAGGTAAACAGCAATCGCAGTTTGATTGATCTTTTAACTACATAAAAGCGGGACATATGTGTCTGAATAGATCCGAAATTGTTAAATTTACGTATGATTAGAAAATTTTCTTTAATACTTAGGGTCGCTCTCATAAAAGCCGATTAACGCTACCCTGCCGTTAATTTGACAGCCAACCGAACGATTTACGTCAATTAAACCCCGGTTAGCGTAAGCCGGATTTGGTGAAACCGTCCCTTATACCATTGTATCCATCGTTTTAATAATGTTTTAAAATTTATTTACAGTCTAAATTCGAATTATTAGATAAACTTAAGGAATCTGGCGCTACGGGCAATATTGTGACTACCTCAAAATTGACCATGAAGTTTTGTGGCAAAGGTGACAAGCCAAAGATCGCTAATACAAACGTTCTTCCAATACTTATACATTCCTGTCCGGAGGATTTTTCAACTGTAGAATACTTCGATGTAAGTATATATAAGTACATGAAAATATATTCCATATCGTATAATAAGGGTTCATTTATCGTACTCTACACAATATTTAATCAATTTTTTTTTTTTTTTTTGCAAATCGTGATCTGGTACTTTTTTTGTAAAAATGTGTATGACGACGACGGTAAAAGCCTTTATGACTCCGATTGGCGAGCTTGCACTCGAAATCTGAACAGGGGGAGCGATTCTGATCGATTGGGTGATGCCGCAGTTCATAAAATCACGATTTTGTAGTAACCAGGGCAGCGCTTATTCTTATATTTCAAATAGAAGGAATCCTTGTTTGCATCGTCCCAGTTCACGACGAACCAAATGTTAAATGACCTCGCTGTAATACGTTTCGTAGCAGGACATTCGTTCACCAAGTAATTTAGGGGAGCATTCGGCTACATCATCTTTGCATTACATACGAGGTGTGTTCAAAAAGTATCGCGAATTTTGTGTTTTTTCAAAAATTATTCATTTATTCATGAATATCTATTTTGTCCCCTTCAAAGTAATCCCCATGAGATATTATACACTTGTGCCAACGGTTTTTCCAATCTTCGAAGCACTTCAAAAAATCATTTTTTTGTATCTTGTTCAGCTCCTCCTTCGATGCCGTCTTTATCTCGTCAAGAGAAGCGTAACGTCGTCCTTTCATGGGCCTCTTCAGTTTAGGGAAAGGGAAAAGGGTTAGGGAAAAAGTCACAGGGGGCCAGATCTGGGGAATACGGTGGCTGCGGCATCATTAGTGTGTTTTTTTTGGCCAAAAAGTCGCGCACAAGCAACGATGCGTGAGCAGGGGCGTTATCGTGGTGCAAAAGCCAATTTTTGTTCTTCTTTGCACATCTTCTCGGCCTACTGAGAACATTTTGTACCACCGATAAACGTTGCTTCGGTCCAAGGTAGCTTCTCCGTATGCCACAGTCAACATTCGGAATGCATCCGCGCACTTAATTTCGTTTTTCACACAAAATTTGATACAGGTTCTTTGATCCATTTTTTTGAATAGGTAAAAATCGAAGACGATCCAAAACACGTGCAAGCAAAGCAGCTGTCAACAATTAACTGAACATTCAAAATGGCCGAGCTTGTCGGCATAAGTGAGAGACATGAGTACCAACATAACGCCACAAAAAATTCGAAATTCGAATATACGTAACCAGCGAAAATTCAAAATTCGCGATACTTTTTGAACACACCTCGTACTTCAATAAGGAATTGCGAAGACTGATAAAACAACATATGCAGCTTTTAGGCAGTCAGAAGGCAAATCATTCTGACTCGCAGGCAGTAGTTACACAAAATAGTAAAACAATGATGCCCTCTTTTCCTATTCACCACAGAAGCTCAGGAGTGTCTTGTTTCTGACGGCATCTTTATGCTGTTGCCGATACATCTCGAGACCGAGGTACTAAGCTTTCTAACTAAGATCCTCACTTGCACTGAAATTTTCGAAATTGGCAAACGAAAGAGAGTTTTAGCGGCATACATTGTACACTACCAGTGGCGAAGTTACTGGATAAAAGAGGTGATACTTTAGGCAGGTTAAATAGTCGCTACCACAACAACAACAATTTACTAGAAGCTGTACTACTCCTGAACTGCAGCATCAATCAACATCTATTGATGAAATTTATAAATGATTATCTCTATGCTACCGTTTGTAAAACAAAATCTATTAAACCCTAGGTTAGTGTTACATGTGGACAGTCCATTTAAGGATATGGATTCGGTACGCTCCAGACATACCTACTGCGGTAATATTCTTAGCCCCCTAAGCTAATATCCAATCAGTACCGATTAATTCCGCAGCGACCCTATAAATGACTTCCATTGGGATATGGGCAATGCGATTAAAATCCACAAAGGGTAATGACATGCAACTTGATAATTGATCTACGGATATGATGCCTCTCACCTCTCATTACCAACCTTCTTCTTACTTACGGAAAGAGGACGTGAGATAACCTAGAAGGTTTCACTGGTTATACCAAATCGCTCCCGCGACAGTCGAGCATGTACCGCTGGGAAGAACCGGAGTGTGCCGGGTTCATATCCGGTAAGAGGCAGTCACTTCATCTCCATTTCCACTCAGTTTAAGTGGAGATATGTCTAGATTAGAATTGATTGAAACGCTCACACATTTCCAATAAAACCTCCTCTAATGGATTTCAGAAGCATGTGTTTACTATGTTCCAAATTAAACACAACCTGTACATGTTCGATAGTATATTAGTATGTAGAGTCAAATTAAATAATCTTTTTTTCTTTTATAGAATTTAAAAACCAACTATATTGGACGCCTTGTAATATACGCTCCTATCGTAAGTTCTAGCATGAATGTTATTAGCAATTTGGAGTTAACAGATGGCATTGCTGTTTTGGTACGTCAACAGACGGAGGGCGTGGGACGTAGCAACAATCAGGTTGGGCAGTCCCATAACTGTTTAAAGAAAATGATAATACAATTTGACTTATTTACAGTGGCTTAGCCCATTGGGTTGCGCAATGTTTTCCATTCAATTGCACATTTCGTTGGATAACCCGCTTGGTGGTCGACTGTCCTTGTTGCAACATTTAATAGGCGTGGCTATAGTGAATACATTGAGGGGAAATGAAACTTATAAGGTAAGTTTCAAGGCAACAATTCGTATGAAGAGAAATATTTTCGAAAGTATATTTGGACAAGTAATGGTGTCTAAGTTGTTGTGAATCCGAAGATCGTATACCCAGTTGTGAAGCTTTAGCACTGCAAACATTATTTATTTATTTATATTTATTTATTTCGGTCTAAAAAGTACAGACTTTCTTACAGACTAGTTAAAAATAGAGAAAAGTTCAAGCTTAAATTTATATATGCTATTATTAAAGTTGAGAAGACCACTATATCGATTTGCTAGTTGTATAGCCTTGGATATGGGTTCATTCAACGCATAATTCGTTCTATGAGTTACTTCTACAAATAGTCTGGTATGCCTTAGATCACGTGGTGGAATGTATGGAACGAATAAGAGCAGTTTATATTACCGTTGATAACGTTCTGTGAAGGGATTTCGAGTGAAATTGTAAGGTTGATATTAGAGAATAATAGTTTACCTTTACAAATGTTCAGGCAGAGGGAAGACTGTTGCGAAAACGCAGCGATGGTTAAAACGCTGTCAAATTTGGTCCATATAAATAATGTAACTATGGATAGTTTTAGTTGGAATTTTTTTGAAATGAAAATGTAGTTATATTTTATTAACTACTAATATGCATAAATGGCGCGCAACTCGATGGTCGATCTGCCGCTCAACTCCCATTGCTTATCTTCTTCCTTACAAAAGGAGGGCTGACATGACCTGGAAGGTTAAACTGGTCACACCAAAACGCTCCCCCTACAGTCGGGCATATACCGCAAGGGAATACCGGAGTGTACCGGGTTCATATCCGGTAAAGGACTTTCGCGTTCGACAATACTCAGCAAGTGGCCGCTGTCAAATCCATGCTGATTTTGAATATTGAATAAAAATAAAAGTGCTAAGGGCCTTAAAATTGGCGATTTAAACGCGAATTTCTGCAGTGGTGAATTATCTACCCTCGAATTGATGGTTTAGTGTTTTCCACTATTCGTCGCGTTGGACCTTCTTATGGTTATACGTTCTTTGTCCCAACGCAAAAAGTATAAAGTTTTCGCCGAACAGGAGTCAGTAGAAACTTGCAAGCAAACCAGCTGTTGCTGTTTCGATTGGTTAATAGCTAAAATTTTTAAGTTTTTGTTGTTGCTTTTCTGTCACTATCAGCTGTTTTTTACTTGAAAGTTTTACTCAGTGAAATTCCCCCAGCAGAAACTTGCAGCTCTCTCCAGCAATGAAATGTCAAAAGGAAAGTTTTCCCAAGACTTTCAAGACTCTCTCTCAATGAAATGTGGAAATGCGATATCTCCCTAGTGGCGCCGAACACTATTCAGTAAAAAATTTTATGGTCGCCGAGCATAGCTAATGAGCGTTTGGATTACAAATGATCATATAAAAATGTAAAGTAAAAGTTATATGCCCATTTCCCCGTAAAAAATAATGGGATTAACACATTAAAGTCATTTGCATCGTTTCAACCAGCGATGCGTTTTCGTAAGTAAGGGTCTCGCCATACAAAGGAACGTAAAGCGGGGCGAAATGGAGCGTGTATCTGTCAAAGTTAAAGTTTCATAGATTTAGGTACTTGAACAGTTGAAGGGATGTTTGGTGAAACACCATATATTTGGTATGGTGGGATTGAGTCTGAATAGGTAAGAGTTAAATTATCTCAATATCCAAATAAAGGTTTAGCCAGAGTGACCCAGGTGGTTGGATGTTAATAACGGGGTTCACAGGCCAAGACCTGCCAGAGGCATCTACCGACTCGGTGTGGATGTGGATGAGTAATGTGGTGCCCGATCTCATCATAGTCGGGGATATTTCCCTGTCTCTTTGGAAGGCTAGGTTTATGGAAGTTCAGTAGAAGCTATCTGCTTAACATTTCCGTATACTCTTGAACATTGAGCATGTTAGCCCTTTGGTGGAGGTCAGACGCGTTTACTATAAGAAGACATCTCGTAGTGGTTGTGATTGCGTTGTTCTAGCAGACTTGTAACTACCTCCAGTTATTGTTGTAACGACAAAAACACTCCCCGAAGGTTTTGGGGAGTGCTGTCGAACTGACAGTGCTTGACCGGATTTGAATCGGGTACGCTCCGATACTCCCTTGCGGTACTGCCCGATTGTCATGGTAGCGATTTGGTATGACCAGTGGAACCTTCTAGGTCATGTCACCCCTCCTTCCGTAAGGAGAGATGGGTAATGAGAGGTGAGAGGCATCATATCCTTAGATCAACCATCGAGTTGCACGTCATTACCTCGGTGCATATTAGTCGCCTCTTACGACCGGTATGCCTACCTCGGGCATATTCTAAACCCGCAACGCGAAGGGTCTACTTACTACCTCCAGTGGTTGTCGCTTAGATACGCGGTACCAAGTGTGATTCAAGATTTCCAATGTCGCACCCAAGATCGTATTGTGGTTGACAATCGGTACAACAAAGCCATGGACGTGGATGATAAATCTTGTCTCATCTGCACATTCCGCGACGTAAATATTGTCCGCCGTCGATTTAAACGGTGATGTCAGATTACGCTCTGTGAAGTAATTGGAAAGGTCGTGGAGGTAGCGCTTTTATGCACTCGTATTGAACTTTTTCTGTAGCCTGAAACTACTAATATAAATAATTTCACATCATTTAACATTTATGTTCGTTTTATTTATATTTTCTTTGTTTATTTCTCATTTACATATGTTTGAATTCTGTTTCGAATAACAATAGGCTGTATACCAAATCTCTCCGTCATACACTTTCCTGCGGTTTTGCATATTTGAAAATATTTCATATACATATAACTAATATTATATATTTTAAGTTTTAAAATGATGTGCACGCCATATTAAGTGGTATACTTTTTTTTAAATTTATCATGCTTGCATGACTTTTTTGTATGCATTGTGTTTTATGTAATCAATGCCATAAAATAACAATGCTATGGTTAATAGGTAGGTTTTTTAATTTAATCTCATTTCAATGACTGTCTTTTATTTACAAAGTCTGCAATAGTCTTGATAATCATTAAATTAAATTTGTTTGTATGTATTTACAAATGCACTTTTCCTAAACAATGTTCGAAATTGCTTCTCGTTGTAGACACTTTTTCATTTTCTGTTAAACAACATAGTAGTTAATCGTAAAGAATCGAGTCGAGAATAAAAAAAAAAATACAAACATTTGTACTATGTACGTAGTATGTATGCATGTGGTACATATGTATGAGGAATGATATTACTAGATTTATATATAATTATTTACGTTTTTTCCTGTACTGTTTTTTCCGTCATATGCTCTAATAATAAGTATATTTTCACAATTGCTATAATTAATGGTACTTACAGTTAAATTTATATTTTTCTTTATTTAATTTTACTTAATTTTTTTGCAAATTGTACTTGACAGTAGTAGTTTTTTGTTTTTAATTTTACTCTTTTATAGTCCTACAACATTTTCAGCATTTATATATGTACATATATACATATATGTATGTACAGAACTATTTCTACGTATTCCTTTTAATATACATACTTAAATCTACATAGCTTTGTAATATGTAACACTTTTTATACGTTACTTAAAATCTCTTTTATAAATAAGCAATGCATCCATTGCGCCTACTTAAACATACTCTAGCGATTATTAGTGTACAATACATTTCAATACACACATGCTACATATGTATACATTTGAGTCTCAGTTCTTGTGCATGAATAGCACCACTTTTTTACCTCCAATTTATGTTTAAAATACTGATTCTGCCGAACGGGACAATTGTACAGGATGTGAGGGGCTACGTGCTAAGCGTTTCTTCGGCAAACGTTCCAATAACGATAGTAATTTTGCAAAATCTGGTCTATCGTCCGCTTGAAATGACCAACAAAGCATTAAGATATCTTTGACATCGCGTGATGTCTGTAAATTCGCCAATGTTTGTTTCATACCACGTCCCACTTGCCATATCACTGATTCTGGTGGTTGCATTTTAAATGGAAATTCACCACAAAGTAACTCATACCACACCGTGCCAAAGGAATACACATCAGCTGCTTTGGAGAATGGTAAAATCTCTTCAGTTGGTTTCCGTGGCATTAGCGCCCGCATCAATTCCGGCGCTAAATAGCACAGCCAACCATTCGGTACACCTAATCCCATTTCACAATATAATAATTTCGTAGAGCTAAACAATCCAAAGTCAGTAATTATCACTTTTCCATTTTCCAAGAAGATATTTTTTGTGCGCAAATCCTTGTGATGTATGCCACGTGCATGTAAATACCCCATACCCTGTGAAATTTGCTGCGCTACCAGCGTGGTACGATTAATCGTGAACTTATCACGTCTGGCATGTATGTAGGTATAAAGCGTGTTCCCCTTACATAACGAAGTCACGATGGCCAAGTGTGGTGGATTCATACATGCACCCATAAAAAGTACCAAATTCTCATGACGTGTCTTTTTAAAATTAGCCACTTCTAATTTGAATGCTTCCAGCATATGCTCATCATCTAGATAGTCTTCTTTAAGTAATTTAACGGCAACATCACCATGCCATAACGCGCGATGCACTGTACCGAAGCGTCCTTTTCCAATGGATTCCAACAAATGCAAATCACCATATGGTATATCCCACTCTTTAAGTGATAATGAATTTTGACGTGGCCAATTACCGGAATCACCATCTTCTGTAGAGTCTAGCCTTATGGGTGTGCGATCAGAATCAGTGCTTGCTGATGTGCTACCCGATAACGAGACCGTCTTATCACTGTCATTAGATTTGTGCGTGTCGGAAAGTTCAGAGAATGGTGCACGTTTATCGACACCCGCTGAACTAAGCTTCCGTGGATAGAATGAACCTGTACATGTACTGGCTATGCTCGAAGTGACTGAGTGCACAGTGCTGATTGTGGAAGAAGTAACTGTTGAAATATTCGTACTACTAAAATAAGAGCCAGCGCAGGTAACTACAGTACTATTTGAGATTTCGCTACAACTCGATTTATTGATTGATGATGTGAGTGAATTGTTGCCATCATGAAAATCTGATTGCTGAGACGTAAAGTAATCACCACTTATCGAATCTGTACCACTATTTTGCGAGGAATAGAGCGTTTGTGTCGTACCACCAATGGCTTGATTACAATTTGATGTGATTGTTACATCTGGAAAATTGAATTGGCTGGCATTCTTGTGGAATGACGAAGGAGTAGACAGCATATTAGAACTTGTACTTGAACTACCACCACCAGAAGAGCTCATCATATTACTACCACTTGTTATGAATACAGTATTTGCATGCGCCGATGCATGTTGTTGTTGTAAATTAAATAATGCTGGACTTGAGGGACTGGAGCTATTGCAGCTGGAACCAGGCGAACTACTATCATGCTGATGGCTACTACTCACGGTGGACCCTGATTTATTTCTACGCTGGGCTCTAGTTCTGCCAAACGTATTTAAATTAGGTGACGTATTCACAGGCGCTTGACTATGCGGTAAAGTCGGGAATCCCACTTGATCTTTAAGTGTTTTCTTAAATTCGTCAACAAATTCAGGAGGTAGGCCACAAGATGGCGGCACATTTGGTTCACAATCCTTATGGCAACGATATTTGCACTCTTTGCACTTGAGACCAAAAAACATTTGCTTTTGACAAAGATCACATGTTGACATTACTTGGAAGACTTTGGCAAAACGATGTGATATGGTGTGACCCATGCCTAGGGTCAATGTACCAGGTGAGCGTGGTACTTGAAGATTATTTGGATTATTATTATTCTCGGTGAATACATCAGAACTCGCCGAAGAATAACTATCAGGGCTAGGATCCGTGTGCAAGCGGGAACGTGGTAAAGTCGAAATGCTACTGCCCACCATCATCGCACCTGTTGCTGTAGCCATTGAATGTGATTGCGATGGGGAACCAGTACTAGATAATGGTGTGTCACGGAAATGTGACTCATTTGATTTCCATTTAGCTAGCGGCACCATAGAAGAATCCTGTAAGCTACTAGGCGCTATTGATGCAATGCTTATCGCCGCAGAGTTTATGATATGTGTGGGTGTATGCTGTTGTGTATTAGACAGTAATGTCTGATGTTTTTTCATTGGTGGTGGTGTACCTGCGGGCTTGGTGCGTTGAGGTGTGCCATTAACACTGCTACCACCACTACAAACAGTACTGAAAGTACTAATTAGGCTTGTGGGTGTAAATGGTGAATTAGGCGGTGAAGGTGTTAGCGTAAGTGTTAGAGTTGACCCTTGCATACTTGACAAGTCATCAATAGTATTATTAATTGCAGCTGTTGATGTTGATTTAACGCTGTGATCATGTGATGGCGATTGCCGACTACTACCCGCTGATTGATGATACTGTTTCGCTTGTTTTGCAATCATACGATGTGTACGGGGAGAAGCCGTTATACCAATATTACCTATACTGCCACGATGATGGTGATGGTGGTGATGAGTATGACGATCCCACGAATCCCAAAATAATTGTTCAGTCAAGTGTTCTTTCCCTTCACTTGCAATGTTATTGGTTGTGCCTTTTCCACCGCGTTCAAGTTGGCTGAGATTTTCCTTACATTTACGCAGGTTTTGCATTGCAGTCGTTAACCGTCGTATATCTTCTGTACGATAACTAGAACTGCTACATAGCAAATTCCTCAACTCTTCGTCACTTTGTTCTAGTAATTGCTCTAATGTGGACAACCGTGTAAGACAAATATTGGACGACTCTTGACTTAGACCAACAACTCGCAACCATTGCTTAAGTTCCGTGCCGGTTGTGTTTGGCAAGCCACTAGCTGGTATACGCTCGTTTAGACGCGCTTTCGTCAATAATAGCTGGGAGTACATGCGTACTAACTTAGATTCCAGGCTACGTATTTCCTGTTGAGTTAATGTAGCGCTTGTGGCGCATTGTGTTCGCAAGCCCTCCAAACGATCGGCTGAAATATCAATCATATCTTGTATAACATCGAGATCATTCACCGGTATCGGCGATGACACTGCAGCTGATGCTGCCATCGTTTTGGCCGCAGGTAATGATGATGTAATTGGTGAAGTGGTGATGGAGTGGGCGTTTATTTATTATACCTACGAAAAAAGGAAAATTATTTGTGACAAATTTAATATATATATATATATAACATGTATAGGTAGGGACACCCTGACTACTCTTGATAAACTCGAATATCCCTACCCCTCTGGAATTCGTAATACAATGTCCATACAATGGAATTTGTTATACAAACCATGCCCTTTAATATGTATATAAAACGACAGCTTTACTCAAATCCACTATGCACAAATGCTTGAATACCAATTTTATTTTTTCTAGTTTGCTTTCTAATCTTGATCGACACTTTGCCGCATATAAAACGCTCGTTACTTCTCTATAAAAGCCCAGTCGTTGTAGTCTTTATTGCTTATCTCACATATCCTTAGGTAGTAGCTCGACGAACAAAGGGAGCATAGAGAAAATATTACAGTCCGACGTAATCGATTTTTCATTTACATGGTTTTTAGTACTTAAAATGCAGCACAATACGGAATGCAAATTAGGTGATTGTCCTGACACACTTGAGTCTGTATAATAAGCAATTGCTCACGTTAGAAACTTCCTAATACTGAGAATGATAAAATACTATTATCATGTTTTCTACATCCATTGTTTTACTACATGATTGTATACGACGTCTATGCTAAAGTGTGTGTTGCGTCGCGCAACTGCAAGCTTTTTCAACAAACGGAAAGGGTACTTTTTCTTGTAAATTTTGCACAGCCCTTGGACACACCCTAAATTTTTGATAAAAGAAAAAACACCAACGATTTTAACTTACTTTTTTGCCTGTATATTTTCACTTTTATTTTTCTATTATTTATGGAAAACAAAAAGGAAAAAAAGAAACAAACTTCTCCGCTGAAACTCGTGTTGAAAATTTTTTAGTATTTGGATGGACAACAAAACTAGCGAGTAGTGATGCAACGATACGAGTGCTTAGTCGATAGTTTTCGATCGTTTCCAACACAGTTTTTACACCGGTCTAACCAAGAGCCAATCAAGTAAATAGCACTTATTACAGTAGCAGTAAAGGAATGTCGACCTAAAAACTGTCCAAGTGTGATCTATTATTTCTGTTATACCTTGACATTCTCCAACGAATGGTAGAAACTGACTAAGGGCCGCTTTCATAAAAGCCGGTAACTGCTAACCGGAGTTTAATTGACGTATTTTGTACGGTTGGCTGTCAAATTAATCGCCGATCAGGCTTAACCGGCCTTTATGAAAGTGGCCCTAAGGGCCTTTTACCCAATGCCTGATCAACCGCTTAAACAGGACTATATCAGAGGTTTGCCCAAAAACCGTTTACTTAATTTCTGATTATCGACGATGCGCTGATTATCTTCTGATAAAAGTTATCAAAGGATGGACCTCTGATTATGTTCTTAGCAAAACCAAAAGTGACAGCTGAAAGTAAAAATCTGATTTTTTGATAAATTGTTTAGCTAACAAACTGCTAGTAATAGAATTTAGAAATGTAATAATATGCATATAAAGAAATATCACAATCGAAATTTGTACGCCAAATTTAAAAATGTATACTCGAGTAGAGTCTGATTATGATAAACTTTGTCCCGTGATAACCTAATCATGGCTTGCCTCAGAATGACATTTTCGTTTACACAAAACTCTGATTAAGCTATCATGATAAAGTTGGTCATTGTGAACGTTTTTGGAAAAAATTTCACAAAAGTTGCATTGTGAACGAATAAAAAGTGACAGTTGCTCTGTTTTCAACTTTAAACGAACCATTTTGGCGTACAAATTTCGATTGTTATATTTCTTTATATGAATATTATTACATTTTTAAACTCTATTACTTGCAGAGCTTGTTAGCAAAACAATTTATAACAAAATCAGACTTTTACTTTCAGCTGTCACTTTTTGTTTTGCTAAGAACATAATCATAGGTCCATCCTTTGATAACTCTTATCAGGGGATAATGAGCACATCGTCGATAATCAGACATTGAGTAAATGGTATTTGGACCAACCTCTGATAAAGTCTTGATTAAGCAGTTAATCAGACATTGAGTAAACGGCCCTTAGGGCCGCTTTCATAAAAGCCGGTAACTGCTAACCGGAGCTTAATTGACGTATTTGGTACGGTTAGCTGTCAAATTAATCCCCGATTAGGCTTAACCGGCCTTTACGAAAGTGGCCCTAAGTCTGAAATTTTTCCTATAATGATTTTTCATGAATGTTAAGTTATTTCACCTAATCTAAGTTACTTTGCTACCGTTTGTCACATTTCCTAGATAGAAAAGGAAAAATAGATGCGGAAGTACTAGTTATGTGTTAAATACAGTTTATTTGTAAAGTCTTTATATGCTTGCTGGAAGGAGATCGCTCCAACAGTTAGACAACTTACCGCAGTGCCAGAAAAAAAAGTGGTTATATTTTAAATTAATTTTTGAAATACATATGTTAAATCGTTTGTCCATTTACTTTTGCGTTGAATTTTTCTCTTCTAATGAAACTACTCATCATTTCACGTAACACTCCTTTTTTAAGGAGGTATTTACTAGAAAAGTAAATAAACAAACCTTATATTGTATTTTATATTTTCAAGAATCTTGACGTACGTTTAAAATGGCCGAATGACATATATGCGAATGGAGTACAGAAGATCGGTGGTCTAATAGTCAAAACAATATTGCGTGGCTCTAAAGTCATTGTCAACCTCGGATGTGGTATAAACTTGGACAATGAAAAGCCGACAACATGCATAAATTCTATGATTCGAGAATATAATAATGCAAATCACTCCAAAATACCAATATTAAAATATGAAGAATTTGTGGCCCTTATTTTTAATGAGGTGGAAAGTCTTTTGGAAAAGATGAAGTTGGGCCACTTTGATTATTTTTATGATCTCTACTATAAGCTGTGGATGCATGAGTAAGTTTTAAATAATAATCTTCAAATTTTACTAAATTTAAAATATTTTATAGCTCACAGGACGTGAAAATTTGTGACAAGTCAGGAAATCAGCAGGAGGCAACTATCATTGGTATTGATGAGGTTGGTTATCTGAAAGTTAGAACCTTTCAGGGACTAATAGAAACTGTTCAGCCGGATGGTAATAGTTTTGATATGCTTCAAGGACTGATCGTACCTAAATTCAATTAATTAGATATAGGAAAGAATTTTTATCGCAAGATATATATATGCTTCATGTAATCCATTTTTGAATTATGTGTATTTAAAGTGCATTTAACATTTACTTAATCTCCAATGTAACTTTTGATAGTCCAAAATATACAATTAGGATTAATTAATAGCTTGAATTCCAATATAAACAAATAAATCTTGTGATGGTATTTTAAATGTGTTCACACAAGTCTTCGAATATATACGATACTAAAAAGGTTTGTGCTGAGGAAGATCATGATGCGTTAGAACAAATATATGATTTTAATGTTTTATTGAACGATAGCTTAATATAAAATTAAAGATAAAAATAGTTCTACGCTATCCTAGTAATTTCTATACTAATAGTACGGCTCGATACCATGTTCTCTGGTTACAATAATTGGTCATAGAATTAAAGGTTTAGGCCCGTTTACTCAATGTCTGATTAACGGCTTAGTCAGGACCAAAAACCATTTATGAGAAAGTTCATCATAATCAGACATTGAATAAAAGGCCCTTAAAATTCTACAATTTTGTTTACGTTTATCAAACTTTTTATAAATATTATGTGAATTAGAAAAAATCGAAATATACCCCGCACAATATTTTTCGTCGTAACTTCACAATGAAGTACTTCAATTTAATGAGCCAGGATAGAACTGTTCTCCCCGAGACATTGATATCTGATGTGCCATACTTGAGTTCAGCTCATATTTAAGAGGGTACAACAAAAAATAGTTCTTATCATATAAATTTCCATTAATGGTCTACTTCTAAATGAAAGCGTCTGAAATAGATATAAATGTATCACATTTTTTCAATCTGTTTCTCCTAAAGTTATGATTTTAGCTCAAGTGGATTTTTATTAATGCCGTATTCTTGTTATTTCACATATATAAGATAAGTCATTAAAAATATATATGTATATCAACGATATGTTTATTGTCCTATATACTCCTTAATAAATATAATAAAAATTTAAATTATTAAAGAAAATTGAGTATATCAAACTTATTTCGTATGACACATGGCTTTTTGTTTCATGGTCGCTATGTTGCTGCAGTTCACTGTGACCATGATCCAATAATACAGGTCGTGTTATTAGACCAGATGATTTTTACTCAAACTTTGACAGTACACTCACTTCTCTGTGCGATTTTGACATTAAACTCACAAATTACCAAAACAAAATACATGCAAAGTTTATGTATGGATGTATGTATGTCACAATGCCTCGACCTTACTAGTTCCGCCATGACTGTGACTTGTCATGATTCAAATAAAAATATTACAGGATGTATCCGCTGCAGGCGGGGAATAATTGAAATAGAGTTTTGTGATCTCTATCGGCTTTATCGAAATTCACTGCCGAATTCCGATTAAATGGAGTGAATTCTGTCATGATCTTTTACATTTTCCCCCTGGGTAGTTCCGTCGGAATTACCGATCTCTACGTCTCCCCAAAAAACAGCTGACTGATGTGACGACGACATTATGGTTTACTGTTTCGAACTATAAAACTATGGACACACGCCAGCAAAAAACGCCTGTTTTCATATAAACGGCTTCACACCAAAAAATTACGTTCATACCTACAATTACTCACTTCGCTTTTAGACGTCGTCGCGTAGAGTCGGCAAAAATATCCCTGCATCTCAACCAAATAAAAAATAGACTGTACTTCTGGTTGAGATGTAATTTTTGGACTTGAGGGATATTTTTTGCTTTCTCCCAAAAGTATTTTCGTTATACTACTCAAGTTAAATAACTCAACATAAGAATTCAATTTCAATCCTATATTTTTTAATAAAACTTCGACTTAAAAAAAAAAATTATGATAAAACTGCATATCTGAGATAACGGATCTCACCAAAAACGGGGATCTTCAAACGGAACAAATTATATGGGGTGATCGCTTCCATAACCGCGTGGAATATATATAACCAAATTTTTTTTGGTGTCGTTTTAAAATCAAATAATGTTTCAACACAAATAAAGAATTATCTAAAATACTTCGAAAAATACATCTCAAAAAGTGCTACGAAACGAAGATGAAAAATCTTAATACAATTATTAACATAACCTAATTTTTGCATTAAAAAATAATGCAATTGGACAATAACCTGGCTTGTGATACGTTTCTGATACGTCTGCCATTGAATCTAACTCTTAAAAAAGAGCACAAAATATAAATAACACAAATAAAGACGAATAATGATAAAACGAGTATAACCTGGCTAATACAGATGTAAAATCTATGCCATTAAATGTTTCATTTTGATTGTGTGCGGAAGACAATTTAAATTTGTTTAAACATAACTTTGCATATATAGAAGTGTTTTGGATTATTATTATATAGACGTATATTGTGAAATGATTTTTGACAAGCGAAAAGTGCTACAAAACGAATATAACCTGGCTAATATAGATGTATAATCTATGCCATTAAATTTTGCATGTTGATACTGCGGAATTGCATCAAGACATCCATTGAAATACATAATATACAATAATTTTAATATACTTGGAGGAAACAACAACCCATTTGGAATATAACCTGGCTTTGTGTGGTTCCTAGGAACCTTGACCATTCAAACCAAAACCCAAAAAAAAAAAAAAATACCTACAATTATTATTTTCACTGGACAACTAACTAACAATCCTGTGGTACTTTGTAACGCAATTAAAAGATGACGAGAATTTGAAGTATTGTTAAAATGTTATACTTTATTGTTTCTCTTATATTTGATTTAGAAGAAAAAAGACAATGCGTTAGATGTTGTTGTTTGTAGTGACAAAAACACTCCCCGAAGGTATTGGGGAGTGGCGTCGAAAGTGACAGTCCTTTGCTTGAGTTCTTCCTGAGTTCGACAAATAATGTTACAAATAGCTAGTTTTATTTACTAGTAATAAACGCGAAACAAATTTAAGAGTTTGGTAACTTCGCAGTAGTTCACTGAACAACACTTGAAAATAAACTGATCAACCCGCCTTGCTTGGTCACATCCTTATATAGTCAAACAGGGTGCTTACCTACGCACCGAGAACTTTCTTGGTTGTTCGTTCTTCGTGTTCTCGAAGGGTCGGTGTTATTTATTGATATCTCCTCTTCGCCTTGTATTCGTGAACACTCGTGCTACCTCTCTTCCTCTTCCTTGGTACACCCTTGCATGCCAACGTTATCTCTGTTGTGTTTAACCAGTGATGGGAGTGTTATTGAGTTAGGGATGGTACATACTTGAGAATAATCGCCACCCTGCCCCCCAGCTAAGTCTGATCGTCTCGGTCAGACACATTGCCCGAACCAAACGCTCATGCCCAGTGCACTGTTTCACTTTATCCAATAAGTTGCGTTGCTTCCTCGGAACATGATCACCAGATTTGCGTCTTTTATCCTCAGCACACTCTGCACACTTAGTAATCCATTTTCTTACAGATTGTCTACAACCAATCCAATAGAATCGCCGCTTTACCTCCTGCATCGCTTTCTTTATTCCCATATGCCTTCCATCCGGGCAATATGAACAACACTAAGTGCTCGATGATTCTGGCCATCTTCACTTTCCCATATCTCATGCAAACAACCAGATATTAGCTTCAAACTACTCCATTGTGCCCATTATGCTTTTGCAATACGCCTCTCTGCTACCATCTCTTCTCTTCCTGGCTGTTTGTTTTCTTTCAGTCCTTCTAACACACGTGCCAAATCTGGATCTTTCTCCTGGCCTTGCCGAATTTTCTTGAGGAGGAACCTGTCCATGAAAGCCAATGGTCGAGGAGCAGCCTCTGCCCTACGAGGCTCCTGCCGCTTCATCTTCAAGACTACTTCCTTGGTGCTATAGCCACTATTGTATCCAAAGATCAGAGGTCCGTCTTGGCCGTTGTAAGTCATAACCCTGTTCTCTTCGTTGATGTGAATGTCTCTCTCAGTCAAGAAATCACCGCCGAGTTGTGACACAGATATTATTGGGCATTCATCTTGCCCATCTTCTCTAGCTTTGCATTTACGTCCACTGGAGCCAGAGCCACAATAACGAGCTATGTGGCCAGATTTTCCACACTTAAAGCATTTGATGCCACCATCATTTTTCTGTTGCTTTTCTCACAATGCTTCCAGAATTGTGTCTACCCAGTCTGGCCGTTCTATCTCCCCGCGGTGAGCTTTGTAAGCCGGATTACTTAATAGCGAGGCTGTTTCCTGCGTTAGAGCATGTGATACCGTCTCAGCAAATGATCTCTTTGCATTTGCATATGTGGCTCGCTTCGTCTCGACATCAAGTATTCCATTTATAAAGTTTTGGAGTTTTACCCTTTCTGTGTATTCTACGGGTGCGTCTGCGTCTGCTAAATGAGCCAACCTCTCGATGTCCGATGCCAATTCCTGCAATGTCTCATTAGCCTTCTGAAAACGATTCTGTAGCTCTATTTGGTATATCTGTTTTCGATGTTCGCTACCATAGCGTCTCTGAACTGCACCCATCAAAGCTTCATAATTATTGCGTTCACCATCGGGAATAGTCTGTAAGATTTCAGCTGCAGGACCCTTCAATGTCACGAACAGTGCAGCAACTTTGTCTTCAGTGCCCCAATTATTCACCGCTGCCGTCTTCTCAAACTGTAGCTTAAATACCTGTAAAGGAGCAGAACCATCAAATGACGGGGATTTTACCTTCGGAGTATTCGCTGAAGCAGATGGACGGTTCAGTTGCAACTCCTGGATACGGCCCCTTAACGCATCTACCTCGGCCTCGATTTTCTCGTCCATGCGTGCCTCTAGCTTCAATGACATCCTAGCTTGCTGCTCTTCTAGCTTTGCAGAGATCTGCGATAACACCTGTGCTGAACTTTGTGATGATATTTCGTAAATACGTGCCTCCAACTTGGATGTTATACGTGTATCTTCTTCTTCCAGCTGGGATGCCATGTGTGTCTTCTGTTCTTCCAGCTGAGACGCCATGTGTGTCTTCTGTTCTTCTAGCTGAGATGCCATGTGTGTATTCTGTTCTTCCAGCTTTATTGAAATGCTTGACAACATCTGAGTCAATACAGCCAACAACGCGTTTGTATCCACACTTGCCATTGGATTCGGAGGCTCCTTTTTCTCTTCAATTTTAGTCGATGCCTCCTCCACAAGATGGAAAACATAATCATCAACGTTGATTCCTTCTGCTTCCATTGCCTCCCGTAGTCGTGATTGTAGCTCGTATTTATTGCCTGTGGTGTTTAGTCCGCGTTGCTCCAACTCAGTTTTGAGTTGCTGAATCTTTAATTCATTCAACTTAGCCATGCCCTTGCTATTCTTGCAACCACTGGTTCTTATTTAACAATACCGCTTCTGACACCAATTGTGACGAATTCGATGATTCCTTGATTATCAATCCTGTAGCCCGATTCTGTAACTTTTAACCACTCGCCGAGCGTTAAGCTTATCGCCAAATTTTGGCGTTTGTTCTTAACGAAAATGCGATTCTGTAACTCTCTTTTAACGCCGCTAAACAGCTGACTCTTGATGGTGATCAAATATGGCAATACTTCTGTTTTCGCCGTATTTTGCACTAAATTACATGCAACTAACCCTTTCGTGTGGTTAAAAGTTAGTGAATACATAAAAGCGTTAAAAATGGTGATAAGCGAAGTTAACGCTAACACCTGGTGGTTAAATAGTTACGGAATCGGGCTACTAGGTTCGATCACTATAAAGTCAAATAAACACACGCACAGATATTGTAACTAATACCTAGTTTTATTTATATAGTCCAACAGGATGCTTGCCCACGCACCGAGAACTTTCTTGGTTGTTCGTTCTTCGTGTTCTCGAAGGGTCGGTGTTATTTATTGACATCTCCTCTTTGCCTTGTATTCGTGAACACTCGTGCTATCTCTCTTCCTCTTCCTTGGTACACGCTTGCATGCATAAGTGTAGCCAACGTTATCTCTGTTGTGTTTAACCAGTGGTGGGAGTGTTATTGAGTTAGGGATGGTACATAATTGAGAATAATCGCCACAATATGAACGACGATGCTCACGGCTAGAAGGCATTCTTATCGGCACCCTCCGGTGTCATTCCCACAACAGCCGGTTCTATCGTACCGGAACGACCCGGGTTTTTTTACTGTCCCATCTGTCTCGTCCCACCCTTAAATTGTCATCCCCGGAGCAAGCCCTGGCAGCTGGGTTGCTCCATTATCTCTTGTTACGGGCTGGGGTTGAACCCAACCCTGGACCAAGAGATTGGATCTGCTGCGTTTGCTGGAAGAAAATTTATAATGCGCCAAGTGTAAGAGATGTCTACATAAATCCGGATGCTCAGGGCTTAACCCTGCCATCCACAGACCCCATACTTTCTATAGTACTTTCGAGGCGCCATGCTGTACACGCCTTAGGGCATCCCGCGGTACACGTCACTCTGGCGCTCCCCTACCGCCCCTCCCAACTTTAAGTAACCACAATAGTGGCTCAGTCTACACGACTGGCAGCACTACTGCCATTCCCGCCTCACCCACTCCCGACTGTCGCTCACGCTCACCAGCGTCCACTCCAGACTGCGACATAGTTTAGGCCTTAGCCTACCTCCACCTAGGCAAGCGCATCCGTCCCTCACGCCTAGCATGCCCCCCTCTCCCTCCTACACGCTTCAAAGTTTTACAGCTGAACTGTAACGGATTAGCTGGAAAGATCGCGGAGATAACTGACTTTATGAAGTCGCACGACATCAAAATCGCCGCGATACAAGAGACAAAATTGAACACCAGATCGGACTTAGGAACTTGTGGTGGGTATAATATACATCGAAAAGACCGTCCCAGCGGTCATAGGGGTGGCCTTGCGTTCATTACACATCACTCTGTACAATATAATCTATTTTCCCCTGACGTCGACCCCAGGGACTCTACCTCGGAGTGCCAAGGCATAGTAGTCCGGTGAGGCGACGTCGACCCGCAAATTATAAACATTTACATTCCCCCTGCCACGTGTTGTCCTAGAGATTATCATCCCGACATTAGTGCGTTGCTAAGGGGAGATAACCGTCTAATCCTAGGCGACTTCAACGCGCATCACGATCTCTGGCACTCCAACTTGCCAGCAGACAGCGGAGGACACGCTATTGCAGACCAATAAGACAACTCAGCATTCTGTACAGTCAATGGAGATGCCCCCCACCAGGGTGGCAGGTAACTGCCACAGTTCGCTAGGCCACGAAGGTCATAGTTATTTAGCGGCTCTTTTCACCCTCTCTCTAACTACTTTCGTCATACCTGAGATATGGAAACAGGCGATTGTAGTTTCCCTACTAAAACCAGGGAAGCCGGCAAAACAAGGATATTCTTATCGTCCGATATCCCTCCTTTAGTCGGTTGGAAAATTACTAGAGACCATTCTGCTCCCTTACTTTATTGCAAACCTGAAATTGGCCGATCACCAGTATGGTGATACGGTCAACCACGCCACACTTCTTCGAGACCTGGAAGAGACACTGCTCCCTGCCGGCCTTAAAAGGTAGACCGCTAATTACCTCAATGGTCAACAGGCATCAGTCAAATTCAGGAACAAGAAATCTAGGCCACGAAGAATAAAACAAGGGGTGCCGCAAGGTGGTGTTCTCTCTCCCCTTTCGTTTAATTTATATAATCGAATAACTCGTGCCAGTGTAAGAACTTATATCGAGTAAGTGGCCAAAGTACCAATTTCTGAAGGTTTACATCATTGAATGTGCATGAAATGTCATTTTGCTTTCCTCTTTCGGCAATCATTTTTTATCACGACTGCCATGAAGAAGTGAATTTTTCACTAATTGTGAATACATTTTTGAAAATTTCTTTAAGAAAATAAGTAGTGAAGCTTAAAGATTATTCTAATAACTTGATTTCAATGACAAAAAGAAACCGAATTTGAGAAGATTGTGGATACAAGCGGATTCCCTGGTAGAGGGTTTATATAAGTCTATATATATGTGCATATATGTCAACGTAGGCCAATGTGCTTCCATATACATATGTAAAATATACCTAAACCTTGTGGAAGGATACATAAAATTACTTCCAATTAAATAAAATATCTGTCGGAATTTTATTGAGAATATCTTTACGAACTAGAGACCTCCATAAAGTAGTATTACACAAAGTAGAAATCAACTTTAATAAACTGGACTATTAGAAGTGTAAGTACAAGAGGAACGATAAAAATGGCACAACGACCGAATCCACGCATAGATCGATTTGCACAGATGTCAAAGCAAGAAGAGATAATAGCAAAAAAACGTCAAGAAATCTTGGAAAAACAAAGGACAGCCCAATTGGCTAAAGCAGTTGCTGCAGCGCAAACTTTAGCTGCTAAAATGAAAGCCGATAGCAGTGATACTGTTGCAAATACCGATGGAAAAGGTAAAGAGTCAAGTATCGATTCTAAAACTGAAACTGCTGCAAACGCGACCTCAATTGAAACTACAGATACGCCGAAGGAAACACAAACACCTACCGCTGAAAAGAGGTTTCTATATCAGTTTTATCTATTTATATATATATATGAACATTATTAGCTTCTTTACACTATCGAAAATCCTTAAGCGGATTTTACTTTCCAACAAATAAATATTATTTTTTTCAATCTACAATAACTGACACCAATTGTACTTGAGCGTAGCAGAAAATGACTGCCCCTTCACTAACACTCGGCAAATCTTCGTGAAGTCAGTTGCGTTTCGACAAAATTCATAAGTCTAAGATCAACCATCAAGTTGCACGTCACTACCCTTTGTGGATTTTAGTCAACTCTTACGGCACGCAGACCCACATCGGGCATACTTTAACCCCCTAACGCGCAGGGGTATTCGGACAGTGTTATTGGCTTTGATAGAGCAACAACTACCATAATGGGTGATTTTCCAAATTTCCCAATTTCTTTTTACTTTGAACTAAAAGCTGCAACATTTCTGCAACTTGCATAAAAAAAATAGAAAATGGTGTAAAAAATTAAGTTTTCGATGCATCGAGTCCTTGCCAATGTTGTTGTTTGTAACGACAAAAACACTCTCAGCAGGTTTTGGGGTTTGTTGTCGAATTGACAGTCCTTGGCCGGATATGAACGCGGTACGCTTTTGTATTCCCTTTCGGTACTGTCCGACTGTCGTGGAAGCGATTTAACATGCCCAGTGCTACCTTCTAGGTTATATCACCCCTCCTTAAGGAAGGGGAAGATGAGTAATGAGAGGTGAGAGGCATCATATCCGTAGATCAACCATCGAATTGCGCCTTTGTGCATTTTATTCGCCTCTTAGATCGGTATGCCTTTCTCGGGCATATTCTCAACCTCTAACACGCAGGGGTCTCATATGATATCGAACCGATCGCTTAGTGAGCGACTGTGAATACTTAATCGATCATCATTCTAAAACCATTTTGCAGTCGCTGGCGTGTCGATGTGATTGGAAAAGTGCTAATAAAATCGATAAAAAGTAAATCCATAAAAAAAATAAAAAAAAATAGATATAAACATTAAAAAGTTCTAGTTTTTTTCCATCAAGTTACACCAAGGCGAAATCACTTACAGGTGATCTCATAAGAACATATGAGCACTGGCTTCTTCTGAGGTCGAATTACGTTATCCGTTCCGTGATCGAAAGCGATTTTTGAAATCACAATAGCTCTAAGCCAATAATGCGGAATGATGGCATACATTAGCAATTGGCTGGAGTAGCGGTCGGTTCAATTATGCATTATTATTTTTTTTTTAAAGTTGGACAGTTGCGAAGTTATTGTGACTTAAAAAACGCCTTGAGTTACACAATACACAAATAAATAACGATCGACTCAATCGAAACCAGTTTATTCTACTGCAAATTGACACTCGCAATAGGGGTGTTAGTTCCAGATAATTTCTTTTTGGACCACTTTTGTTGTCCACGCAGCGTATATTGTTGCACGAAGGGCTAGTCTGATAAAGCGTTAAATATGTTTCCTGAAGCTACTTTTGAGTCTGGTGTTTTTATTTTAAAATTCTTTAATGCTTCTTACCTTACATATTCAATATATTTATATATTTAATACAAACATTTCTAATCGATTGTTTTTAAAATTTTACTTTTAGTGAACCTTTGCTGAAGGCCAAGAAAGATGAGACTCCTGACATCTCAGCAGCCAAGTCCTTAAACAGTTTTACTGGAAAAACTGGAAAAATTTCATTTGGTATTAAACGGTTGCAGCCTCAAGTGCCTGTTTCGGAACAGCCACCAGCCAAAGTGGTTAATACTTTTTGCAATGACGGTTCATTTTTAGAAAACTTCAAAAAAATATTGGAAAAGCATGAACCAAAAAAGCCGCCTCAAGCCGCGTAAGTATACTTATCGAAAATATCCTAATATCGGATTTTACGATATATGTCGGGATATATTGATATATCCGAGAATTTCATAATCGCAAAAATATCACAAGTAAAGGTGATAAAATTATTCTAATAAATAAGACAATGAATACCTATTATTGTTAAAATACTTTTATATGGCGGTAAAAAAACAAATTGAAGTAAGATTCTATGGCATCAGAGGAAGGTTTTTCTAACATACGTCTCATTTTCACCACTATTATAGCATTGTCAGTAACAACGCTTGTCACTTTAGCTGCAAACAACTTTTCTTTTGTTATTTGTAAGTTCATTTTCTGGGCATACTCGGAGGATTTTGAAATTGCACTGGAGTCTCTAACAATTATTAGGATTTTGTGTTTTTTTCTTGGCCCGAAAATCATATATCTGAAATATCTTTGGTCAAACTGTCCATTTGCCACTATTGTTTTTCTTAGATTTGCATTCAAAATATTGCCATACCAAATTTCTCTCTCAAGGCAGTTTACACGTTAGTAATTTATCGCAAAAATCATAAAAACTTTTATAATTTAAATAGTATTTATGAATACGATCCACTTGCCGAAAGCCGCAGAATTTCTAAAACTCACTCCAAAACTATTGTAAAAAGCTGTTACCTTTTACATTGTGAATACAATTTTGTTTTGTAGGTCGAGTGTAGGTTTTGTTTGTTTTACTGTTGAATGGAGTTAGCAGCTTTTACCGTAGTAATGAATGCCCTGCGGGTTAGGGGTTTAGAATATGACCGAGGTAGGCATACCGGTCGTAAGAGGCGACTAATATGCACAAAGGTAATGACGTGCAACTCGATGGTTGATCTACGGATATGATGCCTCTCACCTCTCATTACCCATCTCTCCTTCCTTACGGAAGGAGGGTGACATGACCTAGAAGGTTCCACTGGTCATAAATCGCTACCACGACAGTCGGGCAGTACCGCAAGGGAGTACCGGAGCGTACCGGATTCATATCCGGCCAAGGACTGTCAGTTCGACACCACTCCCCAAAACCTTCGGGGAGTGTTTTTGTCGTTACAACAACAACAACAACAACCGTAGTAATGAAGATATTCATAGCAGTCTGGTCTAAGGCGCAGCTTCAAGAATACATATGTGACCAACTACTGTTATTTCGGCATCATTCCCAAAACTAGTTATTTGGTAAGTGTGGTGCAGATTTTGCAGTATTGAGAATAGATAAGATACATTACTTAATCTTTAATAAGCACTGGACATTTGTAATGTTTAATTTTTCCCCTATCCTTTCGAGCTCATCTTTAAGCCTGAAGTCAAAGTGGTATTTGCGATTTCCCGCCTACACATCGAATAGGAACCTCGAAATCAAACGCTTGAGAGTTGATTTTCATTTGAATTATTTCAACATTTAGCAGATACTTTTCGAAGATCCTCCTATAATTATTTTTACAACATATCTATATGTGTGTATCTATGTATACTTGTATGATATGATTTCAATGTTTTTGTTTTTTAGTCCTGATGTCAATGCTGATGCTACATCAACTGAACAAGCTGATACCCAACCTGGTGGAACTGACGCTACAACTGCGGATACGGATATGCAACTTACTGAAAATCCTGGGGCAATAGAACAAACAACCATGGCGTCATTGCAGCAGCAAGCTCCACCACAACCTGGCATGCCACCAACACAGGCGCCACAAGTGCAAATGCAACATCAGCAGCAGTACCATCAGCAACAGCACCATCAGAATCAGCATCCTCATCGTCAGCACCAACATCCACAACATCTTTCCCATCAACATCAACAAAGCTTGCCACCCCCGCCACCCCAGCATATGCATACGATGCCATCATCACATCAACCACAACTTCATCAACAACACCCATCATTACAGCCACAACCACAACAAACATCTATGCAACACCAGCCGCCGCCGCCGCCACCACAGGCTTCACTTTTACAGCCAACTCAACCACAATATATTTATAATCATCCACACCAACCACCACCGGTACCTCCGCCACACCATATGGCTGCAGCATTTTTTGCTGCACCACCACCACCTCCACCACCACAGATGCCCATGACCTTGACGTTGGGACCTTTATATATGATACCGGCACCTGAGCCATTACAATTAAATACTATACCAGCACCAAAAGAATTCAACTTAAACGCTATACCAAAGCCACAAATGAATGTTGAGGCAATTCAAATGCCACATGGTGTACAGCAAAGCACGAATCCACAGACAATGCCACAGACACAACAACAGCAGCAGCAGCAACAACCACAGCAGCAGCAACAACAACCACAGCAGCAGCAGCAACAACCACAGCAGCAACAGCAACTACCACAGCAGCAGCAGCACCAACAACAACAACAACTGCAACAGCAGCAACAACAACACCTTCACCAGGAACAGCAACAACAAAAGCCGCAGCAGGACCAACAGCAACAGAAGCTAAGGCAACAAAACGAGCATCAGCAACTGCAAAAACAACTAGAAGAACAAAAACAGTTGTTGCAACAAAAACAGCAACTGCAGCAGGAACAGCAGCGACTGCAAAAACAGCACAAAAAGCAACAACAGAAACAACAGAAACAACAAGTTGAACAGGAAAAGCAACAAAAACTACAGCTGCATCAAGAGCAACAGCGGCAGCAGAAACAACTACAACAACAACAACAACCTCAGCAAGAGAAGCAACAAGCGCAATCATCATTGAGTGCATGCATAACACCACCACCGCCACCCCCACAATTACCTCCACAAATGCAACAACAATTAAAAAGTCAAATACCGTCATCTCAATTCCAGCATAAACAACAGTTTCTTTTACATCAACAACAACAGCAGCAAGCAAGGCAGCAACCACAACTTCATCATTCCCAACCACCACCTCTGTATAAACAACAACAACAACTACAAGCAGTTGAGAACCAAAGCATCAACGCACAAGAATCAGGTTTGTACTAAAGCACAACTATTTCAAAAATAGTTGAAAGTTGAGCAAAAAAGCGCGCCCAATCTGTTTATGTATGAAACTCCGATTCCGGTAATATGTACTTGAGGGTGCCAAGTTTGTTTGTTGTTTGCTTTCGTTCTCTCAAATTAAGTTTTAAAAAAAAATTCAATGATTTCTAATCGACTTTTTTTGAACTGAACCAAATTCTATTTTACAGGTTTTCAAGTTTGCTAAAATTTATTTTAAAAGTTTTTGAAGAGTTTTTACTCGATTAAAAATTAAAATTTTTTCAAAAGTGTTGTTATTTCTTATCAATTCTGATGTTTTTTGGCAGCATGTATCGATTTTATTGGTTATTAATCTGTGGAGGTTTTTTTGTGTTTATCGATTCCCATCTACACAGCTTTTATAATTATTTAGAACAACTTTGGGAAAATACAAACACAGAGTCAGAGAGGAGTATAAAATTGGACCGGTTTATTGTTTACGACAGCCACCGAGTGCTAATATTCATCCAAAAATGGCGATATGGGTATCAAAAGACGCGTTTCGGTCCCAGTAATAACAATCGGCCTCCGGAGAACAAATATTTTAATTGTTTTCGAAATATAAATGACAGAAAATTGTTAACTTTGCTTGCGAATATCTTGCAAACTACTAAAAATAACTGATCTCCGGATCCGGATTATGGTTCCTGGGACTGATACGCGTCTTTTGATACCTCTCCCGACATTTTTGGACTTGTTTTAGCACTCGGTGGCTGTCGTAAACAATTACCTTGCAGCGTTTAGACTCATTATTTGTTTATGTATTTCAACTTCTTGCGATGCGTTATATGAGGCTGAAAAATTGTCATGCAGAACGCTTATAGGTCGCACAAACTGTTCATATTTCGCCTTCTATCTGATACTGATTGGATATTAACGCTTTGTGCAAAGACATTTATAAAACATTTCCAACTCTCAATTTTTTTTTTAGAAATTTGAGAAATGTTTCTTGACTCTTATATAAAACCTATTTTCCTCAAACATCCTTTATTTACTTAGTATTTTCTAGCCCACTTATTAGGGCTTCAGGAAAAATTTATCTTATTAAATATTTATAACTCATTGTAATATTGATCATTATATTATTTTAAGAATAAAGTTTGTCTCATGAAATTTTTAAATTCATGTTCCGAAGTTTCGTTGTTTGATTTTCATAATTTCTTATGTTCAAAACTTTCATCGTATCGATGTCATATATGATCATATTTCTCAGCTCTTTTATCATACATTATTCATATGTTGGGTTAATATACAGGTTTAATGTTTTTTCGTATTAGATTACTTTTCGATCAGCGTACAGTCTTAAAACTGAGAAACGGTGGCAAATAAAAACTAAACTTGGAATTTTTTCAAAGTAAAATTCATTGAATGAATTTAAATCTTTTATTTAATAAGTGCTCTATGAGCTTATAAGTATTCTAATCATGATGTTATTGCTTAAAGAAAATATGTTTGCACATACATAAATATTTTGGTACCGTCTATGCTAACTTTGATTTTAAAGGATTTTATGTAGTTTTTTCAGACAAAAATGACCACAATTGCTCACGCGTACAATTACCAACAAGTGTTGAACACTTAATCGATTTGGTTGCCGAAAATGGTGATGATTATGAAGATAAAATACGTGCATATAAAAATGATTTACACCCGGCGATGTGGTAAATTTTGTTATTTTGCATATACAAACGTACATACCATGTGCTTTTTACTGTGTTTCTGGCGCTTGCGGTGCGCACACAAGCAAAAAAAGAAAAAAAAATGTTAACGAGCTTAGTACAGATCCTCCATAAATGGCTACTGACAAATACAGTGACAAATTGAACTATGCAGCAACGACCTAGCAGATGGATACTTTGCAAAAATTAAAGTTTTTTAGGTGGTAACCGATATTTCTTATTTTCTTTGATGCTTCTAAACCAAAGAAACGAGTTGATGTTGTAGTTTTGAATTCCATGAGATAGGTAAAACAACATTTATTTAGCATCACTACATACCACCCGTACCCGGAACAAGAACTGTAACGATGAGTGATATTGATTCACCCCAGCCGACAACAGCTTTGGCTGGATTAGGAGTACCCCTCCAAACCATTATAAACAAAGCTTCAATATATATTGAAACCCTTATGCTAGGGAAGATAATACACAGAACTTTACCGCATTCATAACTACATAGAATATGCCCGTGGTAGGCGACTAAAATGCACAAAGGTAATGACGTGCAACTCGATGGTTGATCTACTTATGACGCCTCTTACCTCTCATTGCCCATCTTCTTCCTTACGAAAGGAGGGATGACAAGACCTAGAAGGTTGGACTGAGTATTTTTGTCGCTACTCAAACAAACCAAATTTTGCTATCGCCGGGCTCTACTGGGGTTCATTAAACTGGTTAACAGAACACACTCTTCTAACAGCAATCCCTTCCTTACTTGCAAAATTATTTCGACAGACATTTGTGACGAATTTGGACAGTTTTATAGAAAAAAGGTCTTGAAAAAGATCACATTTAAAAAATCGTCTGCAAAATGCCAATTTACCACGCCCTTTAATTTGAATGAATAATAAAATAACTACTAACGAGAGGAATTCAACACCGCTCAATTGAATGTGTTCTCAGGATCAATTACAAATAAGCGTTGCGTGTCAACGTTCAAATTACACCACTACTAGAGAAAAATTATACATATATTAATAATGGAGACCAAATACCATGGATGTGAACTTCCATATTCGAGTAAACTAAGAAAAAAGACAATGCTCCGTTAAGGCAGAACGATTAAAGTGCAACTTAAACGAGATACACAGGATATATCGCACAAAGTGTTACCGCCAGCGCTATCGTTAATTTATAGCAAAACAAAAATGAATTTTTTCACTTTCGTTTTACGTTTGTTTTTTTATTATCGATTTTATTCAAATTTCAATTTAGGTTTCTGTTTGAAAGAAATTGCGACCAATATCACAATTATCGGAAACAATTGAATGAGCAATGCCATATTCGTCTGCAACAACAACAACAACAAAAAGTACAGTACGAGCAACAAACTCAAAAGAGTCAGAAATCATCTTCAACACCACCACATCAATCGCAAAAGCAAAAATTACCACAGTCACTATCACGCTCTGAAAATTACGATTCAATAGAAATGGATGAGGATTCGAGCGATAGTGGTGGACCAAAAGAATATCAACAGGAAAAACGTTATATGTACCATCAACAGCAGCGTCAACAACAGCAGGAACAATTGCGACGCGAGCAACCATCACCTCAACAAAGCACAAGCCAAAATGAGATTGCCGACAAGTACGATCCAGAATCGGTAATTAGTGGTGATGTAGATTCAGATGATGAATATATGCGTGGGATGTTGGATCGTAATCGTGATAATTTGAAGCGACGCATAGAATGTCGTAATGAGTTGAGCGAAGAGGAGCGCCAAGAAAGGGAAGCAGAGGCTGAATTGGAGGAGCAACGGCGTCTAGAACGTAAGAAGCAACGCAAAAGCCGTTGGGGTGAGAAGGTACTCCCCTCCACAAGCGGCGCCGGAGGCGCACCAACTGCCCTAGCAAGTAAGTACACATATAACATAAAATAATTAAGAGCAGTGTTGTCCGCAACATATAAATCAGAAGTGGAATACAATTTAACTTTAATATATATAATAGACACAATCCCCTGATTATAATTTGGTAACAGTATACTTTTTACTGTCCATAAAATAAACACCAAAATAGTTGGTAACGTCAAGTGAACCCGAAAAATTGGACGTCTTTTTTAAATATTTTTGTGGACAAATTTTGTACACATGCTAGTTAAAAAGAATTAATAAACAATACAATCACGTTTTTGCACGAGGTTTTGTTTGTGTTCCATGAACTGCATTTCCTACGATAAGGATTTTCGGTTAGATAATCTTTCGGTATGTAACTAAATACATAAAAACATTCGTGTCTATCGTTAATTGATATTAGAGGAAAAATTACAACGATATGCACAGCGATGGTATGGGATGACATGTTTCGAAGTGCCCAACTTCTCATTAGACCCCTTCTCGGACACTAGGATACGAACCCAAGTGGCTGCACCAAAGCCGCTGTTAGAGTACTCTAACAACTAAGCTATGATGCCCTGTAGCGTCACGATGCATTTTTCCTCTAATGTGCCATTTGCTTATTCCTTTTATATATTCTTTGGTACATATATTTTATATGTCAACTCAAGGAAAGTGGAATATTTTTAGGCGCGTTCATAGAGCAGTTTTAGATACAGAAGGTCTTTTTTGCATATCAACCCTTCCGTGTTATTTGTTATGCACCCGCACTGTACCTGTATCAACTATAGTTTTGGTGATTGTTGTTGGAGCAGTGCTCGAATTTTATCTATCGTTGACAAAATGTAGAACGGCTGTAACCGACCATTTCCAAATTATTCACGATAAGTTTCGTTCATTTCTGTGTTGCTTTTGCTAACTAAATTTAATTTTGACCAGTTAGAATTGTTTGTTCTAAATTGTTTAACAAAGATACACTTTATTCAGGTATCTAAACAAGTGGCTTCAGTGAAAGAGTTATATATTTATTAACATTCACTACTAAGGTAGTTATATACAATAGCAAGTGTTACCAGTTAGGAGCCAGGTTAAGCGTTTTAATTTAAAGTGTCGTAATATCGGAGTACACTTCTAAATTTTTTTTTAAAATTGATGGAAAAATTAAAAAAATTTCACAACTTTCTATTGACGATAAGCCGTGTATGTTTCTGTTTTGCCCCTTTTAGTTTTGATAAATAAAGTAGCATAACTTTTACAATGAAACAGGCCTAGTAAATGAATAATTGAATTACAATTCAGTAAAAATAAAATTTTTGGAAATAACTATAAAGAATATGTATATTATCATAAATATAAAAAATTTTTCAAAATGTTCCCGTGTAGGGTGCTATTCACATGCTGAAGGCTGTAGTAATGGAAACTACATTTGTTCACATAGTTTTAAATCATATCCACGTGTCTTTTAGATGTTCCAACCTCATTTGGTAATCAAAATAAACCTATGCTAACTGCCATAACGCGTACTGATCCAGCTCTATTACAATATGCGCGTCTCAATTATGGTTCTACCAATCTCAGCGAAGACGATTGGAAAAAGTGTGAAGAGCACTATAAAGTTAATTTGTTATATCAGGATATGATGCGTAAAAGGCAAGAAATTGATCGACTTGCGCGTAATGGTAAATTCAAGTATGAATACGATTCAGACGAAGATGTCGATGGTGGTACTTGGGAGCATAAATTACGTTGTGCTGAAATGGAAGCAACTAAATTGTGGGCCACTGCATTGACAAAACAGAGTGAAGGTAAACATCATATTGGCGACTTTTTGCCACCAGAAGAACTTAAAAAGTTCATGGAAAAGTACGATGCCCAAAAGAATAACCGTCAGCCGGATTTAAGTGACTACAAGGAATATAAGTTGAAAGAGGATAATATTGGTTTTCAAATGTTACAAAAGTTAGGTTGGAAAGAGGGACAAGGTTTGGGCCAAGATGGCGCTGGCATTGTGGATCCAGTAAATAAGTAAGTATTGAAATATTCCTTTTGTTTTGTTTTGTAGATTTTCCGACAGGGTGGAAAGTTGATGTATATTGGAACGATTTTCCGCCATCTCGTGTCAAATTTCAGCCATCCTCAGTGTATAGTTTAAGTATTGAAAGTATTATTAATAGTATGGCATACTTAGATATAAATAGATTGCTGCAGGTAGAAGCGACACCCATATAACCGGTCATTAAAATTTTTATTTCGAATATTTTCATTTCGTCCATCTTTGTCTCATCTATATTAGTCCATATATGCCTCGACTTTACTTAGTCTCGTCCATCCTTCTGCCCCCATCTCTGACTAGTTCCTTTTTCGTTCATTATTTTCTCCCCCAGTATCGTATCATCCATTCTGTTACTATTCATTCGTTCTTGTCTCGTTCTTATTGCTGCTACCACACTCTATCATACCTGATAGACAGACGTTTTAAACTTAGGGGTTTTGAAGTATTCTGCTTTAAAAACGTTATTTTGGAAACCAGAAAGTGAGGTTAACACATAGACAAAGTGGAATTAACAAAGAGGGTTCTCCACGAAGGCTGCTTTGTTTGGTTTAAATTATAAAACGTCAAGCTTAGGCTGTTTGTCAGCATTCAGACAAAAATGTTTGCTACTGCTTCGGCCTTAAAGCTAATATACCTGCAGGCTCAGAAAGCATAACTATATCAGCACAGAGAGTAAGAGGTAGAGTAAACTAAATGGGATTCCAAATGGGATCAATTGGAGTTGAATTGCTAAGAAAATACTGTCGAAGATGCACCCAGAATTTTTGAGTTATTGATAGTCGGTAGCAACGACATGGATATTAAGTTATAGTGTATTTATATTAATTTCAAAGAAATTATGCGATATCGAAAAGCCATCGTCGCCTCCAAGCGAGAATACATTGCTGTGATGTCCATTCCTAGGCTGACTAGTTTTAGAAAATTTTGTACGGGTTAATTGTATTATTGAATTCTCTAGAGCTCCACAACGTGACGGCAATCAAGGATTGGGTGTTGCAAGCGCATCTGTGCCTGAAGACAATGACAATGAATATGATGCTTACCGTAAACGAATGATGTTGGCTTATCGTTTTCGGCCCAATCCATTGGTAAGATGTCAAAATTTCACATTGTTATAAAATTATAAATCCATGCACGTTTTATTTTTATATTTATATTCAAGAATAATCCACGTCGCGCCTACTACTGAACACAAGAATTGGCGAGTGAAAAGCAAAGCTACGTCTACCGTAAAATACTATCCTATAAGTTACTTAATGCACTGACGTATTAGATAGACCTCTTATTTAACCACAGAAACTTAAAAAGTGTAACACTATTAAACTTACCTTCAAATATGTATATGTATGTATGTAATTGCATATAGCAAAAAATAATCAAAATATACGAAAAAAACTAATATTGTTATTTTTTCCATTAGTAACATTGCAACATTTTCATATTGTATGTTTGTATTATTTTATTGTTTTGTTTTTTTCAAATAGCTGAGCTTAACAAACTAAAGTTCGATTTCATAGTTAGTGATTGGGCTTTGCTTGAATAAAATCTCAACTGAGTAAGTTCGTTGGCGTTTCTCAGTCTCAAAGCATGCTTAGCTTAGATTTTATTTAAGCATGACCTAAGCAGGATTTGTGAAATCGAGCACAATAATACTAAAAGCAAAAATTAAAATACATTTCAATATTTCAATATATATCATACTTTGTTTGTAGTATGTATGCATGTAAATAGCGTTGGTAGTTTTGGTTTAAAAGGTTTTTATTTTTAATATCTTGTAAAATATCGGTATTATGTAAAACTACGAATAAAAGGTTAAGACTGGTGTTTGATTGCCACGCGCTAACACAACGGGACAGTTAATATCGGTCGTTAACATCTCCAACCAAGACATGTATAAAGCTGCAGATATCGCTTCCTATGATGTAAAAGAGAAAAAAATATTTTAGTCATAAATCAAATTAGAGAAAAATTTGTAAGCTCGGATAAAACTGAAAGAGAGTTCTTTGAGAAAACCGGAATTAGAACGGTAAGCGGAGGGACAAACGGACCACTTAAGCATACGAAGAGATACTCGGCTTTGAGAAGGCCTCAAGCACCTTAAGCAATCGGCGAACGACAGGGGTTGCTAGTGGAGATTAAATTACTTGCTGAGAACGTTCGGAGCAGATTTCAAGTTTCCTTGGACTCTCGGTATAAGTGCTTGATGAGGATTCTCAGAGTTATCGCGCCAATGAGGCAGGGCGAAGCAGGTTCGTTTTACTCATATACGAGAAAAGTATTGCTCCACTGGGAAAGAGTCAATTAAAAAGGTAATATACGTCCTAGTAGGTAAGGGGCTTGGAATACACCCGTTTTAAGGTTTACCTTGTTTAAAAAGCTATAAATATAACGAGCCGAACTGTTAGAAAAGCTTTTTAGTCACTGCTACCACAAAAACTTGCTTTTAGGTAAACAAATTTGTAATTCACTCTCTCCTAAGGCAGCTTCATATACAAAACATACACATTTCTCAATGTGGATACTTACTCTTCTTGGCATTGGCAGAGACATCACAACGAGCGTCGCCTTTGACGAGTGCTCCACAACTAGTTCATGTATGCGCAGCTGACGATGAGTCTTCTCTTCCAGCGATTTCAACTCTTCTTCGATGTGACGCATCTCATATGTCGAACTGTGACAGTAACTTTGTATAAGTTGTCTATGTTTCACCATCGTTTCCATGCGCGGTCTTGTGTTTAGCCCTTTGAGCATTATTAGCTCAGAATATTTAATGCGGAATTTTTTAAGTAAATTTGCCATGCTGAAAAAAGAAAGAAAACACTATTTACTAAGTTTATTTAAAATTGTGTTTGAAAAAAAAAACAATTTTTTAAACTTTACATTAGTTGAAACTTAAGTCATTTGTCGATTTGTTTTTACCTTGTCACTAATTGGGACTGTCTAACCGGTTTAAACATTCTTTCCGGGCACTGCATATCCAATATTATACACCCACGAAAGATATTTGCTTAAGAAAAAGAGGAGCTTGGAAGATTGGCTTTATTGGTCCCAATTTGACATTACTAGAATCATATGATTGGTGTGAAGTCCGACTTTGCCTCCAAGTATCACTAATGCCCCGTTTTGATACTAAAGCTTCCGAATGAGCTATTGAAAGGTATTGTAACAATATGTTCGAAGAGCTTTGTAGCATCATTACCGTTAAGTTTATATATTTGAAAGGCTCCCAACCTTAATACACTTGAGATCTGTGTGGCTCTTGAAAAGTTTTTCCTACACCTTTTTCAGTTTATATTCAGAAAGTTACAATTAATATTCAGAAAACTACAATTCATATTCAGAAACTCAGAATTCATATTCAGAAAAGTTCAATTCATTTTCTTTTGTAACTTTCTGAATATAAACTAAAAAAGGTGTAGAAACTAGCTTCTGCTGTGTTGGACAATTGTCCGTTTCTGCCACCCCCGGATACCGGAAAATTGCAGCTGTGGCACAAGGTATTTTGTTCCAGTCGAATCCGTGCCGCATGAGCCCCAAAAGTCAAGATATTTTCAAGTACCGCAACTAATTTGAATATGTCTTCTATTCATCTCGAGAATAATTGAAGATCGTACTTCGTTGTACGAGAGCCGCACTTCTCAGAAACTTTACAGGGCTACAACCCCTTCCATATATTAATTAAAGCGCTCCACCAGTGCCTCCTAGCTGGGTTTTAATGGTTTGAACTAGTACGTTGTACGTACAGCTCGTCTCAACCTAACCTTCGTACGCCTATACTAACGTAAAAGTTTGCTTCTTCTACCACTTCCTACTTACTTTTTCTCCTCCATTTCCTCATCTTTGCCGTGACTCAATGCAAATACGCGCAATTTACAATTTTGGTAGTTTGAACGCAGCGATAGGATATAAGGCAACAACATTGTAAGACCTTTATGTAGAGAAAAACAATAAAAAGAAACACAATTAAATCATTAATCCCATCACATCCCACTCCATTCGAAATTGTGTACTTACCACCATCGTCATAAAGCCAAAATACGTCAATGGTGCCTTTCGGCTGTTTGCGTAGGAATAAAGTTACTGCATCGAGTACGTCCTTTGACACCTCGGATCCACCTTTCGTGAGATACTTAATACCATCACCATCACTAACGGTATATTTCCGAGAGCTTGTCATATTTGGCATTGAAGGCATTTGAGAAGCTGTCATCAATGAATTTGTGCTATCAATGCCAGCTAAATTTAGATTTGAGTCAACATGCAGCAGCTCTGAGGCGGCATTCGCACTTGGCACCAGCGCATTGGTATAACCTAATTCGTTAGCGTTATGCACATGACGGCCATTGCTAGGAATTGCTGGATTCAACTCTGAAAATTCCAGTCCATTTGGTAGGCGTAGAATTACTACACCCATACGTTGGGAAAATGCGTTGCTAAAATAAAAAGGAGACAAGTCGAACATAAAATATTATAAAGATAAGGTATGCGTTGTTGTGAAGCTCGATTGATATCGTAGAACGCATTTAGGTGAATAGACGTGCTGACAAACTAGCTAATAACCGCAACCACTTTGATTGAAAGCTTTGACCCGACAAAATAATTTTTTTGACTGATTCCTAGGATTTCCTTATCAGTGTTATTAAACGGAAGAAGTAATAGAAGACCTGAGAACAAGTTAGCTCCCCTCGGAAGCAGGCAAGTTCTTTACAAATGCTAGATCTTTGTCTAACCCTAAGGCCCTGTAGAAATCACAATCGGTCACTGTGTCAGTAATTCATATTGCAACCGACGGTACATAAGGTCAAACGAGTCACCAGAAGGCTGTATAAGCGAAATTCAATCAGTGTTGCTTTTGTTTTATCTCGGGAAGAGGTTGAGTATGCTATCGTATAAGCTAAGGCCTTTAAAGAAATGTTAAAAGCACGAGGGACTATCCGGGGATTGAAGTGGATGTGAAGCACAAAGCAAAGCCTATCCAATCCAATTGTCAACTCCATCTACGCGTGGTGAATCCTGTTATGTACAAGTACGCATATATGGGAGACGGGAGACGAGGCTCTGAGGACCCCGAATTCCATGCGGAAGGACGTCGTGGCCGAGTCGATTAGGGAACTGGAATATACTCGTGGTAGGTATGCCTGTCGTAAAAGGCGACTTATATCTGCGGCCTGAAAGCTAGCCGGGTTCAAACAAACGTTTGAAGCATGCCGTAATCGAAAAACCGGAAAACCGTTACGTCCCATTCCAATAATGGATCCACGGACTCAGCCGGGTGAAATACTGCTACAAAAATAGCAAGAACATATCGACATCGACAGTCAAAGTTAACGATATAAATTGTACCATACATCAACTCTGATTGTCAATACTCACTATAGTATATTGAAGTAACTCTCAACACTTTGTCGACGGCATTGCGCCCAATCGGTTTTATAGCCCATCAGCACAATATTTGGTGTCAACTTTCCGAAACCAGTTGATTTAAGCAACGCGTTAACACCTTCTTCCATCGACAACCCGTCTATGACATTGTAGAAAGCTTTAATTTTACGAGCATCCAAATATTTTTGACCATCCTTTATGACGCTCAAACGACTTTTATAGCCCATGCTCATCTAAAACGAAAACTAAAAATTACGAGCGATTCTCGAATATGCTTCAGCAAACAGTTTCAATATAGACTTACAGGTACAACATTACCGATAAACATCAGTGAGTTGTGTCGGGTGAGCATATTGCCGAAATCGACTAGTGGGGGACGACTACTTGGATCACCGCAGAGCACCAATATTTGTGGATGGTAATTTTTGACATGATCGGAAACATTTTGCAAACGATGCACAGCGGTCAATGTGGCCTTATATTGTTGCTCTTGTGTGGACGAACCCCAATTAGCCTCTGGTTTCCGATACATAACGATCAGATAGAGCGCAAAGATGATGACTAATGTGATGAGGGAAGATATCCAATCGATCAGGAACATAATAGCTATGCAAAGTATAAATCCAAATAAACTGAGCCAGGTGTTGTAATACTACAAATAGAACAAGACATATATACATGTGAATTTTTATAAATGAATTTGGGAACACTTATCGCCACTCACCTTAAATGTCGGACGCCAACCGAGTGGTTTAACGAACGACGCATGGAATGTACAAAAGTTGATTAATGCATAGGATGCCAAATAAAAGTTGGAAATGAGTGGCGCTATTACATTCAGCTGGCCAATCAACAAAAATCCAGCCGATATGAAGAAGGTGAGCACATAGCCGCGGTAGGGTTCACCATGTTTGCCATAAGGTTTGGAAAAGAAAATCAAACCAGGATAAATACGATCAATACCCAAAGCTTGCACAAGACGTGGTACAGACAGAATGTTTGTCAAAGCTGTACTTAGTGTAGCCGCAAAACAGCCGGCGTATATCAATGGGCCCCAAACGGACATGAGTTGCATAATGGAGTAGGAGTTGTGAAGGCCGTATTCGCAGGTCTGTAAAGAAACCAGAAAATTAAAAATTTGGTGAAGATAAACCGAAAGGACTTGAATGGACTGCATTCTATCTTTATAAGTGGTAGCCAATGGAAATAATGGGTTCGAAGTTTGGCAACGTCAAAGGTTTTCCAATAGCGACCCCCCTGACAGGTATCAGAATGGAGAGTAGCGCGCAGAGTTAGATACCGTACTAAACCATGGAGGCTGACCAAAATCGATATGGCTTACATTACGTCGGCTGTTGACTTCCAGACACAGGAAATTCGGCACCTTTCACAGGACGAAAGAGAAAAGCGCTTGGACAGTGACAGCTCAAAAATTAAAAACCGAACTGGAGCTGGAATAGCAGAAGCAGCAACTTTCGAGAACGATCTTCGTCAATAGTCTAAAAGCTTTAGTATAAAAAGTGATAAAATCGGAGAGTAGGCGAATACATCGCCAGAAAACTCTGTACTACCCTTTTTGGGTGACCTTCTAAGGAAAATTGTCCAAGCTCCAAGGTGTCTAATTCCAATTAGAAAAAAGAATGAGTTTTCTTTTCAAAAGAAAGAAATCTTAAGTTGAGTATTGTCTTGTATTACATCGATGTTTTGAATATGTACTATCAAGCTACCTCTGCAGAGTTTGTATGGGTGAGGTGAACACGGAGTCGATTTATTACTTCCTTTGCCGAAGTCCAGAACTACCGGCAAAGCAGTTCTGATTTATAGCAAATGGCTTCTCTATAGTTTGTCGGAGTTATAGAAACTAAATATTTCCCTTCCTCTCTATTTCACATGGAAAACTAAATGCCATTGAGTAGCAATAAATATCGCCGAGTAGTTCAATAGGCAATGCAATATTAGAATCAGGAAACTAACCCAATAATTTCTTCCTATGAGGAGGATCCTGTACCTTGCAAGGGTAGGGAGAGTTCGAAAGGGTATCATATCTATGTGGCATCATGTTCTGGTAAGCTGTACTGTTGTCTGCAACATTATCATAGTACATCAGTGACTTAATTTTGGTTTAGGTGGAGAGGAAGGATTTCACGGGTCTGCAGTGTGAGCTTAATTTTTTTAGGAATATTTAATGAAATCAAGGTTGAATCAATTTGGAACGATTTTCCATCATCTCACGGCATATTTGGTTTGGGGACAAACCGATCCTCACTGCCAATTTTCGTACGTGGCTCTTGCATATTGTCGGAAGAGAGCAAAAACTCAGAACAAAAAATATCGTTTCAAGAGCAGTTGAAGCATGGTTTCTCTGAAAAGTGTTAAGTTTCGATATTATTGATATAGGAGGAGGAATTTGGAGCAACTACTTCTCACAGTAATTGAGGCATATTTACATATTGATATTTAAATCTTACTTAGCGGATTCTATATTACTGATAAGTAGAATGGTATCTTTGTCCCAAAAGTTAGAGACAGGGCTTCATGTTGAGAAGTCTGAGCACGTCGTTGAAATGAGTAACCTAACTGACTGAAATCTAAGGGCTTTTGCTTTAACTGATTCTTTGAGGTTTCGAGACGGGTACAGATTTATGATGCGGCTGTACATATTAAAGGATACATTTTACAAGTTCTTCTCCCTTATAAATGCTTTCCATTATCATAACAATACGTATATGAAGTTATCTTGTCTATGGTTTCGACGAGTTAAAGATGCTGTAAAATGAGACTTATTTGCATATTGTCGTCCTCTGTTCCACAATGAGCTTCGTAGGTATTTGGTGCTATATTTTTTTCACTGTGTAGTAACTCTAGGAGCTAAAAGTTTCATTACCTGCATACTTTTACGGACTTACCAAATTCAATTTGCATGGTAATTCCGAACTGACCAAAGTGCCATTAATTAAGTCTGCCACATTACCGGAAGCATCACGTGCAGCTGCACCGCCCGCAAACAAAACGAAGACGGCATATGAAGCCATAGAAATCATTAGAGCCCAAAATGTTCCTTTTGGTATGGCGGCACCAGGATCCTTCAAATCACCACATATATTGGCGCCTGCTTGTATGCCCGTTACACTAGGAAAATAAATGGCAAAAACACTAAAGAAATCTTGATTGACACCTTCCGAAAAACGATAGTCGCCACCAAAGTTTTCTACAAAGTTGCTCCCTAAAAATAAGGAAGACACAAATTCATTACAAATTTTTATTGCTCAAGTAAAAGAATGCGTTGAACTTACATGAAAAGCCGACAAAACCCTTTGCGATAGCTTCTTCATCACCAAGTGGTCCGATCGCAGCGCCAATTAAGAAATTATATATGGCCAAAACGATGGTGACAATTAGGAAGTTCTGTGCCTTTGACTCCCATTCCATGCCAACGCAACAAACCAGTATTAATACTACAAGAGTGCATACGCCCACAATGCGTACATCATTTATACCACCGTCGATGATCTTTAGGCCATGACTTTCTTTTGAATAGAAATAATTTACAATTAGATATTATGTGGAACTGCAGTCGCTGTAAGTTTTTCGGGGGATTACAAGATTATTGGGTCGCACTAACTTTTTCTAAAATTTCCCTTTCCTTTGATATCCGCTGGGATGTGGACTCTTCAGAGATATATATACTCGTACATATATTTGTCTCAAAGGGGCACGTTCAGCAATAGTGCATTGATATCACCCCAAACTTTGATGGATTACGATATGAGAGGTTACCCTCTTTTTTATTAGAAAAAATATTCTGTCTTCTCATCATCATTTCACCTAGGTGAATCCGGCCGGTGCACATCAAAACCTGCTAGTCATCCCTTTATACCTACAACTGACCTCAATTGGAAACGCCAAGGGAGGTCTAGTTAACTTTTATCTATTTTTCCATTTCAGTCGAGGGCTCCTAATTCTTCTGCTGTCGAATTTAGCTTTCAACGGGAAAACCTTAATTCGCATAACATGCCTCAGAGAGCGCAGCCTTTCGGCTTAAATTCGCTGCAATATGCTCTTGTCTGTTTAAAGCCTAAAAAGTTCAATGACAAATATCCTTCGATACACGCCGTTGGAACATAAATCATCCCGAGAACTTTACTCTCGAATACTTCAAGAAAGATCTCATTTTATAGAGGGAATCTGTCGATAGATAGTTGTCTCCTCAGTCCAAAGTAGCACTTATAAGTTGGTAAGGATGAGTCTGCGTTTCACTTCTTCGCTGACCTTACTTCCAGCGCTAAAGCCGGTTTCAGAACAGACGAAGCTCCTCAGTTTCAATTTTGCAATTTATGGAACCAATAACATAGAAAAGTGAACTTTGAAAATTTCTCCACTCCATCAGATCTTGTAAGATTTCGTGCTCAAATTCTTTTGAAAACGGACAATCACAAGGATGAGCATGATGACAATGCTAGGTACGGAAAATGATGACTAGGCAGGGCACGTATCGCTAATACAACAACAACAAGAAGGAGGCTGTACCAGCGCCGCTACAAGGTTTGCTGCGAGTGGTCCTATAAGGCGGTATTCCATTAATACATGGATGACAGTATATAATCGTTTACTTTTGTTTTCCAATAAGTTGTATAGAGTTTCTTTTAAGTATATTCTCCGAGTACCACTTTAATAAGAATTTGTTCTCTGCCCGAAGGAACTTTGGCCGACTTCATCTATCATCCGTCATGCAATTTCCCCGTTTCAGAGTTCTAATTTAGTAGAAATCAAGCAAGATGATATATTGTTGTTGTGGGCTAAAAAGTTTTATGTTGTTGTTGTTGTAACGACAAAAACACTCCGCTAAGGTTTTGGGGAGTGCTGTCGAACTGACAGTCCTTGGCCGGATATGAATCCGGTACGCTCCGGTACTGCCTTGCGGTCATGTACGACTGTCGTGGTAGTGATTTGGTATGACCAGTGGAACCTTCTAGGTTATGTCACGCTTGGTGGGATAAAACCCTAGTATTTCCTGCAAAAAGACATGGCTGGCATGAGAATGCGAGGAGCACGTTCCCACGATGTAATTATTTCAACGAGACCTTCAAAGAAGGGTTCTATGACAAGACGATAAATGTCATGACAATGGTCTCTAAAATGGGGTAAGCCGACTTTCCTAAGCACAGGGCCTACTTCTGGTACTATGCTAATTCAGAGCGCGGGAGAGACACGTTTGATTGCAGAACCTCTCTTGGAGTTGTGTTGAGCACTTTCGAACTTTGTTCGGACTTTTTTAGAATGCCGGACTTGGATTTTGCTAAATTTGGTTTGGTTTTCAGAAAATAAAGCAGATACCTAGTAGCTGCAGTCTCTCAAGACCAACGAATGTTCGAATTCCTACAAGGGGGTTCTCCCACCTTAACCTATTATTTCTGTCACTCAAAAGCTGTTGGACTTTGATAAAGAATTAGTTTTCAGAAAATCTTAAGTGGGGCTTCTCAGACAAAAATAGAATGCACAACGTTTCACCAAACTGGAATATACCTACCAGCCTAAATTCAAATTAAGATCATTCACCTCCTCCCAAAAAGTAAAAAGCGCCTATAGTCTGTGACAACATAGTTGACTTACTTAATAAATCGTTCAGTGAGTCGCAAAATCCAATTGTATTCATAGATGCTGCTACAGCATTGGCAAATGCGAATACTACACCAACTGAAGCGCCAAACTCTGGACCCAACGAACGTGAAATTATAAAATATACGCCACCTCCTTTCACTTCGCCATTCGTGCTGATCGCAGATAAGGAAAGTGTGGTGATCACGCAAACTACGGCCGATATACCAATAATAATCAAAGTTTGCATTATACCAGATTCGGCGACAACCCAGCTGAGGCGCAAGAATAACATGACACCCCAAATGTTAAGTAGGCACGGTATGACGACGCCATTGATCCAACCAAGTTTGATATTGTGACTATTGCTTTCAGGCGGGAGATCGGGCATTTGAATGGCCTGTGGGAAAAAGAAAATTCATTTGTAATTATAACATAATAAACAATAAATATTGCATCATGGAGATATAAATCTTAATTAATAGTAGAAAATTGGTAAGGCATGCTCAGTTAAGCCACGAAAAAAATTGGGTGGAAGGGTAATAGAATTTCCGCATTTATTTCTCTATACGGCACCATTGAAGATAAGAGCGTCTATCTACCGCGAGATACCGGTAGCCACAACACGTGTTGTTGGGGCTTGTGACCCCTCGCATTGCACGCCTCTCCTGCCTCAGACTGTTGAATGAGAGCACTTTGTTCAACATGGGAAACGGTATATTGAATGAAATCGGTACAAATTTAGTTGACCGCTTCCTCCCTCAAGTAAAATGTATGACTGTGGAGTGCTGTTGTCATGACGTATGGGTTGAAGTCAAAGTCCTTTAAATTAGAAAGATGCGACGATCATGTCGAAAGTAGAACCGAACTCATGATCTGTCTGAAATCACGTCTCGTATAAAACAGCTCCAAGGGGTGTCTATTTAGATTCCAAATTGCCTGATCTACACATTTTCAAGGGAAACCAGAATTTTTGAATGGTATTGGAGATAACTAAAGAAATTTTGACCAACCGTGAGACCTAGTGGGCGAAAAAAAGTCTAGCGATAAAGGATTGGTTTACTGGGGGAAGAAAACATATAGGGAGGTAGTGGGAGGAATATTTAAGGAAGGGATAGGTGGGCTGAGGGTTGAAGAAAGGAGACCTAAACCTGATAACTAACAAAAAACAAATTTTGAAAGAATAATATGTCAGTAACTGGGCGACTGAGCTCTGCTTGCCATTTTTCGAGGTTGCCATATAATATATTTGGTTGTATATACTCATGACTGAGGATAATCTGGTCGTTTTTATTTGTAGTTACCACCAGTCGTGTGCATTAAATAATGGCGGATATCGAAGAAATATGTGTACATAACTCTAGGTTGTAGCCCTACCTAATAATATTTTTGTTGAAATACAACGTTATACTAAAGAAAATTTCAGATAGGTGGCAGCTCTTTAAAAACCTTCTAAGTGGTAACACTTATGTAAGAGAACTTAGATTGTAAGGAGTAACATACATATATACAAAACGTTATCAGAACGTTTTAGAGATAAAAGCGTTTATAAAAAATTAAATATATACATATATTGGTATTAGGTAGCACCACTAGGTGGTAACTCTATCCAGAAATTTTTGTTGAAATATGACCTAAAATACCTTTCGTTTGATAACCATATTGGCATATCTCGTTGGATTACAAGAAGTTATATAGGTGGCAACCCTATAAAAGCATCAAAAGTTGCAACACCAACACATACCAAATTTCACTCAAAACAGTTAAGCCGTTTAACAGATAGAATATACCAGAATAGCTCCTTTCAAATTGTAACATTACATCATACAGTTGTGTTCAATATAATGGTAGTGAAAGTAAATGGCATATCCTTCTACGAAATAAAAAGAAGCTCTGTTTTAATTAATTTTCATTTGAAATATAGCGAATTCCATAACAGAAACCACTTAAAAAGAAATTTCAAAGCTTACACAAAGTTCAGGAAAGTTAAATAAACTTTGAGAAATTTAAATATTTTTGGGAAGAATTTTTAGAAAATTTTTGAGCACGCAGTTTTATCTTTTCTCTTTATGGCGCGATATACAACAGGTATATCATCATAAACCTCCTAAGAGATTTTTGCGCCAAGCTTCTCTTCCAATTTGTGGTGTGCCGATTTGAATTTTCCCTACAAATTGGTGGGTCCTACAGTTTTTTGCCGACTCCGAACGGCATCTACAAAGGAGACGAATTTTTGCTGAGAAGCCTGTCATGGCAGAAATACACTCGGAGAGTTTGCCAAACCACTGCCGAGGGGCGACCCCGTTTTTGAAAAACTTTTTTCAAATCACTTTTGATGTTACCTGTACCAGGGCTCGAACCATGGACCTTCGGTGTGGTAGGCCGGCAACACTACCTCCACACCACGGCGGCCGCCAAATTAAATTTTATATAAATATAATATGCAAGTTAGAAGTACCTCAAAATTTCCTCTCAATTTTTAGAATTTTTTTCGTCAAGGATCTTGGGTAAGTTTTTTCATATAAAATAAATTTTTCTTCATTCGTTATATAGAAGAAATCAATCAGGGAAATTTTTGAGTGAGTTCTAAATTGCACAATGTCATACTGAAATTGAGTAATCTTCAAAACAACGTACTCAAAATGTATGTACATTAAAAGGGTCCTTAAAAAGAATAATTTTCTGGCACACTCCTTCAATCGGCAATAACACGGTCAAAGATATCGCACATATGTAAGTTTCAGTCCCTATTGGAGATGGTTAAGCTGTATCGCACAGCGTTCCAAGTTCAAATAACCATGCAAAAAAATCCGAACTTTGATGAAATTTACGGCACCCCTTCACCTTATTTAATTGGGACCAAAGCGGATATGATATCTCTGACGTGGTATTACCGATTAAAGTCGCGACCCTGAAAATCACTTCATTTGATTTTCTAAGGACCACCCTAATGTAGGTATGTATTGAGTACCAGATAAGAAAGCGAAACTGAAGAAGAAAAGTCATGTGAATGTCAGAAATCCTATTTTGGATGAATCCATTAGATCACATGTTAAAAGTGACAGATGGGTAGATGGATAACTTCGAGTGCTTCAATTTGAAGTTGAAATGATTTTCCTATATTAGTACAAATCTCACTAGATATGTACACATGTACTTTCAATATAATGCGCGAAATTTCACAGATGTTATTTTGGGAAAGCTCTAATCTGCTAGATAAACGCAATTAACGTTTAGCAGCATAATTTATGGTGTTAATAGACTTTAATTCATCCATTTTTAGTTGGTTACAAATAAAGCGCTCGTTGTATGCTTTGGAGCTTCCAATTCATTTAGCTTTAATCACTTCGTTTGATTGCTACAAAAGCATACATTCATTGTGATATTGTGTAAATACGTACAATAATAGCCACGGTTACTGATTGCTGTTTATATTCAAATATATTAACGTGCATTAAATATGTTTGAATTTTTGATTAACAAAGCTATAAACATTTCATTGTTGATAATTATATAAGCAAAGTATATTCTTAATTTGTCTGAGATTTTTTGGCGGAATGCTTTGAACCCAAGTTTGTTTATGAACTCGTAAATGAGCGAGAGGTTAAGTGGGAGCCACAAATAAGGAAACAAAAAGGATTTCTGACAGCCTCCCGGACTGGAATATGGTGGAAGCGGCCTCATGGAGAGGTCGACTTCAAGCTGACCCAGTTATTAACCCGACATGGTTGCTTCTGCACATACCTTCATAGAAAAGGAAAGGTAGACAACTTCTTCAAATGGGAATTATTCGCTTAACAGTAAAGGATGGTTTAACCCCGGCTAGTAAATTATTTGAAGCGACATAGCTTCCACAAGATTGTGGCCGATTTCCTTCTTTGGTAGGCAGCAAACTCGGATTCTACATCAAACTCGAAAAAAAAGTATTTTTCGAACTAGTTCTAAGGCAGGGTTGGGCAAATATTTTTTTTAGATAAACGGCGCACCTATTAAACCCAAACTTGGACAGGGAGAGCACAATAACATTGAAAACTATATTTAGTTTTCAGTAAGCACTAAACGAGGCGGATTGATAAGTATTGTATGTGTTTTTATTGCTTGACTAGAAAACCCGTCCACACTTCGCTGCTTCTCAGAACTTATAATTGACTGAGTCACATTTGAATCATTGCACCTCCGAAACCAGTTGAGATATGGAACTTAACTATATAGCTTTTTGCAGCACTCATTACCAGTCTGCGTTTGATACCCATATTGTACTAACACATTTTGGGTCACCCTGGTCCACTTATTTGGCGATAACTCCAAAACCGACCGAGTTATCGTATAAAAGGATATTTTCGTTAGAAGTCTAGTAATGCAACGATTAAAGTTGCATCGAATTATAATCAGCAGTTAAAGTTGCATCGAATTATATTCAGCAGTTTTTGAGTGATACGTGCCCAAACATACAGACAGACAAACATTTAAAAAACTGTTGCTCTGCATTCTATTGGCTAAATGATCACCTGTTACAATTTTATTATATGTAGAGGTGAGCACAATACTACAAACACATATAAACCTTTTGCGTAAAAAAGTGATCCATCATCGTGTTGATGATTCTCTTTTTGTGGATCACTGCCCTCTTCGAGCCAGCAAAGAAGTTAACTTCTCTGACAACATGCAACAACAGCCAAAGTCTAGATGGGTTTATTGAGGTAGTAGCGGAAAATAGTTCAAATAGCAGGCAGTTATTTGCGTATAATTGCTCCACATCATAGTTGCCTAATACTTGCAGGCATAGAATTTTAAAAATGATGTTGTTTGTTTGCATTCAATAAAAATGGCCGTGGTATATTGACCATATTGCCAAGTACTAGTTCACATGGTCTTTTAACTCTTGCTTCATTTCTATAACATTCCGTTAATTTCGTATCATTCCATTAGCTCCATCCCTTTTCCAATCCCGTTTTTAACCCCTTTTATATATTTTTTCCCACACAATTTTTCTTCCGCTATTCCAGCATTTTCTTTTCAAATCGAAATTTCATTTGGTAGGAAGTGCAAACAACTTCCTTAAGTCTTTCTAAGGATGCCGTGCACATCCCAACTACTCAGATTTATGAAAAGGGGTACACGAGCTATCCTTCAACCCATTTGAAGCAACACAGCCAAAGACAAGTCTATTTTCCAATATGTCTGAGTCACTAGGTAGTTCAGCACAACCTTTCTGGACAAGACACAAACACGAACTCGATTTTAAAAATTATTATATTAAATAGACGAGTAAGCCGAAGTATATAAAAATGAAAAAAAAAATTTATATGAACAAAAAATTTCTTTTGAAATACAAAAATAAAACCTTGTTTCGATTGGACAGCCAAAATCCAGCAATAGAAATAAATAATTGATGACTACATTATCTCTGTTCAATGCACGCAGTGATGACCTTCACTTTTCAAGAACGAAAAGCACCTTGATCTGGCACATAAGGGCAGAAATTTACTTTTAACTTGAACTTTAGTTTGAGTTACATGTCTTAAATTTAATACAAAAGCTAAAGCTTTAGTTTTTCTTAAATCACAAATTAAATATTAATTTTTAATCTTTTTGCTTACTCTGGGTAAAATATATTGTATCATTTAATAAAGAAACACCATCAATTTAAAAACACTGTGACCTTTTATCGAATTTTCCAATTTTTTCTTTAGTGGTTATGTAATTGAAGTGCAGAATTTACCCGTAACTTGCGTTCTTTCCAATAATTAAACTTTATAATAGCATATCCTAATCCCATGAAAAGGAAATATACACATAGATAAATGTTCTTTCTATGTGTGAGAGTTACTCCCCCATGAGATGGCTGTGGGCACCATTGCTCGGCATTAACGGATAAATTCTGTGTGTAACCGGTTATTTTGTACCTAGAAGATTATCTAACCGAAAATCGTAACCGTTGGCAATGCAGTTCATATAACCGCAATTCTAGCGTACATGGTAACACTGCCAGAACAAACAATGCGTAAAAAAGTGCTTGTATTGTTTATTAATTCTTGGGAACTAGTATGTGTACAAAATTTGCGGTATTTTGTGTCCACAAAAATATTTACAAAACACGTGCAATTTTTCGCAGTTACGCGACGTAACCAACTATTTTGGTGGTTACAAAATTGAACTGCAACTTAAGCCGGCAGAATACCGAAAGGGTGTAAAAGTTTCCAAACTATTTATTTGCCGGTAAAACGAATGTTGTTACCACACTAGAATTAGGGCGTTAAAGGCAAATAAATGTTGCGCATACGCCATGTACACCCTTGCTACAAGTTCATTCATATGAAAGTTGATAGTGCAGTATATAATCACTATGTAAGTTATAAGCGATTTATTATTGTTTCCTTACTGTAAATATTTAAATATAATCATTTAGCATGTGATTATTCTATATTTACTCAAGTGTAACAGTAAGCTTTGAGATACTTGTTTGCGCATGAACTCGAATTTGTGTTTTAGCTTTTAATCGCAATAATCTTCAATTACCCATTAGCGCGCTACAACAACAATTCATTGCAGCAAAATTAAAGCAAATTTAAATTAATTAACGCAATGTTAATGAATTTTGATTAACAACATTAGATCACTTGTAGTAGTCATTTCGCAAATATGTCTGTATGTACATATACTCGTATGTGTGTGTTTTCTTATATTTTCTACCGCTTTTTATATGTACCTAGTATTGTTTTTGCGTTTGTGCGCGCTTTGGTGATTACCCTGCAATCAACTGCCAAACTAGTCAGAAAACATTTTAGTTCATTAAGTAGAACTTCGTGGGCTAAGCGAATGCAACGTTTCCACACTCATAAGTAGCAACTCCAAACCGTCGATAGATAAATATATACACGAGCGAAGAGAAAACAACTCAGTATTCGGACAACAATCGTTCAGTGAACACTTCCAGTCATTTTAATTCTCTGTTCAACTAATATTCTAGGTTAAGTTAAATATAATACTTTCCCGCAAATAATAGTTTTTATAGTGAAATCACAATCCTTTTGAGAATTTCATGAGAATGTTAACAAAATCACCCTTTTTTTGGGGCGTCGCAATAGCGGCGCAGCAGCGACGCAACAACCAGTCAAATGAAAAGCAAAGATGAGAAGTGAAAACGAAACGATCATGTGTCAAATAAATTGTGTAAGTAAATAAAATATCTGTTTGGAATAATCAAATTAACCTTTTTCTGAAGAAACAGTTTTCAACAAATGCATATGCAAATGCAAATGCATTCTTTTGAGGGTGGACGAGTTGTGATTGTGAAATGCAATTTTTATAAATAAGATAATAGTGAATCTGGCGAGTAGAGACATATACGATAAGAAGTTGGTTAAAAAAAGCACTTTTTAAAAAATATTTATATTTATTTTAAATTATGCGGCTATATATGTATGACTTTAGTCTTTTATAATAAATCAACAAAATTAAATTAAATCTATTTGTTAATAAGAACTTGCACATTATGTACTAGGATTCTATAAGAGAGTTATCTGCAAAAAACTCCGAAACTTATAATTTTAACACTGTAAAGTTAATATTTCCTTAAATTTTCTTAATTTTATAAAAAGATGTTTTTAAAAGTATGGATTAGATTCTATCTGACATCAATATTTCTTTTAATTATACAATTTTCCATAAAATGTTTCAAGAAAATTAAAAGATAATGCCATTATTAACAAAACGAAAATTTGTTTTTACAATATTTTATATCTGATGACTGAATTTTCAATAAAGTGGTTTGTAATGTAATTTTGCAATTTTCGTGTATTTTTCAATCCAAAATGAACTAACCTACTATGAAGTGGTATAGTAACTGGTATGATACTGATGCATACGCTGGCTAGTATGACGGTTGGTATAAACCTGACGCATATACTGACTAGTATGTCAACTGGTATAATGCTAATGCAGTGTCTGACTATTCTTTTAACTGTTGTGATGCTGATGCAAAGGCTGACAATTGATATTTCGTAGGTCACCACCATGTTTAATCTATATAGTTGCTAATAATGAAATAATATATAGAACTTCGAGTAGTTGAATTGTCTGTGCCAACTAGTATTGAACTAATATACAACTAGTAGGTTTGACTGCAGGGAATGCACACAAACATGCAGTTATACGTATGTATATACAGCTAATTCGCAGCATGGTACTAATAATTTGGCAAAGGAAATGAGCAGTCAGGCAATGAGATGGCACATATTGTGGGTGTATATAGAAGATACATATAAATAGCTATCTTTGTACTTATGTGTATGTATGGGCGTCTAATTGTTTGCTTTTTATTACTAATTTAATTTCTTTATAACATTATACTAAATTGCTTGTACGCTTAAGTGATCATGTTTAAAAAAAAAGTAATTGCAGGTGTTTGAAATGTTGATATAGTATATCTTGTTTGTGTTTTTGTACATATCGGCAGTTATTAAATAAAATGCCGTATTTTTATATTAAAAACTAACTCAGAAATTGCAAAAATCCTTTCCTGTCCGGTCCTGTGCTTCGTTTAGTTTTTGATGGACCTCTTATATAGAACAGAAGGCGATCTAGTAGTTTCCATTTCCATTTTGCCTTAATAAGCTCTCAACGAGTGAACAATTTTTTTAATTAAAAGTTATAAATAAAAATAGAACGACGTCCACATATATTTATGTATGTTCAGCTGCCTTTTGCGCCTGCAGTAATATTTATTTGCAGAATATTCTATTTTTCTTTCTGAGCTGTCACTATGACTCTGACTCTGACTGTAACTCTTACACTGACTCTGACGTTGACTTTGAATTTTACTCTGACTCTGACCCTGTCTCTGACTTTGACTCTGATTGTAACTGTAACTCTAACTCTGACTCTAACCCTAACTCTAACTCTAGCTCTAACTCTAACTCTAACCCTAAATCTAACTCTAACTTTTTCTCTAAATCTAACTCCAACTCTAACTTCATCTCTAACTCTAACTTTTACTCTAACTCTAACTTTAACTCTAACTCTCACTCTCACTCTGTATATTACTCTGACTTTGACTCTCACTCTCTTGAATAATTTAAGATTTTCTTTCTTCAGTCTATGTACTACGGATAGTTCCCTACGCTTTCAAACAACATTTTTTTATTACTGATCACTTTGATGTGGATTTAGATAAACAGAATTAAATCTACCGGTAAATTTGGAAATAAATTATTTTACTACATTATTTTACTAAATAACACTCATAAGTAGGTACATAAGTGTATGTACAGTTGCGTTCAACACAATAGTAGTGAAATTATAGTGGATATCGTTCGACGGAATTAGAAGAGGCTGTGATTTTAATAATTTTCATTTAAAATATAGCGAATTCCATAAAAGAAACCACTTAGTAAAAAATTTCAAATTTTACACAAATTTCAGGAAAGTTAATTAAACCTTTTAAAATTTACATAAATATTTAAAAATTTTTGGACAGTTTTTACGTACTCAGTTTTATAGCTCATTCAATTTAAGCATATTAATGAGCTTGTTAGAAGTACCTCAAATTTTTTTTTTAATTTTTAGAATTTTTTTGTCAAGGATGTTGGGTATTTTTTTCATACAAAATAAATTTTTCTTCATGCATTGTATGGAAAAAATCACTCAACACCCTTGACGAAAAAAAATCTGAAAATTCAGTGAAGTTTTTTGAGCTAGTTATAACTTGCACAATTGGTTTACAAAACTGCGTACTCAGAAATTTTCTAGAAATTCTGGTAAAAAATTTTAAGATTTGAGAATTAAGAACTTTGCATAAACTTTGAAATTTATTTTTTTGTGGGTTCTCTTTTGGAATTCGCTATATTTTAAATGAAAATTATTACAATCTCAGCTTCTTCCATTTTAATTCCACTACTATTATATTGAATACAGCTGTATAAAGGGCTATAAAAATGTCCAAAGACGTGCTCTGATGAGGTGTTATGCCGCACTTTTGGACTTCCGCTGTTTTATAAAAACTGTACTCGTAGAATAAAACAAGTAAAGATGTCTAAGTTTGGATGAAACCTAATATTATATATCTAGTTGTGATAAAATATGGCGTCTAAGCAGGTATCATATATATTATTTCTGTAAGGTCTTTTTGTGTTAGTTCCTAATTTTTTGCTCTCATTTGGAACCAATATTAATAAATAAGGTATCTTTTTAAAGGTGGGGGTTAGCTCTACATGCAAAACCATGTTTTAATTAGCGGAGTGCTTTTGTTTAAGCGTATTTTATAAAAATTAATTCTTTAAAATAAACGATTGTGGATGCACAAAAAAATCAATTTGTACTGCAACGCTTTTGTGACTGTGACATTCACATGCCTCGCGACATCTACATTTGAGTACTAAGAATAAACAGTGCTAGAATAATTAAAGGCATTGCGCATATCACAGCGCTCAACCCACTGCGAGCGCGCCATCTACACTTGAACATTGCTAAAATACGTGAATAAGACTGCGTTCACAGTGGGTCATAAACTCGAGTTAAAGGGACATTTTTGGAGTTAATTCATATCGATGTTGTCAATCAACTCAAGTTTATGGCTCAATGTGATTGTAATATAAGTGGTGGAATTTCAAATAGCTTTTTGCGCCTATTTGTATAATTTGTTGTGGTCTCACAACAAGTGCAGCTGAAAATATTTTTTTATAATTTGAGAAAAAGGTTTGAAAAATCCTGGACCTGGACTAATAAAAGGTTTCAAACCATTTTTGTTTTTTTCTTTTGCGCAAGGCGCGCACGGGTCCACCTAGTATCTCATTAATTTTCGTGTCCCATTATATCAATACAGTCACTTTTGTTAGGCGTTTTGTGTTGTGTATTCAATTATTTTTATATAAAAAGCTATTTAAATATTTTAACTGTTTGAAGGTCTTATTTTGTGATCATTTATTAAGGACAAAGGAAATGATGAAAATTGATATGAAAAGTAATGCCATTAACCTTGAGAGGTTACTCATTTCAGTCCTATCTCAGAAAAAGGAATTTCCCTAAAAAATCGTTTCACTTTGAAATAAAGAAATATAATTTTTAGTGGGTGATATCCGCAACGGATATTTTGTTTGGTTGCTATCCGATTTGCAATGTACCAATAAGAGCCAGTTTATCTGGAACTTTGTGTGGTTTTGAAACTTTCAATCGCCTATAAAAACTGGTGGAACGCCAATATTTGAAATGGAGACTTGATAGTGATAGTTACTCTTTGGTAGATTTAGATAGTGGTTAACACTCCTTTGTGCCTATAATGCCATACTGAGGTAATGGCGCCTATCTTACTACTAAAATAAGTTTTTCAAGATTTTTTTACTTTAAAGGAACAAGAATGCCCCTAATAATGTCGCCGAAACTAGCAAAACCTCTTCAAAGTTATGGCATATGAGTAACTTTGGTTGGTCATCAAGATCGCGATTCATGCTCTTAAAGCTAAGAAATTTTTTAAGTACACACTTTTATTCGATGTCTCATAGCTATAAAATATCGCAAATTTAGTTTCGACCTTGTAAAATTTACTCGCTTTAAATTGTCGTCTCCGTTTCTGTTACTTTGGTGCTAGTTGCGTAGTAGATGCGACGTTATACAAATATTTAAGATAAAGTCTCTTTTTCACATGCGCATTAATCATAATTTAACAACTGAGGTACAACAACACGTAAAACACTTTCGCTTTCAATTGACACTCAACAGCTTTTTACTATTGTAGGTTGCTATAGAAGCTGATAAGCATTGTGGACATAAATGATCTTATATTAGGGCTGCTGTGAATATTTGCATCATTTGGAAATTCGCATCAAAATTCGCGAATATTTTACGAATCTTAAAGTTTCAGCAAGTTCTCATACCTGTTTAATGCTGCGTATATTTAGTATAAAAAAAAGAGAGCCAGTCATCTTCATCTTCGTCTCTTCAACAAACAACAACATTGGAGACGAGTTGAGAAATCATTAGCTGCCTGCTTAAGATGGTGGTTCAGGTCGATTTTTGATGTGTAAACATCTTTGGGCTCGGTAGTTGCTGTCCAGAAAGCGTCGCTGCTTGTAAGCGTAAGTGTAATCACCTTTGGGCTCGGTAGGGCAGCGAATAACGCGTAAGGTCTGCCTGCGTCTCTGTCTGTGAGTTGTTGATGTTGTTTCTGTGCATAGCTGAGTTGTAAGTGAAATTTGGCTTAGTATGCGTGTATAGAATCTTGTTTGACTGCATTGCTGATATGTGTGTGACGCTCTGGTTATGTGCGTGCGTATGTATACAAGTGCTTTCTTCTTTCTTTAAATGGTCATCTAACCGCCTGGGCGATTTTGACCGTCCAACATAGCTCGCCAGTCGTTTCTTCGTTGCGCCAACTGGCGCCAATTGGAAACACCGCGGGATCGCAAATCGGTCTCCACTTGGTCCTTCCATCGGAGTGGTGGTCTCCCTCTTCCTCTGCTTCCACCGGCGGGTGTCGATAAGAATACCTTCTGGGCTGGAGCATCTTCGCTCATTCGCACTACGTGGCCTAGCCAGCGAAGCCGCTGTGTTTTAATTCGCTGAACTATGTCGGCGTCTGCGTAAAGAGTAATTCTTCGTCGGATTTCAAGTGCTTCGGATACAAGTGCTTTGCTGATTGTTATTATTCGGTAATCATGACTAAACACGATGAACGCTATCAATCGGCAAAAGACGAAGGCAACTGCGTTTATCTCTACATATAGTAAAATTGTAACTGGTCGATGTCTGTACATTGAAGATATTTAAGAAAAATTGATAGGAGGGATCATTATTAAGCCAATAGAAGTCAAATCAACTGTTTTTAGAATTTGTGTCTGTCTGTCTGTATGTTTGGGAGCGCATCGCTCTAAAACAGCGGAATGGAATTGAATGAAACTTTTACCGTTGCATTACTAGACATTTAACTTAAAATTTAAGATAACATTTGTTCCGATAGCTCTACCAGTTTCGGAGATATCGACCGATGTGTGGACAAAGGTGACCAATAATGTGTTTAGTACAAGATAATGAGTGCTGCAATAAGCGACATAATTAAGTTTCAAATCCTATCTAGTATGGTATATAATGATGAAAATCGGACTCTGCCGATTTTTAGTTTGAGATGCAGCGCAGCAGGCAGATTTTGTTATCTATATTAATAAAAGAAAGTTGTGTTAGTTGTACTATTTATAACAGCTGAACCGATTTGGCTTCAACTTGGTTGGGAGGTAGCTTGGAACCAGGAAACGGACATAGGATACTTTTTTCTCGGGAAGTGGACGGGTGGCCGATCTATTCCAAAATTTTTTATTTATGGTTCGATAAAAAAAAACTTGCAGGGAGTGAGCGCATTTTGACATTTCATTGGGAGAGAGAGTTGCTGGGGAAATTCACTCAGTAAAACTTGCAAGTGAAAAACAAATGGTCGTTACATAGGAAAGCAACAACAAAATCTTAAAAATTTAAGCTATTAACCAATGAAAAATCCAAAAGGAATTTTTGCCTGCAAGTATTTACTGATTTCTGTTAGGCGGATACCTTTTACTTTTTGCGTTTCGAGAGAGTTTTTTGTCGTTCTCATTCTACTGAAAGTTTTAAAAATTTAGTATTTTAAAGTTGACCGGTTGATGTGTGTGTTTCGCGTTTCTATTAGTATATTGTGCCGATATTATCATTAACAATATCACGCCGCGTCCAACACGATCAAATCTTTCACGAAAAAATCGTAATACAAGTGGGATTTGAAACGTTGCGAATGAAAGGACTGAAGAAGAGCAAGAAATTGCACGTGAAGAGCGCCACATAAGTACGGCTCGACTTCGTGATTCTCAATTACAAGAGCAAAGAGAGGACGCCCGAGAACCGGCTCGGTTGGCAATGCGAAATCGTCGAGCGAACCTCAGAAATCAATAACTAGATAACTCTCGACGCACAGGAAGAAATTTATCAAGTACTGTTTTGAATCTGCAAAAACAAATTATTCATGTTAAATTTATTTTATCTTAGAATACTCAAGGCCGTGGTTAATTTATTTTGTTTTGTAATCTTTGCGGTTATACTTATAGAATGAAATGCAAAAAAATTAACTAATGTAAAAAAGGAAATAAATAAAATAAAATAAAATAAAATAAAATAAAATAAAATAAAATAAAATAAAATAAAATAAAATAAAGTAAAATAAAATAAAATAAAATAAAATAAAACAAAATAAAATAAAATAAAATAAAATAAAATAAAATAAAGTAAAATAAAATAAAAAAAAATAAATTAAAATAAAATAAAATAAAATAAAATAAAATAAAATAAAATAAAAATAAATAAAAATAAATAAAATAAAGTAAAATAAAATAAAATAAAAATAAAATAAAATAAAATAAAATAAAATAAAGTAAAATAAAATAAATAAAATAAAATAAAATAAAATAAAGTAAAATAAAATAAAATAAAATAAAATAAAACAAAATAAAATAAAATAAAATAAAATAAAATAAAATAAAATAAAATAAAATAAAATAAACCATACCACACTACTCCAACGCAAAACATAATATTTGAAACAGGAATTCCAACTCTAATACAACTGAGAGAAATCGCAACTACCAAACTATCCAAAAACATAATTTTCAGTGATCAGTCCCCACTCTCAAAGCTAACAAATAGACTAGTAAAATCAAAGCAATATAATAAGGTTCAGTCTGTAATAACACGCATAATAAACTGAGCACTAGATTTAGACATCCCGATAAATAACATACTAAAAACTGTCTCCAATTTTCCCCAATGGCACTTACCGGCTGACTCTATAGACACCTCACTGCATAAATGGAATAAAGAAAACACCCCGGCAATAGTATTCCAAAAACACTTCTCAGAAATAACAGAAAACCTAAGAAAAATAAATTTAAACTCATATTCACAGATGGCTCAAAAACTGTCAACCAAACAAGTTTTAGTGTCATTTACAACAACAATGTATTAAAGAGTCAACTCCTTCCTGTCTACAGCACACCATTCGCTGCTGAAATTGTAGCAATTTTTGAAGCAATACAATACTCTAACAATATGCCTGGAAAGTTCGCGATATGCTCTGACTCACTTGCATCTCTAGAAATGATAAAAAATGTTAATAACAAGAACTACTACTCAGACTATATCCGTAGCTCCTTAATAAAACACAAAAACAAAATCAAACTGATATCGATACCTGGACATACACATATCAAAGGGAACGACTTAGCAGATACGGCTGCAAAAAAGCACAAACCAGACCATTGACTATGGCTAAAAACTTACTCTACACAGATATTAAAACCTACATAGATGAACATTTTAAAAATGAAAAATATTCGGCATTTGAGAAAACTTCTAATTGGTACACATATATATAAACCCTAAAAAACTAACAATCATCGAACGCAGCTCTTCACATTGTGTTGAAATATCTAGATTAGAAATAACAAAAGTAATCAGACTAAGACTTGGACACAAAGACTAACTCATGAATACCTTTTGAAAAAAGAACCAAACACCTGCAAATATTGGAACGCCTCACATCCGAGCATCAGCCATATCTTGGACGAATGTCCACACTTTAGCAACCATAGGAAATCCCTTGGAAACACAAAACCATCACAACTACTTTTAGAAGACTCAAAAGATACTATCATTAAGCTATTAAACTATATAAAATACTGTAACATTCTAAATGAAATTTAATAATTACATATAAATCTAAGTTAGCTTAAGGCCTCTGCAGCCATAGCTTTAAGTCATTGTATTTATTGGCTATCTATAAATACAATTATTAATAAAAAATAAAAAAAATAAAAATAAAATAAAATAAAATAAAGTAAAATAAAATAAAATTAAATTAAATTAAAAAGAAACAATAAAATAGAATACAATAAAATAAACTAAAAATAGAAACTGCTGAAAGGAGAGAAAAGCAAATAAAATGAAAACATATGTTTTCACATCAAACTCCACGAGTACTTGGTACTCACGCCTTTCTTTGTCTATCACGACGAGATCGATTTGTTTCGCGATTATGATGTTAGCGCAGGCGCGTATCTCGAACTGGAGTGTCGTTCATAGTTGAAGTAGCTATGACGTTAACAAAGTAGTCTTGCTTGAGTACAGTAATGGTCCCAAAGTCTTCCCACTTAAGTAGGCTTCACTCATCAGCACTAGTAAGTACATAAATCTAAACGGAAGTACAATTAAGGAAATCAATTTTCGGATGCAACCCCAATGTTTATACGCTATTGCAGATATTTTTGTGGAACAGATTAGCAAGGTAGTCACGGAAGTTTCGACGGGGTTAAACAAATCCTTATTGCAACAGTCGGGATAGTACCAGAAAGTGTTAGCAGTGGAGCGTACCGGTTACTATATAGTTAATCACTTTCCAATACATGGAGCTCTGTCACCCTCACTTTCAGTTCGTCCTCTTGTCTGATTGTGGCTTCTATTTCAAAGTCCTTTCTTTTTGAGGCGCAGATAGTTAGAGTGTTCGATAGTTATTCCCCTCGTCCCGCCTCATCCTGTAAATAGCATTAAGAAGCTCATTTTACAGATCGCCACCTTGAGGCGAATTTCTTCCCATTGCATTGCCACTACGTTCGTTGCTCCGGAGCAAGCCGCAAGCTATGCGTTGGCTTCCTTTAGCTTCTTCGAGTAAGCCCGAGCCTTTTGCAATTTGTCTCCATTTAACCCAAAGTCGATCGCTGGCTCTTTTTTGACTGTTTCCTTCATCCTCCTGTTGTTGTTGTGTTGTAACGATACGTCATCCTGCCTGGCTGTCACGCTACTCACCTAATATTGGCATCAATCTCTTCTAATGGGAGTCCCAGGAAACTGGCAGTTTCAATAGGATTATACCAGGGTGAGGTTTGTGTTAGATAAGTCTGCTCCATCGAGCAGGTAAACAGATGGTTGGTGTCGTGGGGGGGAAGCACCACATTAGGACGAATTTCCTTAATTCTACCTGCCGGGATATTTTGGGCAGAGGCTGAATCAATGACCATGCGAAATATTCGTTCCACTTCTGGTACGTCCGACAGCATGGGAAGAGCAGCGAAGAAGCTTTCTGTCAACTCCCGCAATCGGGCGCAATCAGCTTTGCTAAAGTCCATGTAGATACTTTTTTCCAAGTCGTTGAGGCGATGGATAGAGAGACAGGTAAATGGTACGATACATGCAAGAGTTATCATCGGTCGCCAGTCAACGATTAGTCCTGCGATCGAAATGTCTGCCGAAATGTTGCAATTTACCGCTTTTTTTTGGTATCCTCCTCCTCAGTCCTATTGCAGTATCGCTCCAAAGCTTCAGTCTTTTTGACTGGTTTGCACGGCCTTACGAGACATACCAGTTTCGCCCGTCTGTTAACTTGACCAGGGTTCCTAAACGTTGCAAAATCCTTCTGTCCTAAAGGGTGAAACAGACATGCATGTTGCGGACATCTCCAAGCGACCACCATACAATAGCTATAACTGGGAAATCTTCTAAGGAAAATCGAAGCGTATATCTACTTATAAAGCAACGAGTTTAATATGGACTAACCGTGATGATTGCAAGGTCTCAAGGTTCATATGGTCATGTTTAGATAAGAAAAGAGATACCTTCCTCCTCAAACTAGAAAAAATCTTTATTAAGAGTACCTCCTGTTATTGTTGTGTACCGATGTTTCCCTTCCACCATTTTCTTTGTTGATGTCCAAGACTGCAGACAAGACATCTCAGATTTCTGGAAAGACTCTTTTTCCACTGTCTGGCAGAGGTAAGGAAAGTGTAGGTGGTTTAAAAAAGAAGTAAGTGAAACATACCTGGTGCGACGAAAGCGTCCCGACCCGGAACGCGCTGAGAGAAATCACAATGAACACAGTTGTCTCCGAGTGAAGTGTGGAAATGGGACCTGTCTTAACCTAACTTAACCTAGTAAGGAAATTGTTTGACAAGAAAAACTGCTACAATTCTTTTAAATTTTCCATTGCTACTTGAAACGCATATCCAATATTCACCCCATCAGCTCATCTGGCAACCTGAACACTTCGCTTTTCTTGATTGGAACTTTTAGATAATAAACCTATAGATCATATTTCAAAATTGATTGTCATATTCGAGTGATTCTCAATGTTAAATTTTTTTTTGCAACTTTTGCAAATTTACTATTTTTGTTGTTGTGAATTTGATTTTTATTATCAAGTACAAGTATCAGTGCAGTCAACATTCTGGTTTTACTTGGTTCTGTCAGTCGTTTAACATATTGATGGCATGTCTGATAAGCAAGATGAGTGTATGTGCATGGCACTCTTGTTGTTATTGGCAGACATGTTGTTTATTTATTTGAGCCAACCATGGGCCCTGCATGGGAATGCAACGTAATGTTATAGAAGGTCTGTTTTGGACTTAAAAAAGTTATTATTTATTGAGAATGTTATAGACACTTTGAGCAAAGTGAGTAAATAACCCTGGTGCAAGATGCCATCAACCATATTGTCGCCTACGAGTGGCCACTGGATTTGGGATAGAGACGCTAAAATCCATTTCCAAATTTTATAATTTAAAACGAGCTTTTCTTTGTTTATTGTATACCCACACTGTCTAGGAAATAGCTTAACTGATTTGGATTTGGATATTGTGCTATATTATAAGAATATCTACTTAGGTGTTTCCACTAGGATGCCTTTATGGTGTTGCCACTTATCTTATTCAACTTTTTTGTATGAGATATGTGCCAGTATGGCCATCAAACGAAAGTTATTTTACGTCGTGGTTCAACGTAAATATTTTAAGGTGACTTTACCACCTAGGGTTGCCACCTAATTCCATAACATTTATTTTTTTTGTCATACAAGCGTTATCTCGAAAACGACTTAATTCGTTTGGATGAACTTTTAAATATAGGTAACACACTAACATCAAAACAAAATAAAAGTAATACACTGCATTTCAAGCTCTACAACTCAAGCGCTGCCAATAGTTGGTTTTTACAGGGTTGCCATACTTTTTTTTTTATTCAGTGGGATATGCCAATATGGATTTGAACGAATGGTATTTTACGTCGTATTTCAACAAAAATATTTTCACGTAATCCCATTATATTTATTTTTTAACATGCGTTATTATCTCAGAAACCGTCTTGACACATTCCTATGAAATTTTGCGTATCGTTTATCTGCTGAAATTTAAGATCTCTACGTGTTGCCACTAAGGACAATGACCAGAATATCGTTCGCACGACAGTCGGGCTGGTACCAGAAGGTACTATGTACCCGAGCGTACCGTATACTGGCAAAGAACTGTCACACCCCGCAGCAACTTCACAAAACCTTCGTCGAATTGGATTGCCGTTAATCAACAAACAATCAAAAAAAAAAAGAATAAGAAACCAGAATGTCTACAACAAACAAAATTATCTGGCAACCATGAGAAATGCCTGAAAAAGCTCGGTCACCCAGATACTATATTTTTTTCTATGAATTAAAAATGCCTAATAAGTGAAATGGTGTAAACTTGGAATTAAACTTTGTTCACAAGTAGACGTTCGTTAGTTTCTTTTAGGCGACCAAGATAATTTGTACCAAGAAAACGTCACTCATACGCCCCGTAGTTCGCCTTCAATGCAGTGTACGTGCATTTTGTTAATTAATATGTTTTCTTAGATATTTTCCGACTTTTAATACTTTAATGCCGGTCGATCATATTTAATTTCAATGAGTACAATACTTCTTAAAAAAAAAAAAAAAATGAATAACGCAAAATTATTAATTGATTAAAATAAACTGAAGTGTAATTGACAATCATTTAAGTGAAGAATATCTGGCTTATGTCTTGAGTGATTTTCGGATGTAACCAGTACAAACAACTTAAGTTCGAGTGCTTTATATACACTTACATACATACATATATTTATACATTAGGGATGCATTTTCATTCGATGTTAACAATCCCGAGATTTTCGGTATCTGAGTATCACAAAATTGCGTTTGTGTCAGTAGTGGGTCCGTTGGGTATAGAGTTTCTTGATAGTTGCCATAAGGATCATGTCACTTTATTTATTAAAGTAACAGAAGCTAAAGCAATAATTTAAAATATTTTTGTCTGTCTATATGTATGTTTGTTCGCACATCACTAAAAGGGAACTGCATGGAATTGAATGCAATTTCCAGCGAAATAATACTAGATGTCTAAATTAAAGAATATTATTCTTTTCACCGCAGTACACGATTTTCTTCCAACAAGATACAGTGGTGGTAATAAAAGGACGGTCTTATTTTTACCGTTTGGGAAGGGTTATTACTTATTACAGAAACCTAGTACAATATTTTTTGATAAATATTGCTTCACAGCTTTAATGGTTGCGGTCTATATTGAAATTTGAGGCACATTATTTCTTTGCTGCTGTACTAAAATGTTTTCAGGAGCCTCACTAGTATGAAAAGTACCAAACATATACGAAAAAAATTTGAAGTCTTGGAAAACGCTGGAGATCGCTGCTAAGATAGTTATTTTAATTTTTCTATTTCCGTCACAAGGGCTCGAACCCACTATGCTTAACAGTGTTTAATTTATTTTTATTTATTATAATTGACCTAGGGCTTTATTGATTTATTTCGAACTATTGTCTTATACTACAAAAAATATCACAAGCCACTCAAGATATTCTGCTATTAAAATTCCTATCCATTACCACTAACAATTTATTATTTTCGAACTTCATTTTTATTGTCACTCTAAATTATAGTTTAGTGGAACTACCTTTCCATTATCATTCAATATTGCTTTTGAGTGGAGTTTCATTTTCATTAACACTAAAATCTATTTTTATTGGAGCTTCAACTCCATTTTCTTTTCGATTAATATGTATAGTGGAGATTTTCTTGCATAACCTTTAATGGAAACTTTTAAATTTTTTCATTCAAACTCGTTTTAATGCGCTTAAATTTGAAGCATTAAACTTAGTAAACAAAATATTTTCAGCACTTGTAAGTAAGTTTGATTGTTAGGTTCTATGCTTCGAAAACTGAATTTCATTAAATGTGTTTGATTGGAAATGTGTGTTGGTTTCCATTAATGCTGATGCAGATAAATATCCACTTAACATAAAACTGAGTGATAATGGTGATAAAGTTCAATTAAATTTTAATGCTAATAAAGGTCAAACTTTACTGAAATTCAATGATTAATGATAAGGAAGGGTTAGTGGGTTAGAATAAAAAAAGAAAAAAATGCAATAAGTAATCGACATATTTTTACTGCAAATTCATTTCATTCAGCACGCATTTTATTATTTTTCAATAAATATTACCTGGTTAAGCACATCTGTGCTGCGTAGTAAGTTTAGAAGTGATTTTAAGTAGTTGTGAGCTGGTTTAAGACTAGCGCAGTCTATTTTGAAGTGAAACTGCTTAGACTGTTTATGAAATGTTTAGATATAGAGTGAAAAAACTTAATTTAATAAAAATTTATATGCTGTGTCGAAATTACAACAAACTGAAAGAAGAGGTCGCTCTAAACACAAAATTTTTAAAATCTCTCAAACTTTTATAAAGAATCACATTTTGTTTCTTAAACAATTAAATTTGCTTCAATTGGGTTTCTGTATTATCAAAAATTTTTTGGCTAGAAGTGCGTCATTATCCGATTTATAAAAACAACAACTGTTAAAGTCGCTTTTGCTTTTTAAAAAAAATTGCAAACTTGTTTTTGATTTTTGTTGGTTCAGCTCACCTGCTCTTGTAACTCGCCATGTAGTTCTCCGATTGAGGGCCGCTTCATATTTCTCTTTGATATTCTGTAGTTATCTAATCGCGGCAACGCTTCACTGTAAAAGAGGATTAATACAATTTCATGGTTTTCATTTTCCATATAAACAAAATACAGCAAGTAAGGGAGTCTATGTACACAGCTGTGGTAAAGTTGGAGTAATTTTTAGTTTATATTTTTTGCATTTCTTCTTACAACACACAGGGAATTAAAACAGAATTGATATAATATTATTCAGCATGCTGAAATTAAATATTCTTCATAAATGCCACGGTTGGCCAATTTTACGACTAACATAGTTTAATTTTCCAAATATTTCAATGCTGCTTCAATCGCAACCTAAATCGATCAATCCAGCTATCGTATATATGTAGAACTTATGTATATACAAACTACTATATTAAAGTTTGAAATCCATGCTCGATTTCAATATGAATTGCACATACTTTGCTGTTCTGGTAAACATGTCTACATATTGGGAATGCCAATTTTTTAGATTTTTAAATACCGCGATTTTCGGGATCCGATTTTACAAATCACGGTATCCTTGGTTTTTCGTGTTTCGAACGGTTTAGGTTGAAAAAAGTGAAGAGAATGTTTAAGAAGCTAACTAATATACAGCAACTAATTGAAGTTTTAGTATGCTTTTCGAAAACTTCTGAATTTTTGATGCAAATTTTTAATTTCTTTTTCCAATTTTCAAAATTTTGTAATTTCTGTAAAAACATATGTGTATGTGAGGTTAAAATTGATATGAGAAAACAAAATTTTTTAAATGAAAAATTCGTCTTAACTCAATTTTTGTTATAGAAGATTTTACATTTAAAATTTGCAGATAATTTTCATAGTAAATCACACATATTTAATTTTTAGTAACATATTTCCAATTACAAAAATCCGGTTTTTATAAAAGAGAAATCCCGGGATTTTCTCCACCTAAAAAAGATCACGAAATTGGCTTTCCTAATACATATGTATGTATGTATGCACTATGCACAATTTTATCCAGCAAACAAATTTGTTTTGAAATTGGCCAAAAATAGCGCCGAATCCGATTAATTAAATATTTATTTTCACTCATCAAAAGTTGAAATTGTTTTCGAAATGATTTGTGCCCCCAATTATAGATTTCATTTCAGGTTTTTTTTTTTTGAAGAATGGAAATAAACGTATTGCGTACACATCTTAGCGCAACCGTGAGCAAACGGGGCTTTTGCCGGCTTTTGCAGATTTTTGCTTCGCAAAATTCTATACTTCTTACTATTGTAAATATTAGTTTTGAAAATACATGCAAGATGTTTGAGATGAAACGAAACCCGAACTACATTCGTTTGCAATTGTTTTATTTATAAAAAACAAAACCGAAGTCCTAACCGCAATTGTTTCAAACCGTTTTATTTCTCAAAACTAAACCGTTTAAAACCATCTTGTTTTCAATCAGATCTTAACTAGAAATAAATTGCAAATTCTGCCTTGTATTCCTCAGGTTAAACACAGACTTCAGGTTGTGTTGCCAAGATATGGATCTGGACAAAGCTTACTTAGGCTTTGCCTTAGACCTCCGGAAGTTCGAAGATATTTATACCGAATTATTTTCGCTTGGTATTTATATATACGGTCCAATTAAGCACCTGTTCTGTTTAGATAAACTTTACTTGAATATTTAATTCTAAATAGTCGAAACTTTACTCTGATTCTGAATTTACTTTCGGTTTTGTGATATAAAATATTTCAACTAGGTTTTAAACCTTATAAATTTGACACTTTCCATACAAGTTTAAAGGCTATGAATCCCAGTTTTTTAAACTTTTTTAAGGTTTGAGGTATATATTAATGAAATATCCCCCAACAACTCCGGTTCAGGTAAAGACACTTCCGTAACATCTCTAATACATATTCAATACATACTGCTGTATATATTTATTTCATTTCTCGACTGTGAAAAATTGGCCAGCTTGGGTCTTAAAATTACCCATAAGCGAAATAAATGAGATACACAATAAAAAAAAAATAACGAAATGACGTTATGAAAAGTAAACAAAATAAAAAAAAATTTCAACAACTCATAAGAAAATTTTAAATATACACATTTAGACATGTATGTTTTTATTTATTTTTGTTTTGCATTATTAAATAAAATATGATTTCGAATAGTTTATTTAGTAAACAAATAGAAAACCTAAGAATTCAGAGTACAGGATTTGAAATATGTAAGGAGGACGGTGTCTTCTGCTGTGCGGAATGCGAATAACGATTTTCACTGTCCAATCCTTATTGACAAAAAGTAAAAATCGTACGAAACTTGATATTCGTACCTTGTTTATTGAAAAATATATAGCCCAACCCCCAATTATCGGAACAATGAAATATGAGTTAATACATTTTATAAATATTAGTCTACTACCGAAATATTTTATACCAGCAATATTTAGTAATTATTCAAGATTGAATCTATTTTACACTATACAGATTCGTCACGAAAACTTTTTTCCATTAAATATTTTCACTGCTTCGCAATTCATCCACACTTTTAGCACTATTGGTTTTTTTGCTCAGGTAAAATATAACTCTTCAAATACAAAAAAAAATTCCATAGCACTCCCATATGCCCTCACATATAAATTCAATTCATATGGAAGTGCCTCAGTTTCATATGAAAGTGCAGAGCAAAAGTCCTTCGGTATGAAGATCAGGCACTGCAGCATGATATAGAAATTGACAATACAATTTTTTTTTTTAAATTTTGAAGCACTGAGAAAAATGCATGTTCAATAAACGTGTACCCGAACTTAATTGAACGAAGATGACACACAAAAGGGATTAAGTTAACTTAAATTTGGTTCAGAAAGCAGTTTAAAGGAAACGCAGCTTAGTTTAAGAGTCTAGGTACAAAGGAGCAAAAAATCGGTGGCAAACTCCCGAAAGAGATGATCAATAAATCGCTCGCGCTGTTCCAATAGACATAAACACCTAATTGTAAAAACAAAGGCATGGTCTGAGAAAAATTTAAAAGACAATAAAAAGAAACTCAAAACCGAAAAAGGGTGAAATCGATAAGAACCTATGAATTATTTTTATTATTTTTATATATGAAAATTTTATAAAAAATTGTTCTTAAAAAAAATTCTAAAACCATTTTAAAGCACAAATATTTCCATTAAACGTGCTGTTTTCTTTTTCCACAGGTCTTCTTTGAGTATTGGAGCGATGCCCATTGACGTTTACATATTCTTTCCTAATTTTTTTTTCCATAATCGTGGGTTCTCACAACGAAAATAAGGAGGCGCATACTGCCAACGCCCCAGAGAAACAGCGCCCGCTATCAATTAATACACAAACAGTTGTAACAGGCGCTCAGCGCCCCCATTCTACTCTGAACAATTAATTTAAATAAAATTAGTATATTTTGTGTACCAACAACAATTGAATTGTTGTTTTTACATTTTAAAGACTATGAATGAGCTCAAGGCATCTAATAATTTTTCTATAGCGAAAATTATTATTGTTTTTTATTTTTTAATAATTTATTTAATTATTAAAAGTTTTTCATTGAATAGAAAAGGAAACCTTTTTTATAGACAACCACAGTTTTCATGACTATAAATGACCTCAAAGTCAAGAATAATCCATTTCGGAATCTGCTAGACTTCTTCATTAGATAAATTTTGACACGCTTTGTTAACCATTAGGCCACGGTAAGATTGAGAGAGCAAAAAATAATTTCTTGGAAAATGTTTTCTAAAAGGATTCGATGTCATCTCTCATTGAAAAGGTTTTATAGGAAATAAAGTTATGTTACTCAGCTCGTTTAGCTAATTCGTTTTTGTATTTAGGATGAAATATTTGAAAATATTTTGTGCACCGAGGCTAACGTGGGCTCTATATTAGCTACATTTTGGTTTCTTACCACACGAACCATAAAAAAATAACAAGTAAGGAAAGGGCTGTCTTCGAATGTGCCGAAGACTTTATACCTTTCATGAATACGCACCACGGTTTTAAGTGTCCGATCCTTACTCACAATTAGCGCAAACTCTGCAAAACTGTTAATTTAAAGATACATAGCCCAAACTCCATTTATCGGAAAAATCGATTGTATGGGAGCTATATGTTACGTTGGTCCGATGTAGGTGATTTTAACTACACACATTACATGTATAATATCTACCAAACCTGCAAAATTTTGCGTTCCTTTTTAATTGCAAAATTTATAACCAAAAACCCGTTTGTCGGAACAATCGATTGTATGGGAGCTATGCGTTGTATCTGTGTTTATGCGATTGCTGATTCCGAGAAATGATTAATCTTATGCAAAATGGCGGCTCCATACTGAGGGACCAGTTTGCGCACAAACAGACAGACGGACATGGCTAGATCGACTCAGCACATCGCCATGATAATTTCGGTATACTTATTGGTGGGTCTATCTCTTCTTCTTCTCATACTTACAAACATCGGGAAAACGTTATAATACCATTTCATGTTCATGAAAGGTATAAAAATCGGGTGTCAAAAACATGAAAAGCGTCGTCTCTGTGTTACAAACCCTCTGAAAATGTTTTCCTAAAGATTTAACGGTATTCAAATATATATATTGACTTGAAAGCAGAAAAATATATAATTTGTATTTTTAGTTTACAACCCATATTTTTTTCTTATATTCAAAACATCCGCTAAAATATTACAAAAATTAGCAAAAAAATGATTTCTGAGGTGGCAACTCTCCTTATACAACTGAGCGAATGACAGCCAACACGGTTTACGTCAAAGTGAAAATATCTTGATTTTCTTGTATCATGGTCATGAATTAGGGCGCTTACAAAAAGTCGACTTAGTCGAATATTCGGTTAATCGACTAGTCGGTTGTAACCGTTTCCACGATTATTAGTCGGTTTGTGGTATTCGAATAGTCCCTTAGCAACGACTACACGACTATTTGCTTCGCTTCGACTATTTGACTTTTGTTGAAACTCGAATGCTATTAACCGAATTTTCAATGATTGTTGCGTCAAAAAAAAAATTAGCTTATCATATTGATTATGAATATTATTAAAAATTTCAACATGAGTCGTAGAAGAAGTTTGATGTGGCAATTTTTCGAAAAATCGATAGCTAAGGCAGTCGTTTCTTCTTTCTGCCAACTAGCACCAATTGGAAACACCACGGGATGGTAAATCGGTCTTCACTTGGTCCTTCCATCGGAGTGATGGTCTCACTCTTTCTATGTTACAACCGACAGGTTCCGTTAAGAACACATTCTGTGCCGGAGCATCTTCATTCATTCGTACAACATGGCCTAGCCAACGAAGTCGCTGGGTTTTAATTCGTTGGAGTATATCGGTGTCTGCATATACTAGCTTATACACCTCGTCGTTAAATCTTCTTTGGTACTCGCCGTCGCCAAAGCGTAAGGGGCTGTAAATCTTTCCAAGAACCTTTCTGTCCCAGAGCCACCTCATCAGATCCTGTCAGTTTCTGCACCATAAACCAGCACGTGTACGCAAACTGTCTTATAAAGTGCTATTTTAGTTCTTAGAGAAAGGGCTTCACTTCTCAATTGTCTACTTAGTAGTCGAGTAACCGTCATCAGTAGACTATTCGAATAGTGCTAATGATGTATTCGAATAACTCGGTTAATCGACTAACCGAATAGTAAGAGCCCTATCATGAATACTTTGAAATTATAATTTAAACGAAAATAATAGTTTAATATTACTGAAACAATGCACTTTCGGTAACATGCGCTCCGCATCCCCTCTTCTCACCCCTGAACAAATAAAATAATAGCAAAATTAACTTAAATAAACTGCTCGCCCTCCATACCGCTCCTAAAAGAAATTAAAAAACGAATGTTTTCTGCTTCTGCGGCACAACTACAAGCCTAAAAGTGTGCTACAATAGTAGCAATACCAAAAATCTTCACAAATCTATCCGAAGGACCGAAGGAGAGATTCGAAAGAAAGTATTTTCAAGGAAATTGTAATGAAAATAAGTTTTCATGACGAAACTGCGTAGTGCATATAGCAGAAAAGGTGTTGGCTCAAATATTGCAATTGACAGAAAAATTCATGATTTATTTCAGAAATCGTAACGATAACACAGTAGCATATGATCATAACTAAATTTTACATTTTTGAGTATTATTTTTGAAGGCAAAACTTAATGACAAAAAAATAGTAAACATTGGACTTTTATTATTTACTTAAAGCCAATTGTGGTTTTATAGAGGAAGAAAAAACAGATGGAAGCCCAAAGGGACATAAAGCTAGATATTAGGAGCGGAGATGACGTGACTTCTCAAAAGTGTAAAATGAATTTTCGGGCAGCAAAATGCCTACCGGGACTGCTAATATTTAAAAAATTTAATTTTGCCTTAAAATTACTTTGTTTTTATTTAAAACAAATATAATAAAAAATATTTATGCGCAAACGTGCACAGAGATATTTCAAGCAAATTGAAGTCAATCAACTTATTCAATATGGGAATGATATTTAAAAAAAAGATTGAAAACAAAATAAAACAAGTAAGAAAGTCTAAGTTCGGGTGGAACCGAACATTATATACCTAGTAGTGATCTATTATGTCATCCCAATTTACGCAGGTCTATTTGACTACTTTCAGTTCGTATTTGCGTTCAAATAGACCGACGAACAGACAGACAGACGTATCGGAAGACGGATGGCTACATCGACTCAGCTCATCCTCCTGATCATTTCAGTATACGTACAAACATTTCATGTTCATGAAAGGTATGAATATCAAAAAAGATATACAACTTCGCTTTTGCAGTGGGGTATTAACTACTTGCACGGATATTTTACTTTTCATCCTGAAGGTTTTGAAATACATCTTTACATATGTATAATAAAATTGTAACAGGTCGATGTCTGTACATTGAAGATATTCAAGAAAAACTGATAGGAGAGGTCGTTATTGGACCAGCGGAACCCAAATCTACAATTTTTAGAATTTTTGTCTGTCTGTCTGTCCGTCTGTATGATTGTTCGCTTATCACGAAAAAACTACTGAATAGAATTGCATGAAACTTTCACCATTCTATCACTTAACGTCTAACTTAAAATTTAGGACAACTTTCATTTAGATATCTCATCCAGTTCCCGACTTATTGACCAAAATGTGGGAAAAATGTGACCAAAAATGTGGTTTTTTACCATAACGCCCGCGTCACACAAAAACGACTGCATAGAAATGAATGAAACTTTCAATAATCATTCTCTAGACGTCTCTCCTAAAATTTAAGATATCTTTCACCTCGATATTTTACCCGGGTCCCAATTTATTGACCTAAATGTGGACCCAGGGTGACTGTATGATTTGTGCTTTTAAGGCGGAACAAAGTTCGGCGGGTCAGCTAGTTAATAAATATATATCTCGATTCTTTTATGCCGAATGAAGTAATATACCTTGTGTCCGTAACAAAAATAGATATAAAAAAGGTTGTCTTTTATAGGCACCAAAGAACTCAACCCATCTTTATGAAATTTTCACAATATATACTTGGGTCACTGGGTACAGCATAGACAATATATAGTATTGGAAAAGCAGGCGGAGCCACGCCCCCAGGCTATATAAAGTTTCAATTCGTCATAATTCCGAAGTTTTTTGGTCTAAATTAATGAAATTTGGATATATGTGTCACATAGTCAATATCTACATCATTTTTGAAAAGTGGGCGGTACCACGCCCACATATTTTGTGTTTTGTTTTGCTCTTGATGTGTTCTATATATCAAAACGTCAAAACAACGTCTATCGGGTTTGCTAGTATATTATAAAACGGCCAAAGTAAACCACGAATTTCAGCATTCTTTTGTAAAACTGAGAGACTAGTTTGCGTTCAAATAGACAGACGGACAGACAGACAGACGGACGAAGAGACGGGCATGGCTAAATCGACTCCGCTCATCGTGCTGATCATTTTAGTGAACTTTTATCTCATACTTTCATACATTTAATGTTTATGAAAGGTGTGAAAATCGAAAAAGATATATAACTTCGCTATTGCAGTGGGCTATTAAGTACGTGCCCGAATATTTCGCTTGTGTGTTTCTCCATTTGGCTAATTTTTGGCAGAAGTATAATACATACCACTGAGAAGCAGCGGACCAATTTTCATTGAAATATCAAAATCGAATTATAAGCGATTGCCTTTGAAAATAGCAGAAGTTTTATGATGAAAAGTGGGCGGCGCCACGCCTACTTCTTCGAAATTGAAAAAACTTTTTTTCGGCCGAGTTTTTCTTAGAAAGCTTATTATGTGTGCAAAATCTAATTGATATAACTTGCTTAGTTGTAGAAATATCGCTCTTTAAATTTTACGAAAAAAATTTTCAGAACTATGTTAAAAAACTGGGCGTGGACATTAACCGATTTCGCCCAATTTTACAGCAAACAGTTACCTTTATATATAGAACATTATCACCAAATTTCGTTTCCACAAATCAATTTTTGGCGGAGTTAGGGCATAAAAAGTTTTGGGGAATAGTCCACTATAAAAAGAGCGGGTACACTCCCATTTTCGAAAATTTTAAGTTTTTGGATTTCTTTGTTTACGGAAACTTTAAAACTGAAATATAAATTATGTAAAGATATTTTACGCAAAGTTATTGCCTATTTAATATATCTACGATCTTTTTCAAAATCTTTCATATAAAAGTGGGCGTAGACCTTAACCGATCCCGCCCATTTTTTTTCGGAGCATTCCCTCTATTAATATAAATATGTGTGCTAAATTTCGTTTCGATATCTTGAACAGTTTTTGATTTATGATTAAAAATATTTCTAAATTTGACTTAATCAGAAGTGGGTGGTGCAACGCCCCTTTCCAAAAATTTCTTGAAAAATTTATTTAATGCATCAATTTCAATGTATTCACCAAATTTTATCCTTATAGGTGTATTAAGTACTGAGTAATCACTTTTTTTGTGTTTTCGAAAATATTATGTATATAAAAAGTGGGCGTGGCTATCATCCGATTTCGCCCATTTTAAATAGCGACTAAAGTTTATATACCTTGTGTGCGAAGCACTACTAGGTATAAAAAGGAAAAAACAAATGAATTAAAAAATGTTGGTGCTACCAATAAACAACAAAAACAAATATTTTAACTCTATAGAAAATAGTGCGCGGAAAATTATATTGAAATACACATTTCAGCTGAACTTATAATAACATACATAACCACTTTAACCTGGGCCAAATAAATATTTTTTCCGAATTTTTTTTTATCTTCTTTCTACATTGACTTTTGCGTCTTTGACAAATTTCCAAAATAAAAACGCTAAAACAAAAAACCATACAAATGTTTAAAGAATGGTTTAAAGCTTGATAACTCTAGAACAACCCACCGGACAAAAATTTTTGTTGAGAACTTTTTATGGGGAATTTAATTCCTTACAAAACTAGTATATGTATAAATTTTTTTTCAATAATTAAAAAAAAATTAGAACAGTCTTACAAAATCTTGACTAGAAAGTAGATCTTTAGAAACGAATGTTAAGAGCTCTAGCTTTAAAGTAATTTTTTGCGCAATTCTAAGAAATAATGTCTTTTTTTGGCACAGTCTAGTAGATGTATGAATTAATAAAAATATTGCTAACATCAATTCAATGACCTATATCCTGCATTATTCTTCACGGAAAGTTTTCTAAATCATCTTAAGTGGAATTTGATAAAAAACGTCAAATACAACAACAAAATGATTTTGCAAATATGTATATAAGACATATTTTTGGTTGGGCTATATTTTTGTATGATTTAAATGTGAATAACAATTAAATTGAAGATAATGTTATTGCTGTTATTCTTGCTCACTTGGGATTCATAAATGACGTGGCATTTGAAGAACTTTAGGATTTTTTAAGCAAACCAGTGTGGTGAGCTTATTCCCCCTCAGCAGATTTTTTTTTCGTAAGCGCTTAGCGGCTTACGAATAAAATAACCAAATTAAGTTTTTTCCTTTGAAAATGAAATGAGAACTTGTCGTTTACGATATAGGAACCAAAATTGTGAGCGGTTATAATTTTTTGTGTTTGCTAATTTTGTTTTGCTTGCAATCGAAAGAGGACCAAGGCCATGAATCGACCCCTTCCAATTTGAATGAAATTTGGTGTGGAGTTTTCTTTCATCCTAAAACGAAATTTAAACGAAGAAAACAATTTTAAAGGTTTGCAATTTCAAAATTTCACTTTTTTCCTGTTTTATGAAGGACATTTTTTCAATATTTCGGAAACTTCTAAAAAATAAACTTTGGCACTTTCAAAGGGTGTACTTAGGGGTATATAAAAAAATAATGTTAAAAATTTTTCTTTTTTTTAATATTAATTTTAAAAAAATTGCAATTTTTTCAATCGAAAAGTTTAAGTTTCCCAATAAATTTTGGACTTATATTTTTTGTAATATACTTCTGATATACTGATCAGATACCCTGACAGTTTCAGAAGGATATTTGTTGTTTTTTTCAAAAATAAGAATTTTTGAATTTTGGCCAACATTTTTATTTTTATTTTTTTAACTTTCAAGTCGAGTTCAATTAGTTAAAACAAAATTACTCAATTTTGATTACTGAACTATGTTTTTCGTTCTAGTGGAATATGAAAACAAATATGAAAAAAATATATGTATATAAACATACTTTTTAATACCACTGGCATGAAAAAAATTTTCTCAGTGATCAATGGCGAACTTTACTTTTTCGATTTGAGAAATTGAAAATTTTCTAAAATTAGAAATTTAAAAATCTTTTTCTAAATATTTTTTACAATAGTCTCCGAAATATTTACCCTTATTTTTGGTCATTTCCTCATGTAAACTTTAAATGTATTTGTCTAATAAAAACATTTTTTGTGAAAAATAAATAAAGATAAATTTTAATGTTTACATCAGAAAATGGCACAACTTCATTTCCTGATAAAAGGAAACTCCACGATAATTTAATGCATAACTTTGGGGAAAAAATTTAAAATTTTAATTAAAATTAAATTTAAATTTTTTTTGGCACAACTTTATTTCATGATAAAAGGAAATTGAATTTGGTGGAGAATTCCATTCAAGTCGGCAGGGGCCGATTGTAACTATCTGATGATTCTTAGACTGATGCAGCTAAAATTAAAGAATTTGGTAGCTGTATGAATTTAGTTATAACATTTTGGAAAATAAGCGTGGCAGCAGCCATATATTAATAATAACTTGACGTATATTGTAACGATTTTCGGTAATCCGACAATTTGACAAGGGATGACGGAAAATCGTTCCAATATACATCAACGTTCCACCTATCGGAAAATTAACAAAGCAAAATAAATAATAATACACACATTTCTAACTGACTGTTAATAAGCTGAGCACAGTTAGCGATAGAATGATGAAAAGTTATCACGTTGTGAACAATGAAAATCAGCAATATCGCCTGGCCACCACGCCCACTTTTATATGAAAACTGTTTGAAATGTATTCTAAGATCTAAATTATTGACAAGTCATGGGTTTTATTTATTAATAATAAGTTAATTAAGCGATTCATAATCATTATTTAACGGTTATGCTCCCACACAACTGTTATTTCTAACAGTTAAAAATTTACATTTAATATATTTTAATAATTTTAATCACTTACGTCGTTAATTGTGCCAAACTGTATTTCCGTTCATTTTCTTGTCGTGAATTTTTGCGTAAAAAGTGACCAAAGCCACGTATTGAGAGACGGGAAATCTTACGACCAGCAGGATTACCGCTATCCGTGTTAAGATGATAATTATCGCCAATATTGGGCGCATAACTGTGATTGATTGGCGGATGACCGTTTGGTTGTTGTTGTGAATTATGCGGGGAATTAGTCGATAAACCTTCCGAAATGGTGGGTATAACGATGCCAGCCTCAGCATCGAGATTACCGTTAGGAGTGTGGTGATCAGACATTTTTTTAATTTGTTTTACACTTATTAATAAAATAACAAATTTTGCTAATAACACTTTCAACACATTTGCATTGCAATTTAAACTCTGTGGGCACTTTTTCAGTGGTACAAAAACACCGCTTTTTTACTTGTTTTAAAAATTTTTATTTTTATATTTTTTCACATCATTTTCATTGAGCAGCAAGCTTCTAACTAATTCGTTATTGCATTATTTTCCGAATTATTAATTTTTTCCCTTTATTAATTTCAATAAAATAAAAGATAATGTATTTTTCAACACTTTTTTGTTTTTATTTTGAAACGTTAAATTGGCTTCTCGTTTTCCGTTACCGTTTGCTTTCGACTTTTGTTTTTATCTCTTTAACCCGGCACGCGTTCCAGCGCCTTAAGGTAGACTCATTTCACGCTGCTTTAAACTTTGAATATTGTCCGTTGTGCGTTTTCGTTGTTGTGCGAACTTTACCGAATATGAACGGCAAATAACTAAAAATTAATAATTACAGTTTCTTTTATCTCAATCGATGTGAATCGATGTGTAATAACAACAGAGAATCGTGAATGAGTTGAGCAAATCGTCAATGAATAACCTGCTCTATGCTTTCGTTCGTTAGCAGCTAGCAATTGACGCGTTATTGGAGTCAAAATTTGAAAACAAAACCAAAAAATTCACGAAAAATTAGTTACTATTGTTTTGTGGGGGGCAATAGCTACATAGAGTAAGAGAGAGTCCCGGCAAATGTTGTATATTATTTGTTATACAAAACTGAAGAATTGTTTATATGTGTAGGTGCTTCTAAGCAGTGCTTCAAAATAACAGTTAACCGAAGAATGTTAACGGTTTCTCACTGAAAGCAACCATTGTTTTCAAACATTTTATAACAATTTCCGCGAAATCTTTCTTACTCACTAAAATGGGGGCAATTGTAAATATCATGGCACCGCAAATCGGTCTCCACTTGGCCCTTCAACTCAGTGGTGGCCTCCCTCTTCCTTCCGGGCCCGAGTATCTTCATTCATTCATCACACAATATGGCCTAGTTAACGAGTTCGTTGGGTTTAATTAAATGTCTGCAACAACTCATCATTTAATTTTCTTTGGCACACACAATATATTTGTCGATTTTAGAGTAGATTGACTGCATGACGCTTTGCCTGATTATGAGTTCCCTACAAAGCTCATATGGCTATGCCAAATTACTTTAAGCGATACTAACATCTAGATTGGGAGGAACTTTTCTTGATATTCGAAACTAAACGTGGTCCCAGACAAGACGTGGGATTGCTCACGCCTGCGGGTTAGGGGTTTAACATATGCCGGAGGTAGACATACCGGTCGTAAGAGGCGACTAATATGCATAAAAGTAAAGACGTGCAACTCGATGGTTGTTCTACGGATATGATACCTCTCACCTCTCATTACCTAATACAAATTTTGCTAATATCACTTTAACACACTGTCACTTTCGACAACGCTCCCAAAACCTTTGGGGAGTGTTTTTGTCGTTACAAACATCAACAACAACAACAAGGTGGGATTGCTTTCAGTTAAGGATAAGGACGAAGTATTTGAGGTATGAAATAAGGAATCGGCTAAGTTGAAAAGACGGGTGGCATGACCTAGAAGGTTGTACTGGTCATACCAAAGGCAAAAGACTGTCACTTTCGACAACACTCCCCAAAACCATCGGAGATTATGGATGAGCCCCTACCTTAATATATATTACCTCTTCTAGGCCGGGTAAAAAAATAAAACCGGCGAGTAACAATTGTGAATAAATACGATTCACAATAACGCTCTGTAGTGGAATCAGGAAGTGAATTTGTCAACCTCTGTAGGAATGATGGATAAATTTATGGGGCATGACTGTTTTTCGGTTTGTGCTTGTGCCTAATGGCCCGTCGTTTCGCTTTGTCAAAAGGTATAAAGCCGTCGGTACAGTCGAAGATATGCTACTCTCTACTTGTTTTGATATAAAATGGATGGATATACAAAAAAACTTAAAAGTGTGTTCGGCGAGAAAACTTGCAAATAATTGTAAGTAAAGAGAGAATCATGTAAAACTCTCTCGAAACCGCAAAAAGTGAAAAGTTACCGCCGAATAGGAACAGGACAAAGTTTGAAGTTTTTGGTGTTTTTACTTGCAAATCTTACTGAGTGAAACTTCCTGCAACTTCCTGTCCAAATGAAATGTCGGAATGCGTTCTCTCTATGCAAGTTTTATGTGTCGCCGAACACTATTCAGTAAAAATTATATAAAATATGAGGTGAATTTTGTTTAGTCAAGTTAGTGAGGAAGGTTTGAGTGATGAAAATAGCGCGACTACCATTTAAAGAGAGGCATCTCAGTAAAAGCAATATGGAATGTCTACGATTGGGCATTGATTAGTCGCAAAAAAAGAAACCTTTCAGAAATAATTGGGAATTGTTTTTGTTTCACTCTACCAGTAAATGCAACAAATACAAATTTTGTTAAACTATGAACTTATTATTTTATAAACAATTCAAAGGAATTTAAAAAAAAAAAAAAGGCCAGACCAATTAGCTGGGCTAAAAATCTACTAAACAAATTAAATTATGAAAGTTATACAATTTTTGTTTAATAATATGGCAACAAAGTATTTTATTTAATCTTGCTTACTACAGAGGAAAGGCCGGTGTTGCATTGCAAACTGATATTTAGGAAGTCAGCTTAATTGTACCCTTTTATGCCCGAACGGGTACTGTGTGATGTTGCTGATACAACCTAAAATATTCATATTCAATCAGTAAATTTAAGTCCATACCATTTAAAGATTCATTTTTGAGCACAACACTAGAAATATCGATATACTTGTTTGTAAGCGTAGTTACTGCGTTCCATGCAACTCTGTTTAATTTAAAAATGACGTACGTTCATTTTCCGGTCTTTTCTTTTGGAAACGAGCGCACGGAGAGCACGAATAAGTCTCTCGTTAATATTATATTCCTTTCATTTGTACCATATCTAAATTTATCTTGTTTTATCAAATATTAAAACCCTACAAAATTCTGTATCGTTAAAATATTTCGTGCTTTTCACTTTTATTGTCGCTGCCGTAACAGTGTGACGTATCAACTTGGTTCCGCTGCGGGTACGGTCAGAAAAGTCTACTTTCAAACCTATAACTATCCTAAACATAATTGACATATCACTACTTTGCATATAAGACGAGGCAAAAAAAATCTTTTCAAAATTATAATGATATTATTTTATCAGAATCGGTGAACAAAATACTGTAAGAGTTCCATATCTTAATACAAATTTATAGAGGTCTATTATTGCTAGTCTAGGTTTTGTAGGAATTATCTTACTTTTAGTTCAAAATTGCGAGAGTATTGAAGCCAAATAATGTAGCTGCATACAATTTTGCAGGGAATTAAGTTCCAGGGTAATAAACCCTTAAAAATTGGTATGGTTTCTGATTTCACCTTTTTATTTTGGAAGTTTGTCGAAAATGCAAAAATCATTATAGCTCAATGAGATCCGTTCTACAAAATTTGGATCTCTAGAAATTAATATTAAGATCTGTAACTGTTACGGTATATCTTTCGCCATTTTTAAAAATAATGTCAATATAACTTTAACACATTTTTTTCTACCCAGTCTGATTTATGTATATTTGTGTCGTTTAAAAGTGCTTAGTTTATTATTTGTAAGCGCTGACAAATCACTCAAAAATACCCCATTTGTAGCTCGTAAATAATAATTGATGATGTGATTTGCAATTTGGTGTTATTTAGTTTTATTTAAGTTGGCAATTTTTTAAATATATCGCAATGTACATAAACAAATTTTCAATACTTAAAATACTAATAAAGTGTAATTTTCTTTAATTAAATTCGTGAACAATTTTTGGTATATTGTTAATTTTCAAATGATAAATTTTCGGGCTAACAGCGAAACCATATATAAAAGCACAGCGTTTGTCGATGCACAAAACTTTTCAATTGGCTTGAAACGCACAGAATTCAATTTCGGCTGCTTCCATACAAATTATATGAACATGAGAAAATTTTGACAGAAAATTAAAGCTGTGTGTTTATATATGGTTGAGCTGTAAGATTTAACAATTGCTACATACTAAAACAAGTAAAAGCTGTTTAATTTTGCTACCTTAATTTTGCACTTTTTTTTTTCAAATATGGCGATCCGTGCGCCTTCTAGCGGATTATCCCCCTTTTTTTTTGTTATCACCGGGTACTGAACCATATGCCATGTTTTAAGTATCTAGCTCAACGAAAAGTTACTTTAAAATATGTTGCAACATTCCGTTATTTTATTTTGAATTTAGGCATTCCACAGAGAAATTAATTAAAAACTAGTAATAGTAAGTTATTGCAATAAGATAACGGTTATTAAGTTTGGCCCAAAGCGTTACTCAATTTGCATTCTCTTTATAACATACAGGGTGGCGCAAAAGTCATCCTCCTATCAGAAAATGCTATAAATTTTGCGATTGGCCCCTAAAGTCAGTTCTGTTTTGACATTTGTGTAGTAAACACATGCGAAATACACGTTAATAAACAATGTTACGATACACTGCTCCAGAACGCGGAATATTGCTGACTATTTATTTCGGTCGGTGAAAAACGGTTACTGCGCAAAAGTAATCCTCCTATCAGAAAATGCTATAAATTTTGCGATTGGCCCCTAAAGTCAGTTCTGTTTTGACATTTGTGTAGTAAACACATGGGAAATACACGTTAATAAACAATGTTACGCTACACTGCTCTAGAACGCGGAATATTGCTGACTATTTATTTGACCAATAATCGGTCGGGGCCAAACGGTTACTGTGAATGGTGAGCGCTACAGAGCACTGATCAACGAGTTCTTTTTGCCGCAACTTGATGAATTGGGATTGGAAAACATGTGGTTCCAACAAGACGGTGCAACAGCACACACTGCACGTGCCACAACCGATATGCTGAACATCGGAAGCTTACTGTTGCGTCACCTTGTATAAGAGTCACATAGTAATAAAAATGTCACAGGCCGATAATTTTACGCTTAGGATTTGTCTAGAAGTCTTAATCATTGCAATTAAGAACCCCTTTTAGGCCAGGGAAATATTGGATTCTCGCTATAGACAGTGGTGGCAATAGAAGTAAGCTTAAATATAATTTTTTTAATACATATTCAGTATATGTAACAAGCAATGTCTGCACGTAATTAAAAAAAAAATTATATAGGCTTGCTTTACCAGTGCAAAAGCTAAATATAACAAATTTTAAATGTTTTGTGTTTCTGTCTGTAAGTTTGTACGCGCATCACCAATCGACTACTGTATGAAATTGATTAAGTTTTCGCCAATATATTTCTAGATGTCTAGCTGAAAATATAGATTTGCTGTTATCATATGGATGTGTCTCACACTAACGTGGGCATGCAGTAAACAATAAAATTCTTCGTACTTTAATGCACTTAATTTATAAACTCTAGCCAAACAATCGATTATTTGAAACCTATGCATAAATTGTGGATATGATTACCCAAAAGTACCTAGATACAAACATATAAACGCAGAAACTTGTATACTTAGCAGCTAATTCTGTTCATGCCAGTCTCGAAACAAGACAATCATAGACCTACACACCTTGTACCTCGTTCTTTATCGGTTTACAGAGGCGATAGTTAAAACATACTTTGAAGCGTCGGATATCGATAATCACACATCCACAAACAAAATTACTCATAAGTAATCCGAAATGGAACCGGTTGAGAACTCCTTAGTCAACACTAAACTACCTTAGATCTGTCCACGCAGAAAAGAGAAGGAGTTGTTAAGTTGTGCACCGGGTCACCGCCAGCAACATCGCTATGTAAAAGTCGGCAGTTAACAACTCAGCTAGGGTATTGAGCTGGAACTACCCCTTTTCAAGTTGACAATGGCAAATGTAAGTCCACCTACCCCTTTTCAGCTTGTTTAGAGAACATGTAAATTGATAATGAGAATATATAAGTTCATAATAAGAAATACCCAGGCTTTTCTTCAGGTAATTTTACCAAATTTTATTCTTATGAACTTACATAATCTCATTATTAATTTACATGCTCTCAATATAAACTGACAATTCTCATAACAAGTTCTTATTTCTCAAAATGTAAGTGTAATTTCTGATTATTATATTGTATTTTCTAAGTATCAAGGCATATTTCTCATTATCAAATAGTAGTGCCTTAAAATAATCTTACATTTCCCATTATCAAATTGTAGTAATTAAAAATTTATTATTTATTTATTTAGTAAGATTTCTAATTATTAACCTGCGTCCTATTAATATAAGTTTGAAAAGTGGTACTACCTGCTATCGTCAAATAGTTAAGCTCTAGGTTAATCCGGTGTTAATCGAATTTTCTGCAAGGGATGTACGTTACAAAAAATTAAAAATGTTCCCCGCTGTTTAAAATGTTTACTTTTTGGATATTTCAAAAATGAAAAAAAAAATTTTCGGCATCTTGTGAAAGCAACGAAATTGGTGTTTCCTTATAACTCTTCTATTTGACCTTTGATTTCAATTAGCGATATATTGTTGTAAAGGTGTTAACCCATGTCACATTTTGTCTATATACGTCATTAACCTATAATGTCAACTTTAGATTTGATTCAAGTTTATTTAAAATCAACACTGAGCGTACCGAAAAAACTTAGAAATGTAAATAAATCTTTAAGTATCATTTTCGCATTATTAACTAAGCAAAAAAAATTGCCACTTATTAATATCATTAATTAAATATCATTTTGGAAAATCGAACATGAAACATAGAATTTATAAAGAAAAAACAAATTTCGCTGTTTTCACAGGGTGATCCAAAATTGTATTTCTTGAAAACCTCTTTAGGTAAGTGTTCAAACAAGGGGAGCATTTTGAACTATTTTTCTCCATACACCATGGTACGCTCTAATATACTCGTACATACCCAACAAACACAGTCTCTAACGTTAGAGAACTACACTATAATCGACTCGATAATTATTAGAGAACAAATGCAAATTCAATTCACCTTAGAATGCCATCAGTTAATTGCATTAGAATTCGATTGGAGAACTATGATTTGCTCGATTTGAGAATTATGTCCCATTTTGTTTGAGAACAATATCGTTCTCCAGTGTTTCTCGTCCTATAGCGTTAGAGATTAGAAAATGGGGTTTGTTATCTAATCTACCTTTAATTGATATCTAACTTCAGTGTTTGTTGGGTACCGGCATATTTATTACTCTGTGTGTTAATTCTTTGAATAAACAATTAATTGTTTAGTATATGAACTGTCAAATGTGTTAAATATACATACGTACATTGATGATCGATTGTGTGTGGTTGAGTGGCTTTTTAACTTTTGGGTATTTACAAGCATTTAACGCTTCGGCTGTGAGCGTAATAAAAGCCTTTATTTGAAAATAAAAGTAATTTACACCATTTATAGCTTTTCATATACCCAGCTCTAAATGTAGTTTTAGTAATATAAAGGAATCAAACCGATTCAAAATAACGTTCGGTAGGAATACTCAAGCAATGTTTTTTCAGAGAATAAAGTAAGTATATAACACAATAGCAGCTTTTCAAAAATTGATTGAAAGTTTTTATAGTTTTATACATTTTGAAACTTTGGTTCTAGTGTTAAAATTTTCTGAAAGGAGTTAGCCGCTTTTACCGACGGGACGACGATTTTGTACAGTTAGTTTCCTAACGGTTTTATCACATTATTTAGCTACTATATATGTTACTCATTATATTAAATTAAAAAAATCTTAATTTTAGGAATTGATTATATTTCACACTTAAATAAAACCATTGTCTTTCTCAGTTAGCTATATCTAACATTTGCGTTATGCATAACCACTAAATCTGACTCATGTTTGCTTTATACATGATGGTTAGTGTTGACTTATATTTACACCTCAAGAAACTAAATGAGAACCTTAACTAACTAAGGCCTGTTTGTAACATCCAAAGTTAACACTAACTGGCAGTTAAATTGACATGAATCGTTCGGCTATCTTACAGATGAAGTGCCAGTATTAATAAATGCAGATGGTGAAAACGGCTCTAAGAAGTTAACTGGTAGTTGTCTAGGAATGCAATAAAAAGGGGGGACAAATTACGCTAGGTGGCGCAAAGAGTGAGGTTTATTATGAAATAATGGGGGAAACTGATTATAAGACTTAATTTTCTTTAACCCAGTAGAACTTTAAAGTTCAGTTAGAAGCCAGAAGAAGATTAGTTCAAAGCCTCTTTCTCCTTTTTTTGGTTTTTTATATAAATAAAATTCTCATTGTTGTCGTTACGGTTGTAGTTCTAAAAATTTAGTATTATTTAGGAGAAATATTAATATTTTGGTAGGCAAATAATTGACTTTTTTCCTTCAAAATTCCAAATCGTAGATCTTTTTGCACGCATTAAATAGTGTGCCAGTTCCAAACTAAAACAAGTAGAACAAAACGCTGTCTTCGGCTGTGCCGAAGGCTTTATACCTTGCATGAATACGCATCACGGTTTTAAGTGTTCGATCTGTATTTACAGCAAGCACAAACTCTCCAAAATTTCACGGTCTTACTCTGTTAATTTAAAGATACATAGCCGCAATCCGTTTATAGGAAAGATAGGTTGTATGGGGGCTATACGATATATTGGTCCAATTTTGATGATTTTCACTACACACATTACATGTGTGATAAGTTACAGCCAAATTTTATGTACCTCGCTATGAAATTGCAAGAATTATAGCCCAAACCCCATTTATCGAAACAATCGATTGTATGGGAGCTATATGTTGGTAACTCTAAAACTGAGGGACTAGTTTGCGTTCAAACAGACAAACGAACGGACAGACGGACAGGGAGACATGGCTATATCGACTCAGCTCATCGCCCTGATCATTTCGGTATATTTATTGATGGGTCTATCTCTTCTTCTTCTCATACTTACAAACATCGGACCAAAGTTATAAAACAATTTCATGTTCATGAAAGGCATACAAATGCTAAATGCATTAGTTTTTTACTAGGAACTTTCGCTATAGGGGTTTTGTATGTATTCCACTATGCACATGCGGTTAACGTTATCTTAGTTTGAAATCATGATTACACATGTACATACATATGTACATTATGTTAACAGTAGCTATGATTAATTCAATAATTTCATAAAATTGTTACGATGTGAACATTTATAGCAAATTGAATTTATTCTGAAAAGCACGCGAGCTAATCTAATCAAATTTCTTTCCCAGCAAAAATTGTTAATTAAGAATGGTATTATTTGTATTTGTATTACTTACATACATATATCGGTCCCAAGCTATCGCTAGTCGCGATCTTCCATAAAAAGGGGCTTACATTTAAACAGAAAGAAATTACAACTCCTAGTATGTAATTGAAAGGTTTGGAATTTAGTGCGAAAAGAAATTTTAAAAATTTCTAAATTGATTAAATTTTCCTTTATGTAAGCTAGAACTGTTAACTTCTATCTTCTTTTGACCCCCCTGTGGGTTAGGGGGTTAGAATATGCCGGAGTTAGGTATGAGTGTCGTATGAGGCGACTAAAATCCATATCGACATCCAGTCGGACTTGTGGCGCAAGGCGTTTGTACCGGATTCACATCCGGCAAAGGACTGTCAACACCAGTACAAGAGCCGATTAAGCCAAGTACCAGTGATGTAACGAATGTCACTTTTTGAATATTCGCGAATATTCAGTTTTTGTTCAAACTTGTCGCCAATTGGTATGGCAATGCAGTCTCGTTCGATCGACGCGCGTTTCGTTTGTATTTTGTTTGCGAATCAACAAGTTGCCAAGACTCCTGGGTACCCCTCTCGACATTTCGTAGCGCCGTAGCAGTTGTAGGTCGAAGTATTAAGTGTTGCCGATTTTTATTTTGTCTACGATGAGTTTGTAACAATCTAGTGTTTCTGGCGCTCCTGGCCAGGGTATATATCTACAAGTAGCGCAACTTACTCCGAAGCCCCTCACACACACAAACCAACACAGGGTGGTTTGCATTCAATATTAAAACAAACAAATTTAAATAATGCAATATTGAACCTGAAGACATAAAACTCCCAAATAATTGAAAATAAAGCAGTTGTAGCACCTTAATTTTCCGAAGAGTGCCACCAAAGTGGTATAAAGATTTGTATCTTGACAACGCTGAAACTAGAGTTAGATGATCCCGCGATTTATGAAGAGCAGTATGGCTTGTGACTATGATTCCTCAGTCGCAGCGATTTTGATCCGTAACTGTGACTGCACAGTGGTAGACATAGAATAAGAGCTACCACCAGTGACTATTGTTATCGTTGTTTTGGTTGTGCAACTTCATTTGCAGCGTCCCCAATTGCTTGCAAAATTTAAGAAATTTTTTATCAAATTAAAACAATAGCAATAGCAAAATGTTTGCCCACCTTTTCAAAAACCACCAAAAACAACTATAAGCTTTGGCTTTTAAACGACATTTCCAAAGTAATTTCCTTTTACACACCAAAAGAAAATATTCACATTTATTCAAATTGAGCATTCGAAACATAAAGCAAAATAAACAACCCATGATAATTCATGATGCAATAAACATTAAAAAAACATTAGGATAAAAAACCAAGGCAAATACTAAAATTCGAAGCTTCTTCTTTAAAGTTTAATATTCCTCTACTGAAGTTTAATTATTAACCGGAAAAATACGTTAAAAAGAAATAATTAGTGTTATTTTCTAAGAGAGAAGTATTTTTTTTTGAGCGTCTACAATTTTTTGTTTGTTTGTTTAGATTTCATATATTTATAGTTTATCGTTGAAGAATATATTTTTAGTTTGATCATATATTATTAGTTGAGTTACTTTTTTGTGCATTAAGAAACAAGGCAAATAAATGGATTTAAGTCGTGTTATACTGCTATTATCCTCAAATTTTTTCTAATATTCATATTTGCAAAACATTCGTAGAAATTTTGCGAATGCGAATGTCCAAAAACATGCGAATGCGAATATTCGCAACATCATTGCCAAGTACTGCCACAATAATAATAATCTTCATTTGAGCACAGCTTAGGAATGTGAGAAGACCCAAAATTTCAACAGGGTCAAACTAATCGCTAACGCGATAGTCGGGCTGGGATTAGAAGTTGTTATTACGAGAGCTTGTGTAGTCTCTGGAAGGTGCCGATGGAATCACTTCCTTTGCCGAAGAAACTTGAATCAATATAGGATTGGTATGCAGTTTACTTTCCGGTTGCTGTTGAAAGGGTTCGAAAACGGATTTGGTTAACATCGAATCTACTATAAAATATTTTCGATATCATAAAATTTCGAACAACATATAAAATGAGATAATTCATTTGGTGATGAAGCTCTTCTGCCAAATAAGGTTGCTATCGAAAAGGGCGCGAAATCGGATGGAAACCACGCCACTATTCGATATCGAAAATTTCGAAGGACATATTTGGTGGCTATATTAATTTTATGATAATGATTTTTGCAAAATTTCGGAGAATCAGCTTGTCAAATTTTTAAAGTAAGCAGATATAATGAAGAAACCTAATGCAAGGTACTTCACCATTGTGGGGAGTACACCCATTGAAATTTGCGCGGTATTCCAAAGTCTGTTTTAACCCAAGGTTGTTTGAAAAGGCAGTAGATAAACTGAACAAGCAATGCAGCAGGGTATTCCATATTCGGTTCTACCCGAACTTAGTTTTTCACCCCTATTGGGAGTGTCGAACAAGAATAGATAATAGACTACCCTACAAGACAGCTGACCTTCACATGAGCCGTCATTTGAAAGGAAGCGCTGAAGGGGTCATCAGGGCGTAGAACAAATCGGCCATCAGCAAAAATCTGATGCATCTATCAGCAGCGTCTTGTATGGTATTAAGCGATTAGCGATCATCGAGCAATTGCGAGTGTCGAACCGATCGCTTAATGAGCGACTGTGAATACTTAATCGATCATCTTTCTACTACCATTTTCGCAGTCGCTAGCGTGTCGATGTGATTTTAAAAGTGCTAATAAATTTGATAAAAAGAAAATCATTAAAACAAAATTGAAAATATGTAAATAAACATTAAAAATATGGAGTTTTTGTTTGATCAAGTTACACAATACCAAAATAAAATGCGATCGATTCAAGCAAAAAATTTCTATTCTTGCATTTCTATTGCAAATCGACACTCGCAATAGGGGTGTTTCTCTTTTGTTTACGGTCTGCGTTTATTTTGAATTTAAAAAAAAAAATAAAATTAAAAAGTGCCATCTCTCTGGTAATCCCATTTCGGTGCTTAACACTTCACGCTCTCTATTATTCCCTTAAGATCGCCAATACTTAACAACTCGCGCGTGTTTATACAAAAATGTTATTGCCATTTGTTCTTGATCTACAAGCACAGTGCTCCGTCCCTGCAAAAAACGGAAATACTCCGTTTCATACTCCATAGAATACTCCTATAGGAGTATCAGAGTACTCCAACACATATCCTCATTCATATAAAAAAGGTGGTCCAATTTACATGGCAATGTCCGGTGATTGGATCACCTAATCCATCTTGGAGTACTCCGTTTCTTTGCTTTTGAATACTCTATAGACCACCTACGTGAGAGTACTCTCAAAATACTCCCATGGGATTACTCTATAGAGTATTCAACAGCAAAGCGAGAGCGGGAGTAGGTGGTCCTCAGAAGAACACATACTCCCATTCTCGCTTTTGTCTAGAGTACTCTATAGAGTAATCTTTTGGCAGCATTTTCAAAGTACTCCAACGTAGGTGCTCTATAGACTATTCAGAAGCAAAGTAAATGGTACTCCGAATAGGATTAGGTGATCCAATCACCGGACATCGCTGTGTAAATTGGACCACCTTTTTTATATGAATGAGGATAAGTGTTGGAGTACTCTGATGCTCCAACGTTTTTTACAGGGGTATTGTTTTAACAAACACACACCACACAAACACAACAATATTCTGCACATGTATAGGTGTTGTATATTTTTCGTTTGCCATATTTTTTTTTGTTTTTAATATTTTAGTTTGTATTTTCGCGCCTGGCATATCTGTCAGCCTCTGAGCGCATTAAACAAATTCAATTCAGTTTTATCTGGTTTGACCTGAGCTAATTTGTTGTGTTACTATCGTTGTTGTTGTAATTATTATTGTTAACAAGAGGTTGGCTCACTAGTTTGCCACACCAGAGTGCTCTGTTGATTTGTTTTGGCTAATTGACTTTAGATTGTTGTTGCCCGTTTTGTTTGCCAACGTCTGTTGGCTGGCTAATGCGCGAGGTAAATGAAGCTGTTTGTTCTACGACTCCATGTGACTCGTCGTTGCTGCTGCTTTTACTGCTGGTTGATTAAGCGCTCGTCGTCGATCGTCTGGTTGGTTGGACACGATCTCTAGCTATTTTTTGCAGCTTTTCAACAACAGGCTCAAGAGATGTTAGCAAGACTGTCTAGATTGGTTGCAAAACAAAACAAAAAATATTTAAAATTCCTAACCTTTTGCATACCACCTTACTTCTGTACTCCTTCTTTCCTTCCTAGTGCACCACTCTTTGAATGTTGAGTTGGTCTCAAGCGTTACATAAATTTTGCACTCACTTGCTTTTGGCCGCTTTTAACTGGTTTAAGGTGGTTTTGTATCATCCAATCCGAGCGCATTACGCTTGCTCACGGAAAAGAAATTTACAGTGGGCTAGAGTTCGAAATAATCTCAAATATAGCATCAATGTGTTTTTTATGGGCTTTAAAAGTACTAAAACGACTTTTATGAAGTTCTTGAGTTTACTGCCTATATATGCTATAGGATATATATGGATTTGAAAAAGTGGCCCATACCCCGCCCAAAAACTTGTAAAATTCGCTATGTCTTCCCAACTCGGTACATGTTTAACCAGCTGTCTAATATTTGGTAAAGAGATTCTATATACGAGTATGTAGGTGAAGAAGTGGAAAAGGGAGGGCGAGATTAAGAAGAAGATAAAGAAAAATGAAAAGGAAAGACGTATAGAAAGGTGGAGGGGATGAGCGAGGAAAGAGATTTAGAATTAAGGAAGGAAAGATGAAGCAGATACGGTAGAGAAAATGAAGGAAATAGGGAAGAGGAAGGGAATATGGCGGGAAATTAAAACAAACTATGGAAGGATAAAGGGAAGTTGGATTGGTAAAGAAAGGGTAAGACAAAAATTAGTTCGTAAGGTGCCTGGTTTAAATCCAACTCCTGCATTGTTGATCTTGTTATTTCACCATCAAAATATTCCCCGAAGCTTTGAAGAGTTGTTGAGGTAAAGAGGAATTTGCCCTTTTTGGTACTAGTCCTTAGGTTATCAGTCCATAAACCTTCTTCCAACTTGAAATCGTCAAAGCCTCGCCTTCTTAATATATGTACGTATACCATCACTTATGTATATGTATAATACTTTGATTAGATAAGAACGCTTAACTGCGCCTTGAACCCCTGGAAATAAGGGAATGCCATGAATAGTATTTTCGGAAACCAATATCAGCCTCATGAAGTCGCTTTAGTATAAGCGTCAGAGAACGTTCCACTTCAATTAGATAGATTTTCATTTATAGTAATCAGTGACAGTTCTCCAATTCTCTCTGCCTAAATTGAGGAGTTTGGGTAAAACCCCTTTTGATGGGAGTACAAACGATTTGGTCTCTCGCTTTGTCTTATCAGTCCATGTAGTGTCGGGGATACTGCTTACCTCCCCATTAACCACGATAGGGCTGTAAACTACAAAAAAGCTGATATAGCACCCTGCTTGACAGTTTTGTCTGCCTGTTCATAAACCCAAAGGCAGTCATCCCAACAAAATCTTGTTTTTGGCTCCAAATCGTTGAGTATTTGAATGCTGTCACTACCAAATTAGTTGTTGAAGATTGTAAGTCTCATAGGCCAAGGTTCCCACCTATTTGAAATGATTTAAAAATTAACCCCCGTTCGTCAATGTAAATGTATTGCGTTTCATAATTATAGCACGCTCGGAATTTACATGTTTTAGCCATTTATACACTATCACTTCTATTTAAAATTTTTTTTTATTAGAATCCCAGTTTTAAAGTCGTATAAATTCACATTCTAAACTTTAAGACTATCTTAAAAAATTTCCAAAAAAATTTAAAATATTTTATATACCGAAAATATGGGTTTGCAGTCCATAAAATGCTAGTATAATAGAGTATAAATTTAAGGTTTTGAAATTTGTCTTGAGATTAAAAATTTTTTTTTTCTGGAGTCCTCTTCAGGGGCTTTCCATATAAAAATAAAAGTTTATCAAGCAATATATAGAGAAAAATGAGTTGAAAAAACTAAAAAATTTTAGATCGGTTTTTAAAAAATTTTGCACATTATTATATTAGATTTTGAAGGGCTAATAATTTTAATCATTTATATGATATCATTTCAATTGAATTTTTTTCTTCCGATTTTCATATTTTACGCTCATATAAATCTGTATTCTAAAGTTTGTGCATATCCTTAAAAAGTAAACTTTTGAGAGAGCTATAGTTATGAAACGCACGATAATAACTGAAAGCTATTTTCAAACGTTAAGTTTCAGTTACAAATAATTTAAAGTAGGGTTGCCAACTTAAATTACTATAAACTTCTACAGTTATAAAGCGTACAAGAGGGCGACAATACCTAGTACAGAAAGAGATAACATGTGAAACCATCAGAAAATTTGATGATACAACTTTGTATATAAAAATTAGTTTGGTGATGTAGTTAAAAAAAAAAAAAAAAAATTGGTAAATACTTTAGCTGGAAATTTCTTCTTAACCCTAAACTAGATGAAGGATGATGACGTCCAAAAGTAAGTTGACAAGAGAACAAAATTATAGCCCTAGTCATAGTATCGATATGAAAGTTGAATCACTAACCTTAAGTTAGCCGCATAGTTAGAATTCTAGGCTACATAGTCCGCCACTTCAGAGAATAGTGTAAATGACATATGCTACTCACATATTTACTAGGCAATAATTGACCATGTTGCATCCTTAAGCCGGTTTACTTAAATTACTTTGTTTATATTTACAAGTTTATCATACATATGTACAAACTTGTTGCCCAAATACATTTACATAGCCAACGGATGCCATACGAATGTTGTCACGCGATAGAATTCATATGTAAACGATTTCAACTATAACTCGTGCTCGTATTTAATTGAATGATAATAAGAAGCATGAAGACAGACAATGAGTGTAGGAGGTCCAGTAAAAAAAATATGTAGCAAACCGTTTCTAAGTAATTCCAAATAGTTAGTTGCGCTGGTCATTAACCAGTGCTGGGCAATTTCTCTTTTCCTATTCCCTTCTTGGATGTTAGGTTGGCTTTTGGAAAGACAGAAGGGCTGCCAACTTGTTTTGGCATTTGAACCGAATCACGAACAAAAAAGTATTTACTTTAATATGAAAAACAGCGTGGAAAGCCATTCCAACTTGTGTCGGCAGTGTTTAGTACCTGGGTGAAGGAGTATAGGGATGGCTTAGTGGAAGATTACCTTTCAAAGATGGATTGAAGAATCCCTACCTCATATCAAAATTCAAAATTTCCCCAAAATAAAGAAAATTAACAATACATTTTCAGCTAAGATAGGCGTTTTTAAATTATGTGCAGGTTTAGGGCGTTATTGACAAAAATTCTATAGTAACGAAAATTTCAACCAAATTCTGACACAGGCCATTTTTGAAAATAGTGTATTCTTCAAAATATTTTCTAACGAGGTGATCTTTCACTCAGAAGTCGATATCGTATTAAGTACAATATTTGGACTTTAAACAAGTTTTTCCACCTTTAACACGTATACAGATGAACTCAAACTATTTAAAATTGTCTACGTATAAAGTTCAATCGTAAAAGTAATTTCGAGATACCGTTTTAAAAATTTTACAATGTCACTTTTAGATGCCAACCCCAATAAATTTTATATTCAAAAAATTCTATTTCATGTGGATATTCGTTATCTTGATATCCACATGGCCATCTGAATGAATTAAAGATAAATTTCAACCTTATAATCTAGTGGCATCATCTAGGTGGAGGGAGACTTTGATTGTAAAAAATATTGTTGAACTGTTTCCGAGATATTAGCAGATATATAAATACATACATAACTAAGGTGAAATGACAAGTCTACTCAAAAAATACTTGTTTTAAAAAAACCATTTAATTTTCAAATTATCTCTTCATGTAATATAATTGTAGCAGGTCAATGCCGATACATGGCAGATATTCAAGAAATATTGATGGAAGTGATTATTATTAAGCTAATAGAATCCGAATCAACAGTTTTTAGCATTTGTGTCTGTCTGTCTGAATACTTGGTCTCGCATCATCCAAAAACTGCTAAATATAATTGAATGGAACTTTCAGCATTGCATTACTAGATGTCTAACTTAAAATGTAAGATATACCTAACTCCGATGGCTGGACCGGTTTCGGAGTTATTAACCAGAATGTGGACCAGGGTGACCCAGAATGTGTTAGTACAATATGGGTATCAAACGAAAGGTGCTAATGAGTGCTGCAATAAACGATGTGATTAAGTTCCATATCTCAACTGTTTCAGGAGATATAATGATTAAAATTGAACTCAGTCAGTTATAAGTTCTGAGACGCAGCGAAGCGTGGGGAGGTATCTAGTTTCAAATAAGTTTCAGTAGTAGTATCTGAACAATAAGACAACTTATCCACTGCCCCAAAATCAAGTTGATTCCTGGTTAATAACTTCAGCAGCTACTAACTTGCTATTAAATTGCTAAAACTTAGCTCATCGTCCTGATCACTTCGGTATACTTATTGGTGGGTTTATCTCTTCTTCTTCTCATACTTACAAACATCGGACCCACGTTATAATACCATTTCATGTTCATGAAAGGTATAATGACTTGACGGCTGAATCACAAAAAAAAAACAAAACAAACTAAATTCTCCGCTGTGTTCCGTTTAGCACCATGTCAATTCCTGTTTTTATTATCATAATTAGAACAACCGATTAGAGTAATTTTCAACGAATTTTGGTTTAAATAATTGCCGGTGATTACTAAAGTTTTGATTGTTTTTTATCTATCACAAGTCAAATGCCCTTATCAAATTTAATTTTTATTTTAGGCTGTCAAATTAGATACATATCTATATAAATACATACGTCTCTTTGATATTAGCTAATTGTTGTAAACAATTAATTTCAAGGTCACAGGTGTAACTAACGTTATATTTTTTGTTTAAACACGTAGGTATATATTAGGGATGCAAATTTTTTGGATTTTTTAAAATCAAGTAATTTTCGGTATTAGTGACGGCATATACATAGGTATTTAGGTATTCGCTATTCTCCAACAGTATGGTTTGAAGTAAATGATGAAATTGTTTGAGAAAATATCTAACTTAAAAATATAGAACAAATAGTTAGATTTTTAATTATGGAAACTTTTTTATTTAAATCAAAAGTTCATTCATTAATAACAAAGCACAAGCAGGTACCAAAATTTTTTTATAGTTTTGAAATTCGAAGTATACAATTCTGGAAATGGTTTCTTAAGAAAGGAAATTTTTGTGAAAAACTTCCTAATTACTTTAAACTTATGGAAGGTATTACATTTAAAAAAAATATATATAGAAAATTAGAACATTTTTCAAATCGAAGTAGTTGTCTAAATTCTATCTAATTCAAAATTTTCTTAGGCCCAAGCCGACCATGCGTTTGGTCAGAGCCGCTTGTTGTTGTAGTGACAGCACAGTTTCAATAAGGTTGGTCTATAAAGAAGTTGCTGTAAGAAGCGTTTTTCCTGTTGAATAGTCGAATAGATGGTTTGTGTCGCATGGGGATGAATCACCTGTAGGACATGTATTAGGAAACTCCAGATTTAGAAAACAATTTGACCTAATACAACGTACCGATCAAATTTCAAGTTGTTAACGTTTTGATCAAATAAAATAATTTTTTTCTAGGGTGTGACTTTTGACCTGAAAAAATCTACTACTCATTTACACAAATTATATTCGACCCAAATACATGCCCATTTCCAAAAAAAAAATTTTTTACTCTACAGTTTATAACGGTAAAAAATAAATAGTTTGGACCTGATTATTTAGCAATTAGTAAAACAATTATAAGTACTTTGTGGCTTAGTGATAAGTTCATCAAAATGTAAACATTCAACAGTTGAGTTACTAATTGTTTGCCCAAGGCCATAACAAAATTAAATTAACCTTAATAATGGCTGTCGTCACCGTATTTCAAAATATTTTCCAATAAAGTTCTATCTCAGAATTTTTACAATAATCCCCAATCTCAGCTAAAAATGTATAGATTTTTGAAGTTCTGAAATAGGGTTTCTTGTGATATTCCACTCAGCCGAAGAAATGGTTTCATAAGTCCCAACACGGTTAAAAATTTGAGCCTAAATTTGAAAATGTTTGGCTTACATAAAAAACCAAAACAAATTTGAGTTAAGACGATGAGTGTGATGAAATGATTTCAGTTTTAAAAGAAAAAGAATTGTATCAGTTTCTAGGATTCCAACCGACATGTTTCGCAGAGTCGAATGCTCTACCTACCTCAGTATGAAAGACACAAAAATGTTTTGGGATAAATTCAATGACTTGAAAAAGCTTTCCGAAAAAAAAATCTGCTCTCATTTCCAGCACATTTAAACTGTTTGTCTTAGCTCTACAAGATTTAAAGATTTTTTATTTAGTTAGGTCTGAGCGCATAGTAGGTAATGGAACGATGCGGAATTTACTACAGAAAAGTAAAAAATAAATAAACCAATAACATAGTTTTAAGTTTAGGCCCACAGTTTTAACCGTGTATGAAATACTACGGATGACATTTTCGGAATTGTAAAATTATATCCCAAAAGTCCCATTTGTGGTAAAATTCAAAAAATTGTCATGCCTAGTACATACATATTTACATTAATTCCCTTGAATTTGCTCATGTCAACTAAATGGTAATGAAAATTATTGTTGGTTGCTCATAAAAACATTGTTTATCATGTTTACTTTGAAATCGAATAGTTAAAGTTCGAAACAATACTGAACAATTGAAATTGTTTTCTTTTGTGCAAAAGCGTCTTCATGTCTAGCCGTGCCTGAGATGCGATCGAAATGAATATAAACCCTTAACAGCCTAATAATTCGGCTTACAACTGGTGTGATCCAGTATTAACTGTTTTCTCTCTGAGATAACTTTTTCTTCTTTGTTCTTGTTTTATACCCACAATATTCCATTACTCATGAGAGCCCAAGTCACTACAGAACAAAGGAACAAATTATTCAAGTTTGTATGTGTGCAAATGAAAGAGTTATGGATTGTTTGCAGTTCAATTGAGGCAGTTAATTAGAAAATGAATTCAATATTTCTCCTTCGATTAATTGTGGGGCCATGAATTGCAAAGCTCGAATGTACATATACATAATTGTTGTAAAGCAAATGGACTTATGTGGGCTTTGCACGCTTTTCGAAGCCATGAATCGCATCTACAAATTCGTGTCCACATCTTCTTGTAATATGTATTCCCAAAAACTTGGTGTAAACTCTCAAATAAGGAAAGTACTACCCAGTTGGAAATATATGCATGTGGCATCAGTATTTCAGCCATGAATTGGAACTGTGAATGCAGGCCAGTATAAAAGCTAGTTCATTTCCATTTTACACGCATACTCTATACCTTCTTTTGTAGCAGTTTTGTATGCATGTATCTCTATTAATTCTGAAAGCATACAGAAATACTAGTGCGTACACATGATTTATAGATGCAAAATCACTTATTCTGCATTTTCATGCATACGTCAATAATATTTGAATTCAGACATCTGACAGGAGCAAAATAAAGACATTTTGCACAACTTTCAACTATCAATCCATGTACATATGTACATATATAAAAATGAATTGCTGTTCGTTAGTCTCGCTAAAACTCGAGAACGGCTAGACCGATTTGGCTAATTTTGGTCTCAAAATATTTGTGGAATTTCAGAGAAGGTTACTGATAAGGCTAGAGACAGGGATAAAGATAGGGATAGGCAATATTTCTAGTTCCAGGCAGGTAAATTTCTGGGCAGGACAAAGTCTGCCGGGCCCTCTAGTATATTACTAAAAAGACAGTTAAACATTTCGCATATCTTATGCATTTTGTCCCAATGTGATCCAAATGGTATAAGGGTTGTGCAGAAAATCCATCCAAACATGGAATATTTCCGTAAAGCTTTATTTTCTTTATGAAATGTGAATGAATTTTTCAAGTCAAAAAAGAAAAAGCAAAGAACATTTTACTATTTACGTAGAGCACAATCAGGAAGGTATATAATTTCAAATTAACAAGTCAACTCTGTGCATAACCGGTAATTTTGTACCTGGAAAATTATCTAACCGAAAATCGTAACCGTTGGCAATGCAGTTCATGTGACCGCGATTCTAGCGTACATGGCAACGCTGTAAAAACAAACAATGCGTAATAGAGAATAAAATGCAAACGCGAGCGAAACTTCGTATAAAAAAGTGCTTATATTGTTCATTAATTCTTGTGAACTAGTATGTGTACAAAATTTGCGGTATTTTGTGTCCACAAAAATATCTACAAAACACGTGCAATTCTTCGCGGTTACGCGACGTAACCAACTATTTTTTTGGTTACGAAATTGAACTGCAACTTAAGCCGGCAGAATACCAAAAGGGTGTAAAAGTTTCAAAACTATTTATTTGCTGGTAAAACGAATATTGTTACCGCACTAGAATAAGGGCGTAAATAAGATTTCACTGATTCAGCATGCATTTTCAGGAAAGGAAATTGGTTGGTGCTATCAAAAAATTTTAGATGTTTTAAAAGATCACCCTGTATCAACTATTTTATTTAAAAAGACAACAATAGACGTATACTGCACTCGATTTTGTTATTTAAAATTTTTAATTTTTATTTCATTTCATTTTATTTTATTTATTTAATTATATTTCCTTTACTTTATTTAATTTAATTTAATTTAATTTAATTTAATTTAATTTAATTTAATTTAATTTAATTTAATTTAATTTAATTTAATTTAATTTAATTTAATTTAATTTAATTTAATTTAATTTAATTTAATTTATTAATGTTTTTTAATAGAGTAGGAAAAATATTTAGAGACAACCGCCATAGCTTTTCTTATAGATCCATTTCGGAAGCTGCTAAGCTTCTTCATTAGAGAAATTTTGGCACGCATTGCTAACCATTAAGCTAGTAATACGCTGGTTTTGGTGTCATTTAAACTCTTAGTTCTATACTTCTTTACCACATGCATGAACCACTTCCGCCATTTGACAGCTCACACTACTAGCTGATGATGGATTTTTTGATAGATCTGTTTTATCAGCAGAACTGCCTTACTGCGTGCTCTCGGTTTTTGTTATTGCTTTTTTATACCAACAACAAAAATTGTTGGTATAAAAAAACAATATTTAATTTAATTTTATTTAATTTAATTTAATTTTATTTTATTTCATTTGATTTAATTTAATTTTATTTTATTTTATGTTATTTTATTTGATTTATTTTGTTAAATTTATTTTCATTCATTTTATTTTATTTTATTTAATTTAATTTTATTTAATTTTATTTAATTTTATCTAATTCAATTTAATTTTATTTTATTTTATTTAATTTTATTTAATTTTATTTAATTTTATCTAATTCAATTAAATTTTATTTTATTTTATTTTATTTTATTTTATTTTATTTTATTTTATTTTATTTTATTTTATTTTATTTTATTTTATTTCATTTAATTTACTAACATTTTAATTTAATTTACAGGTACAGTGCGGGTGCATAACAAATAACACGGAAGTGTTGATATGCAAAAAAACCCTTCTGTATCTAAGCTGTTTTATGAACACGCCTAAAAAATTCCACTTTCCTTGAGTTGACATATAAAAAATGTATGTACCAAAGAATGTAAAAAGGAATAAAGTAAAAATGGCACATTAGAGAAAAAATGCATCGTGACGCTACCGGGCACCATAACTTAGTTGTTAGAGTAATCTAACAGCGGCTTTGGTGCAGGCACTTGGGTTGGTCTCCCGGTGTCCGAGAAGGGGTCTGATGAAAAGTTGATGACTTCGAAGCATGTCATCCTATACTATCGTTTTGCATATCTTTGTACTTTTTCTCTAATATCAATCAACAAACAAATACAAAAAATTCGAGCAATGGTTCAACAACAATTACCATAATTTAATGTAATTTAATTTATTGTAATTTAATTTAATTTTATTTTATTTTATCTGTTTTTTATCACTTCACTTGAGTTCAAACATTCTCTACTGGGTCTTTTTATAGCATTTTGGTATATTTTTGCGGCCATGTAAGCTTTATTTAGGTCAGTACCAATATAAAATGCGAACAAAAGTTTATTTGCATTAAATTAAAATTCAAGTCACGCATAAATGAGGACAGATTTGACTGTAATGTTATGTAAGCTTGATGCCCTTTGTGATAAAAAAGGCCATAAAATGTTTTCTTCCCTTTTCAAACGTGATAAAAATAGGAAACTGATTGCGAATTTATTTAGCGGAAATTAATTTACAACTTTTAAGTGACTTGGAGATGTGTACTAAATAGAAGTGCCTTCTATATTTCATTAAAGTTAAGTTTTTATTGCAGTCAAAAGAAGTTCGGCAATGCGACGGATTAAACCAGAGAGAACTAGATTCTATACTAATATAATTGCATGTATGTACAGGGTGGCTAATGAAAGCCGCTACCAAAAAAAAATTAAATAACTTTTTTTCTATTTAATGAATCTGGTAAATTTTTTTTTTATTTTGCAGATTGACTTTTACGTTTAACAAAAATGGATAACTGGGACACTGAAACAAGAATTTGGATTGTCCGCCGCTATCACGCACTGGAGTCCGTAGTTTCGGTTCAAAGAGAGTATAGGCGCACGTTTGGCGGCAATCCTCCGAGCAGATGGACCATAATAAGACTTGTAAACAATTTTGCCGAGCATGGGACAGTCAACAGAAGACCTTACCATCGAAACCCTTCAGTTCGAACGGAGGAAACAATCGCTGCTGTAGCTGCTGCCATACAAAACAATCCACGTGTTTCGACAAGAAGCTTATCTGCTCAAATGGGTGTAAGCAGACAGTCATTACAGTCAATTATGCACAAAGATTTGGACTTATTCCCATATAAAATTCAAATGGCCAACAAACTGAACGCTGCAGACTTGCCGATTCGCTTGGAATTTTGCCAGAAGATGCTTCAAATGGTGGAAGAGGATGGAAACATGTTGAACTGTCTTTTCATGTCTGACGAGGCCCATTTCGATTTAAACGGCAACATAAACAAACAAAATTGTCGAATATGGATGGCTTCCAACCCACAGATACTCCATGAGACGGAATTGCATCCACTTCGTGTCACAGTGTGGTGTGCAGTTTCATCACGCTGCATTGTCGGGCCCTACTTCTTCGAAGAAAACGGTCACACCGTTACGGTTACTGGAGACCGTTACTTGAGCATGTTGAGAGAGTTTTTCTATCCAGAATTACGCCGAATGAGAATTTCTTTCAACTCTGTGTGGTTTCAGCAAGATGGTGCAGCTCCTCATATAGCCCAACCTGTTATGACAGAATTGCGACGAAAATTTCCCAATAAGCTGATATCCAGAAACTCCACATTCCGTTGGCCACCCAGGTCGCCTGACCTTACTGCACCTGACTTTTTCTTGTGGGGTTATTGCAAACAGGAAGTCTTCAAAGCAAAACCAACAAATTTGAATGAACTAAGGCAATCCATTCGAGAAACAATTGCGGCTATTCCTGTCTCAACTCTCCAAGCAGTAATGAACAACTTTTTGGTAAGATGCCGCACATGCATCGACGAGCAGGGGGGGCATTTAAATTCCATTATTTTTAAAACTAATTAAGCTATATTTAATAAAATTTAATGAGCTTTAACATGAATAAAAGAAAAATGAATTCCATACACTGAAAAAAAAATTATTTGAGTTTCTTAATGTAGCAAAATTCATCAGCCACCCTGTATGTACATTCACATGATTGTTTAAATTAATTAACATTTTGCCGCAAAAGGAACATCTTATCTACTCTACATACTTGTTATAAAATGAAGTGCCCTGAAACGTGTGTTGGCGTGTTTGTCGAAGTCAGAAGTTTGCAGAAGTCGCAAATGATCTTAACATGGGCTGGAATAACTCAATTTGATCCGACCAAGGATTTTTATATCTGTAAAACCAGGTTAAGAAGGGCGATCCTGCAAACTGCGCCAACTATCGCGGAATCAGCCTTTTGAATATCGCATATAAGGTCCTATCAAGCGTATTGTACGAAAGACTGAAGCCTGATGTGAACAAAATGATTGGACCTTATCAGTGTGGCTTCAGACCTGGTAAATCTACCATCGACCAGATTTTTACAATACGCCAAATCTTGGAAAAAACCCGTGAAAAAAGAATCGACACTCATCATCTCTTTGTTGATTTTAAAGCCGCTTTCGATAGCACGAAAAGGAGCTGCCTATATGCCGCTATGTCTGAATTTGGTTTCCCCGCAAAACTTATACGGCTATGCAAAATGACCTTGAGCAACACCGCCAGCTCGATCAGAATTGGGAAGTAAATACCTCTCCGAGCCGTTCGAAACTAAACGAGGTTTCAGACAGGGTGACCCCCTATCGTGTGATTTCTTTAATTTAATGCTGGAGAAAATAATACAAGCTGCAGAACTTAACCGCGCTGGAACAATATTTTATAAAAGCGTGCAACTGTTGGCATATGCTGACGATATTGATATCATTGGCCTTAACAACCGCGCCTTAACTTCTGCTTACTCCAAATTAGAAAAAGAAGCGGAGAAAATGGGAAGATTTAATGATGTGCTGTATGAACTTCACGCAGACGCCGACATAGTTCAGCGAATTAAAACACAGCGGCTTCGTAGTGCGAATGAGCGAAGATGCTCCAGCCCAGAAGGTATTCTTATCGGCACCCGCCGGTGGAAGCAGAGGAAGAGGGAGACCACCACTCCGATGGAAGGACCAAGTGGAGACCGATTTGCGATCCCGCTGTGTTTCCAATTGCCGCCAGTTGGCGCAACGAAGAAACGACTGGCGAGCTATGTTGGACGGTCAAGATCGCCCAGGCGGTTAGATGACCATTTAAAGAAGAAGAAAACCAGGTTAAGTCTAAGGAAGCTGAAAGCAGCACTCTGCCCACTTTACTGAGAGGTTATTGGTTCAAAGGAACACCGAACGGTTTTTGTAAATAATGGTTGGATTAAATTTCTTGAAAGTGTGCGTTTCTTCTTACTTAGGAGTAAATATCAAGCTCGAAAAATATATAAAATATAGATACAGCGAAGGTTTTTTTTTTTTAAATATACCTGTATATAAAAAATCTTAACTTGAACTAATTAAATTCCTAGCTATACCAAATTGCTACTTTAAATAGCCTAGGGGGCTTTTCCAAAACCTATATGTGGCTTGCATTGTCCACAGCTGAGCCCACTATGAAAGTTTCATTGAGATCAACAACAAACTTTGTACATGAATGAAGGACAATTAACACAAAGTGTAGGAGTGCCACTGCCAACTTTTCCAAAATTATGCGAATCTTGACTAAAGGACACATTTATTCAAATATCATTAATTTAGACCAAATATGTTCAGATTTATGACGAACTGAAATTTTATACAGCCTGAGGGCGTGGGCCCCGCCCACTTTTCCAAAATATTTGTACAGCCTATGTCCTACTCACCGAACTTCTGAGCCCACTATGAAAGTTTCATAGAGATCGACTATAAACTTTGGACATTAATGAAGCACATAAAAAAAAAAAAAAAATTGAAAAAATGTGGGCGTGGCACCGCCCACTTTTCCAGAATTGAATATAGCCTTTGCCGTAACCAATGAACTGAAGATTATACTGCGAAAATTTCATAAAAATCGTTTAAGTACTTTGGACGCCAATAAAGGACACACAGGCATACATACACACATACACCCATTCATGTTTATTTATAAAATGCTTAAATTTTTCAATTTAAATGTTTAGGTTTTGCTTTTAATAATTTGCTTTAAGTTTAACGAATATTTCTTCAGTCCTTCAAACTTTCTATATAATACATTAGTTCTTTGTACATAACCTCTGGAAGATAGCAAATGTCATTCCTGTCCCAAAAAGTAGCTCGGGTGAGCGTCCTGAAAACTATAGACCAATAAGCATTCTACCTGCTTTAGCTAAGGTGTTTGAAACATTTTTGTCTTCACAAATAAATAAACATTTGAATAACTACAATTTGCTGAGTGAGTTCCAATCCGGAATCTGCAAGCACAACATCTTGTCTTAGTAAAATTACTTCCGGCGTGCCACAAGGTTCGATTCTGGGCCCAATACTATTTAGTATATTTATCAACGACATTGTTTGCTGCTGTCAAAACGCTTCTACTCACCTCTATGCAGATGATACACAGATTTATTACTCGCGGCCAATTGGGCTTGGGGAAGACCTTGTGGTGAGATTAAATGAAGATTTGGTAAGAATCGAGGCTTGGGCAAAAACTAATTGTCTCTGCTTAAACGCCGCTAAAACGCAAGTTCTACCTATATCTGCTCATTCTACTAATCTTGACGATCTATCGCCAACTATGCTGGGGGAAACTGAATTGAGTTTTTGGAATGTTGTCACTAATCTTGGTTTTAAAATGAATTCACGTTTAACCTGCACTGATCATATCAACCATTGCATCTCTAAAATATATTCTATCTTAAGAAATCTTTGACATGCTTGTTTTTTTTATGCCAAGTGATATAAAACTAAAACTAGTGCAATCGCTAGTCGTTCCCCACATTCCTTATTTTGAAATAGTTTACGGAAACCTTGACTATGAATCAAAGAATAAAATTTCGTTAGCTTTAAACAATGCTGCTAGATTCATTTATAATAGGAAGAAATTTGATCATATATCGCCTTGCTCAAAAAACATTCTGGGCTGTAGTCTACAGAACTACCTAAACTTTCGAAATATTGTATTTTTATTTAAACTGATTAGGCACCGTAAACCAGAATATCTTTACCGCGAGTTAAAATTCGTGTAATCGTCTCGCACTTGCAACATCATAATCCCTAAGTTGGAAACTTTAGTAGCCTCAAGATTATTTTTTGTTAGTGTTATTAGGTTATGGAACTCATTACCAATATCAATAAAATCTTCAAAATCAGTTGGATGTTTTGAAACGGCAGTTGCGAATCTATATGCTTCTTAGCCATCTTTATCTTCATCTCACCATCTTTATCCTTTCTTTGGTTAATAACAAAGATGTATAGTAATATAAGCTTGTAATTTATACCTTTGTTGTATTTTAGCTTAAGTTCAAACATGCCACCTAATTTGTATAATTGTACGCTTAAAAACTTCAAGTTTTACTGTACTTATAACGTTAATAATAATAATAATAATAATAATACATAAGTTCTCTATACATATATCCTATATGTTTATACATTTTCATTGATTATATTTGTATATCGATATGTATTTACATAAATGTAATTCATACGTAATTGTTTGCTTCTTTCGCAATTCCGCATGCTTCTCATTACTTGTTTATGACGGGGCGTAAGGAATATATCACTTTGTTGTTTTTTTTTTTTTTAATTATTATTATTATTTTCTTTTTATTTTCCTTAAAATGCATTGAGATACGGAATCTTGGTTGTCTGTAGGCGATAAATTGTTTTTAACTACACACTCGTACGAGTACATACATATTTGTAAAGCAATATTGGTTTTTTGTTGTTGCTATTGATGCCAAGTGTTGTTGGTCGTTGAGTGCTATTTTGTCATGTGTTTGAACATTTGATATATCCAGCTGGAAAGTTGCTAAGTTATTAAGTTTTTACGTCACTTTTATTTTTAAGTACATATTATGTATATCGAACCATTAAATTTTGAGCACTAGAGATATTACGATTCAATGAACTTCAATTTTATTCGGATCAGTGGATTGGGAGTTTTCTGTTAGGAGCTTGATGTAAGCTGCAAGTTCAGGTGGGGTGATTATTGAAGTGTCTTCCAATATAAACCAGGACAGCCAAGCGGCTTTTAAGGCTCTGAGCTCAAGAGCGGTGTGCTCAAGGGTGGTCTGTTTTATGCTCCTGGAGATAAAGCCACGAGTCAATGACGTCACTTCTTGCAAGGTAGCGCGATCCTACTTACCCGTGGTAGGGTTCGCTAATTTTCAGTGATGGACGTTCTAACGCGGCACGGCCTAAACGGACCTTATGCGGTGTTCTTCAACCTTCTTTTTCTTTTCACAGACATTTATCTTTGGAATTTGACAAGTACAATTCAATTCAAGAATTAAAAAAAGTAATGTGATTCGAAAGTAATCGTTTGGAAATTTTTGAGGCTTTTGGAAAAATTCCTTCTGGATTTCGTGCTGAGTCAAATCAATACGGTTATGGATATTCAAAGAAGCTAGACCATTGATACGTTCTTGTCCCATTATATTTCTCAAATAACTAATTTTTGATTTCTCTCAAAGTTGAAAATGAACGTTCTGGAGTCGCTGTAGTAACTGTCAAAACTCGCAATAACGTATTTACATTTTGGAATGCGTTCACATTTATTACCTAAAAATTGCGAAAATTCAGTTTAATCTTAAATTAAATTAAATCTACTTAATAGTTCAAAATGTGTAGAATTTGTGGTTAAATAAAAATTGCATACGTATACATAATTATAAACAGCAACCCACTAGGAGAAACCGCATAGGGCTTTGTTACAGTTTCGGTACGCAAGAAACGCTGCTAGTATTGTTTCTATACCTTAGGTTTCTATACAGTTCCGATCACGAGAAACATTTCCTAGTTTTCTTTCTATACAAGGTTTTGTTACAAGCTTCTGCCAACAATTTTTGTTTATTAAATTCGTTACAAGATGAGATGGTATAGGGTATACGTAATACACATTCGGTCCTTTTTTAAACGATTTACATACATGATACCTTGAATTTGACATTGCCAATACCAGCAAATATTTTATTTGAAAAACAAGCAAGAAAGGCCACCCTAGCCTTATTTAAAAAATAAAAAGTATTCCAGAGTTAGTTGATGCCATCATCGGTTTATTTAAAAGTGAACTTAACATTTTTTCGTTAAAAATATTACAGAAAATAACACGAAACTCTTTTAAATATTTATTGAAATATTTGTCTTCTCAGATTGTGTTAATTAGTTCAGAGGCCGACGCACAGTGGTCGCAAAAGGGCATATTTGATTAAAAACCACCTAGAGGCCACAAAACTTAACCGATTTTTAAAATTTAAACGGGGTATTGTTCAGGAGCTAAAAAGCAAGAGATTGTCGACGCGTTTTTTAAAATTTTTTGTCTAAAAAAGCATACAATAACTGCATACTCAAAATTTTTATAGGTGGTTTTGAACTTTAAAGGGGTCTTTTGCCCCTAGTTCCAGATTTGGGGGGGGTGGGGGCGGGGGTAGTGGAAGATTTGAGTATGCAGTTATTGTATGCTTTATATGGTCTAGAATCTGTAGAACAGTCGAAAAAAATTGTCAAAAATTTTGTAAGTTTGTTGCACAGTGTAATTTTTTTAGACAAGAAATTAAAAAAAAACGCGTCCACAATCTCTTGCTTTTTAGCTTGTGAACAATACCCCGTTTAAATTTTAAAAATCGGTTAAGTTTTGTGCCCTCTTGGTGGTTTTGAACCTCACGAGACCACTGTGCGACGTTTACACGCGCCAAATACATGAGAACTCAGAAACAAAGAATTTGCTTTACACTCAGTTGCGGAAATACACATTTTAACAACGAAATAAAGTCAGCTCGACAATAAATGTTGATAATTGGTTGTAGTGCCGCATCGAAATTCGAATTATCAGAATTAGGCGATTTCGATTAATTGCGATTCTGGAACGTTATCTGGTTGCTGGGGGCGCTATGTTAGTATTGCCAGCTACCAATTTAGGTGTGATTCCGTATAAGCCAGAAATTGCTAAAAGTAGTCAGAAATAGTCAGAGGTTAATAGAAGTCAATCCCTTACTTTTAGTGTAACTGTATCGCCCTTATATTTGAAGTGTGAAAAGTGTGGGATTGCACCTAAAATAGGTTAGCATTTGGAAAGTTAAAAACACTAAAATATAGAGAAAGGCGAAAAATAGAAGCACTGAGAATTTAAGAGAAATTTTATTAACCCACCGAATTTACGAGTGCAATCGATACGATGGACCCCCTTATTACTTCGAAGGATCGGTAAATAATAATAATAAAAATAATAGATGGAAGAAATCCTTACGGCTGTACATAACATTCTTTTATAACGTTATTTATGAAGAACGTCTAGAGCCGCATTGTGTAAATTTTGATTATCCAGAACTGCCTCCAATTCAATAAAATTATTAAATTCTTTGGCGGTAACACAGATGCTCTGAATGGACACTGCTCAGTTAGAGTTCAAGCGGTGACGCGGTAGAGGATGACGAGGTGTAATAATTGAGTCACATCATTCTTAGCTCTCCAGATTTAACTAAAAGTTGGAAGTACTTCGACCTTGGAGTACTCGGTTCTTCGGGGGATTTATACGGCGTCGAGATTAGCCTTATTAGATCCCAGTGCCCTAAAGCAGTAAAAAGTCCAAAGCTTAAACCTATAGTATATCTATTTATCTGTCCAAAACTGTATGCTAGAGGTGCAAATGTTCGAAGAATTGTAATGAAAACAAAAGTTAACTTGAAATTCCAAATATGTAAACAATGACGCCTAATCTCTAAACCAGAAAATATGCAAATATTTGTTTAAGTCAGCGACAAAAGGAAAATGCCAATGTCATTATCACCCTATTACTATCAGACTATGGAGGTATGTGGGCAAGTGCTGTGTGGTTTGTGGCTTCGGTTATTCACCATTTACCATGCTGGTGCAAATTGATCCGAGGCGACAAAATAGACGACAGTGCAAAGTGAGAGATGTACATTGTTTGTGTGTGGGTATGGAAAACTAGGGATGTTACGAATGTGGAATCTGAAAGGGAATACGGAGGAAAATAAAATACACCAGCTGACTATTTTAACCCCTGTTTTCTTGGGGGGTAGAATATATTCATTGGAGGTATACCTATCGTAAAAGGCGACTAAAATCCGGCAGTTGCCTATACTGGAGCCTATAATGGAGCGTACCGAATTCGTTTCTGCCAAAGGACTGTCAACCTCAGTATAACCCTGATTGGTCCTCAACATCCCATCAACGTACAACATCCCTACAATAACTATAATAGTAATAATAGAGGACTGCTTTCTGGCAAAGTCATCATCAACCGGCCTTTTTTCCATCTCATTTACTTTGCTGTCAAATTTGGGTGTCGAAAGGAAAACCTTCTAGGCCAGAGTTCCTTTTCGCGCTGTCTAAATCAGCGTTCAAATATACAAAGAGATGGTGCGTGTCGATTATTTTATTACGGGACTTCTGTAAGCTTGTCGACGATGGGTCTCAGTCTTTCGCATAAAACCCAGGTGGAACTTTATATGCGATATAATGAGGGTTGATTCCTAGTGTCATTGGTACGATTTGCGGCATCGTCTTTGTAGCGGGATCGCATTTTTGGCATATTGGCTGTTGCTGTGTAAGCGCGTTTCATAACTTTTGACCGTGAAGAGCTTCATCATCGTCGGGATTCGGGGTCGACATCTCCCTCGCAATTTTGCAACGGGAAGAATTATGCCCTGCATATATGTTATTAAGTAGCTTATATATCTCATTCACCAGGTCGCCCTTATATCAAATATAAATGTCCGTCGATCGAAAAACACTTAACCAGATCGATCATGATTCCAATGTTTTAGAAGGGTACAATATTCGAGTCAAGATCTGCGTCCGTATCTTAAAACAAAAGAAAAGCTGAACGTCGAAAGCTTGCAATCATTGCAGTCCGCAAATGATTTCGAAACTTGGCACTCACGCCTGTCCTGTGAGAGCACTGTTCAACCTAACGGAACCCCAACTCTGGGGCACTCAGTAACGCCGCCTAATAATTAATTTGACACCGATCACCTCGGAAAAGTGGAATGTTGTAGGATGGATTATACATTTGCAAGGAAACGAAATTATGCTGCCTGCAGAGCAACCTCTGGTCGCTATACAAGAGAAAACTTTGAGATACTTCTTTCAAAAGAAAAAATGGCGCCGACGATATGACCGATGTCCAGAGAGTAATTAAACTATGCGAGGATAGTTTTTCCTTTTAAATGGAGAAACCGAGCAATCATCCAGGGAATATGATGAAACTGAGCCCACAAACGAAGTAGTTCGAATAGCTGTCTCAGTGCTTAGAATATACCCGCCGTAAGGTATGACTGTCGTAAGACCCGATTTAAATAAACAACTCGAAGGTTTCAGAGGTCAAACAAATGTTTCCGGCGACAGCTGGGCTAATAACATAATGTGCTAGCACCGGTACAGGATTCATTCTGGCAAAGGACTGCCCTGCGTAAGACTCTTCAAACCGATACTGTTTTTTTGCTGTTACAACAACAACTTTAGCAACGATAAACAAAATCGCCATTAACAAACACTAAAGTTGTGGACTCTAGCAGGTTTCCTGCTGCTAATACGAATGTTAAAATAAATGCGTAAGTTCCTCGTTGGTGAAGGCAAATATTCGCAACGTCTCTAGTGCGTTTGTAAGTTCCAAAATCAATAAAATCTTGTTTACAAGAACACTTTACTTAATTTAAATTTAAAATAAACTGACAGCTAGTAAATTTCTCAATAAAACTCTTTATTATCTTACGAATAGCCTATGTAGTGTTCTTTAATTATTATCTTTTTGTCAGGCGCAGTACGAAAAAGTACTAAAAAAATGTTAGTTGCTTAGTTAGATGACAATTAGAAAATTTGATTTAAAAGGTAAAGTATAAAAAGGCCTTGGCACAACAGTTGAGGGTTTAGAACTCCCCATGGAGTTGATTTGATAGTATCTAATACCAAGAAAATTCAGAAAGCAACTGCCATTTGTTGTCAGTCACTGTTTTGGGTGAGAAAGTGAATCCTAGCGCCGCATTTTACATAATGGGCCTGTTAATTTGATTACTTATGCAAACAAATTTTCAGATCAATTTATAGGCATTTTAAAAATAAAAATTATAAATTTCTTCAGCAAAACGATTTTTCTTTACCGACGTTTCAGCAATGTTACCCAACAAAATATTAAAGTTAGAAATCAATTAGAGAAAGATGAGATATCTACCGCCTTTCTCTAACCTCTGTCGTTGGAGAAGCAGTGTAGAAATATAGCGTACTTCACCCATACCGGGTTAGTGTGGTTAGAATGTACTCCTTTTAAGGTATGCCTATTACCGTAGGACATCGTCAATACTGCCTAAAACCTATGAGGGAGTGATTACAAACAAAATGGGACGTAATTCTCTAATCGGAAAATTTTTAAATTTCACCAGTCGAAAGCTAAACCAATTCTCTAAAGGGTTTCTAATGTTTACTTTTTTAACATCTTTCGCGAATCGAATGTGCCAACCAATATTTCTCTGATGTCTATCACAGACTATTTCCTCTAAGTAAACTTTACATGAATGATTATTCTGATTTGTTTATAAACAAATCAAAAATGTCTGGACACAATGTAAATGTTTTTAAATTGAGACGAATAAATATGGTTCAGTGATGAATCTAAATTATAGCGTTGGGCGTTTTTCGGTTAGTATTCCTGATTAACAAAATTGTATGTGTTAGAATGAGATAGCTGAATCAGCTAAACGTTGAATGCATATTTAAGGATTTGTATTAGGTTAAGGATTTAAATCACTCTTGCCGACAAGTGCAACTTTGGACTGAGCATCCACCTGAGAGTTGAAGTGCTCACACTACAAACCAAGATTACGCTCTAATAGTTTCGTAACATACCTGTACTGAAAAACTTCTCGGCATCATGGACAGTGTTGAAAGTATATGAGATTGCCGTTGAAGTATACGAGAGAAAATTTCTTGAAGATTTATGCACCTTCCTGTGATACCTAAGGCGAAAATCGAGGGAAATTTAACGAGGAACTGTACTGTTAATAAAGTCAAAAGGCTCGGGTCATTGGATCATGTTATGGGAATGGACAAAGAAATTCCGACCCAGAAGGTTTTACTGTTCGCACCCGAATTCAGCAGCAAAGGAAGCGGAAAACTTGGTTAAGATGGGAAAAAGAGGTTTCGGATGTCTTGACCGCCCTTCGTGTTTTCAGTTGACATCAGTTATCGGGTTAAAAGGGATGACTGACGTGCTGGCAGCAGAGTTGTTGGACGATTATGACTACTTTGATGGATTATTTTTTTGTTTAATTTCTTAAGAATTCATGTCTTAAATAAGTATTACCTGATCGTATTAATTACCGGTTTGATTGATTATTTTTTTAAGAATCCATTTTCAATGATTATTTTTACAATTATAAAATAATAAAAAAATGTTTTTTTTTAAATCAAAAATAGTCAAAATGATGTTTTTTTTGACTACTTTTTAACATTTTCTTGATTACTTTAAATAAATTTTTGCTTATTTTTGATTTTTTAAATATTCTTCATAAATTTTTTTTTTTAATGTTTTTAATGGTAATCAATTAAGAATTGCCTTTTTTAATTAAAAAAATTATTACAATTGATTATTAATTACTTTTCAAATTCGAATAAATAAGAAGAAGCAGTGATTTTAATAATTTTCATTTAAAACACAGCGAATTCCAACAAAAATCACATAAAAAAAGTTTCAAAGTTTACACAAAGTTCAGGAAAAAATGACCATCAAAATCGTCAAATTTTTTGGCAGAATCTCTTTGAGGTACTTCTTTTTTTTTTTTTTTTATGGCGCGGTATACAACAGGTATATCATCATAAACCTCCTAAGAGATTTTTGCGCCAAGCTTCTCTTCCAATTTGTGGTGTGCCGATTTGAATTTTCCCTACAAATTGGTGGGACCTACAGTTTTTTGCCGACTCCGAACGGCATCTACAAAGGAGACGAATTTTTGCTGAGAAGCCTGTCATGGCAGAAATACACTCGGAGAGTTTGCCAAACCACTGCCGAGGGGCGACCCCGTTTTTGAAAAACTTTTTTTCAAATCACTTTTGATGTTACCTGTACCAGGGCTCGAACCATGGACCTTCGGTGTGGTAGGCCGGCAACACTACCTTCACACCACGGCGGCGGTACTTCTTACTTCCACATTATTGTGCTAACATCGAATGAGCTATAAAACTGCGTACTCAAAAATTTTCTTCTGTCCAAAAATATTTAAATATTGATGTAACTTTGTGTAAGCTTTGAATTATCTTTTTATATGATTTCTGTTATGAAATTTTGCTATATTTCAAATGAAAATGGTTTAAAACACAGCTTCTTTTTATTTGGTCGAACGATATCTAATTTAATTTTACTACCATTATATTGAACACAACTGTGTTAACCGTTTTGCAAAAGCTGGCTAAAAAAAATAAATTTTTCCTTTAAAATCCTGAAGAGAAAAATAATACTTTTTTTTAGCTAACTTGTTAAAACAATTAACACCATTGGATTTAGCGTATCCGCATTATATAGAAATGACATATTGTTCGTCTGTCGGATAAAAAAAATTGAAAAAACTACAACAGTGTTATTGTATAAAATTTACCTACTAATATAAGTATGGGCATACATACAGACATACGTATCAATAAAATACTACTTAATTGCATGTGTGCTTAAAATTTAGTTACTTATTTAATTTTAGTTTCAGCGATTATTTGAGATTTTGTCTAACAAGTCATAACCGCTTTGAAGCGGTTAATACCCGTTTAAGTGGTGTTAATAATTGTAAAAATGCCGACGATAATTTCGGGATACACAATTGTTGTATTTACTTTTTGTCTCTTTTTTTTTTGTTTGATTCTAGTGGGAACTTAATTTATTTTCATGTTAAAATTGACATTAATTATTGATAAAATGGTGGGGGTTTTCTCATTTCAGGTTTCATATTGCTTGTCTACTTATTTTTATGCCTCGGCTTGTGTGCGGGTACAACTTTCGTTTTTCAATTTTTACATGTTTTGTTTATTTGACGTAACTTTTTATACCTAGTAGTGCTACGCACACAAGGTATATTAACTTTAGTCGCCTAACGGCAGTACGTAACGGCATAAATGGATCGAGATAGATATTGACTTATATATATCAAAATGCTCAGGACGAAAAGAGAAATTGATTAAGCCATGTCCGTCCGTCCGTCTGTCCGTCTGTGAACACGATAACTTGAGTAAATTTTAAGATATCTCAATGAAATTTGTTATGCAGGTTCCTTGGTACTCATCTCTGAGCGCTACTTAAAATGGGCGAAATCGGATGTTAGCCACGCCCACTTTTTATATATAGAATATTTTCGAAAACACAAAAAAAGAAATTTGATGATAATGTTCAATATATAAAGGTAACTGTTTGCTGTAAAATTGGGCGAAATCGGTTAATGTCCACGCCCAGTTTTGTAACATAGTTCTGAAAAGTTTTTTTTCGTAAAATTTAAAAAGCGATATTTCTACAACTAAGCAAGTTATATCAATCAGATTTTGCACACATAATAAGCTTTATAAGAAAAAATCGACCGCAAAAAAATTTGGTCAATTTTGAACAAGTATGCGTGGAGCCTCCCACTTTTCAGCATAAAGTTTCTGCTATTTTCAAAGGCAATCGCTTGTAATCAATCTTGATGTTTCGATGAAAATTGGTTAGCTGCTTCTCAGTAGTATGTATTATACTCCTGCCAAAAATTAGCCAAATCGGAAAAGACACAAGCAAAATATTCGGGCACGTAGTTAATAGCCCACTGCAATAGCGAAGTTAGATATATTTTTTGATTTTCATACTTTCATAAACATTAAATGTATGTAAGTATGAGAAGAAGAAGATAAAAATTCACAAAAACTATCAGCACGATGAGCGGAGTCGATTTAGCCATGTCCGTCTCTCCGTCCGTCTGTCTGTCTGGCTGTCTGTCTATTTGAACGCAAACTAGTCTCTCAGTTTTACGAAAGAATGCTGAAATTCGTGGTTTACTTTGGCCATTTTATAATATACTAGCAAACCCGATAGACGTTGTTTTGACGTTTTGATATATAGAACACATCTATATATAAAATGTCATTAACTTGAACCAAATAAACTCCTAACTTTACCGAACTGCAGCTTTATATAACCTGGGGGCTTTTCCAAAAGCTATATACAGACTGTGTCGTGCCCAGCGAACTCCTGAACTCAGACCCGTGCGCAGGAGGGTTTGGGTAGAACAGCATGAGTTCGTCGCAACATATCTCCATTTAAAGTGATTTCCACCAACTGGTCGTTGGGTCTACTTCGTCTGGACCTTTTCAACTGCTTTCAGCTATAAAAACCGCAAATTTCCATATATCCATGCATATTTTGAACTCGGTGCATTCTCACAAAATAATGCAAGCTGCAGAACATAACCGCGCTGGAACAAGGCATTATAAAAGCGTGCAACTGTTGGCGTATGCTGACTATATTGATATCATTGGCCTTAACAACCGCGCCTTAACTTCTGCTTACTCCAAATTAGAAAAAAAAAGAAGCGGAGAAAATGGGATTGGTGGTGAACGAGGGCAAAACGAATTCCTTCTGTCATCATGCAAAGAGTCAGCGCATTCGCGCCTTGGCAACCAAGCCATTGTTGGCAGCAATAATTTCGAAATAGTAAAGGACTTCGTTCACCTGGGAACCAGCATTAACACCAACAATAATGTTAGCCTAGAAATCCGACGAAGAATTACTCTTGCAAACAAATGCTACTTCGGACTGAGTAGGCAATTGAAAAGTAAAGTCTTCTCTCGACGAACGAAAATAACACTCTACAAGTCACTCATCGCACCCGTCCTGCTATATGGTGCAGAAGCGTGGACACTAACAACATCTGATGAGGCGGCTCTGGGAGTATTCGAGAGAAAGGTTCTTCGAAAGATTTGTGGACCTCTACGCGTTGGCGACGACGAGTACCGAAGAAGATTTAATGATGAGCTGTATGAACTTCACGCAGACTCCGACATAGTTCAGCGAATTAAAACACAGCGGCTTCGCTGGCTAGGCCACGTAGTGCGAATGAGCGAAGATGCTCCAGCCCAGAAGGTATTCTTATCGGCACCCAGTGGAAGCAGAGGAAGAGGGAGACCACCACTCCGATGGAAGGACCAAGTGGAGACCGATTTGCGATCCCGCGGTGTTTCCAATTGACGCCAGTTGGCGCAACGAAGAAACGACTGGCGAGCTATGTTGGACGGTCAAAATCGCCCAGGCGGTTAGATGACCATTTAAAGAAGAAGAAGCATTCTCTCACATTGTCTCTGAGTCGAGTACTTCAAGGAGGAAATCAAGATCTGGGAGAGGCTATCAAAATTGGCTGATGCTGCGAAACAAATTTTGATGGAAAGAAGAGAAAACGCTAAGGGGGAGTTCAGACACATTTTCAAAACCGTGAGCGAAATTAGCGAGCAATACGAAATTGAATTGCGAAAATCAAGGATTGCGTGAAAACAGACCCAACGTTCCAGTTGGATTTAGTTGAAGTTTATTTCCGATTCTTAAATCACCGCAATATTTGATCAAATTTCGCTTGCCTTTTTCCCAACAAAATGAAAATTTTCGAAGAAGAGTCCTGCGCTCAACTATTCCAATCATACTGTTCAATTTTGCCCTACGATTCCCGTGACATCTGGGTGAACGAAATACAACTTTGGCAGGAAGCTCATTGCCAGAAAGGAAATAGCAAAAACTCACATGAAGCACTCGATATTTGTAATGAAGATGCGTTTCCAAATGTTAACCAAATGCTTCGCGTTATGGCAGTTTTGCCTGTGACAACAGCGACGAATGAACGAACCTTCTGAACTTTGCGATGACTACAAACGTATTTGAGATCAACAATGTCTGAAGATCGTCTGAACGGCTAAGCCTTACTCAATGTACATCGCGATGTAAAAATCGATCCGCAAATAATTTTGAAAGAGTTTTTTTCAGTACCTCGAAGAGTTGATTTATTAAACTAAATATGACTTTTGACAATGAAATTTCCGTACTCCGAAAATAAATTTCTTACCTTTTTTCATTGATTACGTAACTTGAGTTTAAACTCCCCCCCTCGGATATTTTCTGCGCACAGGGCCTGAACCTATCGTGAAAGCTCAAGAGCAAAAACAAAACTCAAAATATGTGGGCGTGGCACCGCCCAATAATTTAGACCAAAAAAGTTCGGAGTTATGACGAATTGAAACTTTATATAGCCTGGGGGCATGGCCGCCTACTTTTCCAAAACTATATACTGTCTATGCTGTACCACGTGAACCCAAGTATATTTTGTGAAAATTTCATAAAGATCGATGGAGTACTTTGGCGCCTATAAAAGACACACATTTTTATACCTAGTAGTGCTTCGCACACAAGGTATATTAACTTTATTTATATCTATTTTTGTTACGCACACAAGGTTTTTTTACTTCATTCGGCATAAACGAATCGAGATATATATTTAATAATGTATATCAAAACGTTCAGGATGGAAAGTAAAATATCCGGGCAAGTAGTTAATACCCCACTGCAAAAGTGAAGTTGTATATCTTTTTTGATATTCATACCTTTCATGTACATGAAATGTTTGTACGTATACTGAAATGATCAGGAGGATGAGCTGAGTCGATGTAGCCATATCCGTCTCTCGATACGTCTATCTGTCGGCTGTCCGTCTGTCTATTTGAACGCAAATACGAACTGAAAGTATTAAAATAGACCTGCGTAAATTGGGATGCCATAATAGATCACTACTTGGTATAGATTGTTCGGTTCCACCCGAACTTAGACTTCCTTACTTGTTTTTATTAAATTGAATTAGTGAAGCTCTTTTTGTTGATTCAGATAGCAGTGGAATGTCGTGTATGAAATATTAAATATTACTTCATTGTCATTTATTTTTATGTAACCAAAGTTACAATTTTTTTTTTTAGAGTTTTTCTATATATTAAAAAGGGTTTATTATTATTATTTTTTGCTAAAATTTTAACTGAGCTTATAACTTTTAAATTGAGACAATTACTGTCAAAAACATATATATTATTATGTAGACCGACCGGTTTTATGATGCGTTAGCGCTGGAAGAATTTGCTAGATAGTCGATATATGGATATTTTTGCATTGCAGCATGTATGTCTTACGTTTATTGTCGCTTAACCGATTAGTCTATTTTGACCGTTGCGTATCGTAACACGCCAGTCATACCTTTTTGGCGTTAACTGAAGTTAATTGGAAACACCAATTAAGATCAAGTCATCCCCCAACTGTATGTGTCCTCTCAATCTAGGCTTCTCCCTTCCCTCTGCTGCTGAATTTGGCTGCCGACGGGAAATCTTTTGGGCCTGAGAAAGTTTGTCTTTGCTCGTACTGATCACCTTTGACATCACGGAAATCTTCCGGAAAACTTTTCTCTCGAATACTTCAATTTCCATTTAATCTTCTTTCAACAGTGCCCAATATTCCGGGCCAAACATCAGGACATCGTCAGCGATTTGGGTATTGCCTTCGTTACCTCCCTCACAATTTAGTAGTTAGGAGAAGTTTTCCCTCCATAACTTAATCGCGCTGTGGACGTCGGTTACTAGGTCTCCATTATTTTTCCCGGTCTTGAAAACTTCCGTCATCCGCAGGATATTTTTGGGCATTTATTCTGTCAGCCTGCATCTCAAGCTCACGACTTTCGGTCTTACATTTCGTTTTCCGCATTGTCACGTTTTCATTATACTTTTCTCTTTGACCTAGGGGGTTAAAATATGCCCTGCATACCTGTCCTAAAAGGCGACTAAAATGCACAAAGGTAATGACGTGCAACTTGATAGTTGATCTACAATGCCTCTCACCTCTCATTACCCATATTCTCCTTCATTACGTAAGGAAGAGGTGAGATGACCAAATTTTCTACTGGTCATGCCAAATCGCTCCCACGATAGTCGGGTATGTACCACAAAAGAGCGTACCGGGCTCATATCCGAAAAAAGGACTGTGACTTTCATCACAAACACCAACGAGGATGAGTTATATTTCAAGCATCAACAACAACGGTAATACCACTCCCAATTAACCTGGGTTGTATTAAGAGAGTGTACTCAGTGAACCAGATGTTACCTCAGTTATCCTCATTGCACCAAACTATTCAGATAATATAAACCTACGATCTCAGTCACTAAAGAATTGATGGATTTACTCCTCTGATACTTGAACTTGGCAGCTTTTTCAGAGCCAATTTGTTGGTATTTCCCATCTTCGCATAACCGGTAAGATAGCGTATCATCCGGGGATGATGATGACTTTGAAACATGACGTTTGGAACTTTGAGACTTCGCAATCAGCCTGGCCCATGGCGAATTCAGCACCCTAGAAGTGTTTTCTTAAATTTTCTAAAGGTGTGGCCCACCCAGTTTATATCCATTTTGGAACCTTTTCTAACAATCTTAAGAACGATATCGGTTCTTTTTTTTATTCATGTGGCGGGTGACACAGCAAAGAGAAATATTGAAATGCTCCAAAAAAGCCACCAACGAGTATCTGAGTAGGTAAGCCGAATCCTAACTGTTCTACTACTCGCCACTTTTGGCTTACAAGTGCCCACTCGGGTCAAGAGACTCGCATGATAGTTTATTCCTGGGGCCCGAACGATTTTCACTTTGAGCAACATTCAGAGGCAATCTAGAGCTAGGTTTTAATTGGAACTGACAATACAATTAAGACATACGCAGCTCAACGGAATTTCAAACTATCCCCAAAAAGATAACCGCTTAACTAACCCAATTGAGATCCCAACTCACTTCTGCCTCTTGTGTATGAAGGTGGCGAAGCTTGCAGAAGGGGCAATAATTATTAGGGTAAGAGTCAACATTCCCACAACAGCCGGTTCTATCGCACCGGAATGACCCGGGTTTTTTCACCCGGCCAAGGGATGTTATTTTAGTGTAACCCTGTCCAATCTGGGGCAGGGCGAAGCACTGTTAACAACAAAAACAACAACAGGGTAAGAGTCAAAGCTGATCTATGCTCTTTTTAGTGCTATAATCCATAACCTTAGAAAACTATCGGACCACCATGAAATATATTTAACAAATTATCTTATTTAGAGCTCGCAGTGTTTCACAATCGGCTATCAGGAACCTGGTTCAATATCGCTCATGGTGCCCGAGAACCCCTCTCTATATCCTGACGTAAATCCATCGCTACCACATCGCTTTTCCCGGCAGTCGAAAGTTTACCTACTTTTATCGGTAGAGAGAAGGCACAAAGCTTATGTGATCGAGTGACCTATTGGGTTGACTGTAGCTCCCGAAGAATGTTACCTAAAGTGTTCTACAATTGAAACACTCCAGTAGGTCGATTCTGTAACTATTTTAACGCCAGGTGTTAGCGTTAACTTCGCTCAACACCATTTTTAACGCTTTTCGCTATTCACTAACTTAGCTAACACTTTTCGTGTGGTAAACAATAGCGTTAATATATTTGCAAGTGTTTTACCGTTTGGAAAAAGTAAAAAATTAGTTGTGAGTTTTTTGCATGTAATTTAGTGCAAAATACGGCGAAAAGAGAAGTATTGCCATATTTTATCATCATCAAGAGACAGCTGTTGAGCGGCGTTCAAGGAGAGTTACAGAATCGCACTTTCGTCAAGAACAAACGCCAAAATTTGGCGATAAGCTTAACGCTCGGTGCGTGGTTAAAAGTTACAAAATCGGGTTACTGGTTATCTTTATAATACATAATTTGTGTTAATAACAGAAATCGGTCTTTTACAGTTTTAACATATGTAAGGATTATAATTTTTTTCCAGTTTTTAATATGTGACGTTTAAGGTTACGTTCGTTTTTCTTTTGCCGGTTATGACTACGGGTTGACTTGCAGTTACGGCTACGGTAACATTATGGGTTACGTTCACGGCTTTGTTTCACATAAGGTTTCGAATATGGGCTCAATTGTTTTTACGGTTACGGTTACGGTCAATGTTACTGTTACGGTTACAGTCACGGAATTGATAACTGTTGCGCGTAATATTACGTATATGGTCATGGTTGTTGTTACTTTTTGGTTACGGTTACCGTTATAACCATCTTCCAGTCGCATTCACACATTTTTAGACAAACAAGCTTCATGAGCACACAAATTGTTTTACTCGATTTAAATTTTTAATTTAATGCAAAAACAAATACACAACAAGAATTTAAGTGAAAATCGCAACGACATATGGCAGCGGATATACAATTTCATTTTTCAATCTAAAATTATATTATTTGTTGGTATTTTTCATTGGCACACACATTTCTCACTTCGCACTTATCATTCCCAAATTAATGAGTTCACGCATTTTAGCGTTTCATTTTAATTATTTGTTAGTTTGAGTACACCTTGGCGTATACGCCACACCGGTAACACCGGCAACAGGATAAACGAGCAAACATTCGCTTGTAACTCAGTATAAAGACTGACCAATAACATAAGGATTCATGCAAAACAAAGTATGTGTGTAGATATGTATGTATGACTCATAACGAGCTCATAGCTGATACCAAACAAACAATCCCTTTTACTGCTTTCTAACCGCTTGGTTGCACCATTGACTTGCTGATGGACATTAATTGTCATAGCCATAATATCTAAGAGGGAAAACTACTCAACTTGTAATACAATGAATTGTATACCCGCCAAAAAATGCTGTTAGTAACTATAAGAATAAGAACAATAATATATATTTCTCAAAGTGGTTTATCTTCGTTTAAAATAATTATAATTGAACCAAAGTCCCTGATTTTCACCTCACAGTTGAATGATCATAGAAGTAGGTAAAATTATGAACTAGTTGAACTATCAACACATCAACCCTATAAGACCTGCGGAAAATGTCACTTTTTTCGAAAAGCCGTCAATCGACACTTATGCTATGCTGCCTTCCAGCATTTAATGTATTACATTTAAGACCTCATACTTTATTTGCTCCATAAACTGAGTTTTTTTAACAAAGAATTTTTCCTTTTGACTTAATTGAATTAAAGAATCCAACATTTAACCCTTATGTGCAATGTGTGCCACATAATATACACCCTGTAACCCCTTTAAGGGCAAGTGGAGGAGATAAAAGGTGAATGAGAAGAAAGTTTAGGGTCCGTTTTAAAGGGTTAAAACGTTATCAAATTTGCAAGATTTTGAGCAAAATAAATTATTTTTTGTCCATTGTGAGGCAGCCAAGGTAGGCTGATCTTCTACTCGCCTATCATCATGTTAAGGCATCAAGTAAGATTCGTTCTGTTTTAATGATTTTCTGACAGGGTGGGAAATGTAAGTTGACGCCTGAGATGGCGCAATGTTGAAACCGGTTTTAGGGAAATGACGGAAACTAGTCCATATAAACTTAAGCCTGATATGAGCTATACTGTGTTGATTTAAAAACATCAACAACAACAAATGCTCCCCAACTGTAATGTTTTAGGTTTTTTATAATCTGGTTCCTCTGGCTCAGTTAATCCAAGTTCTTCCTATTGGCGAATTGATATCCGAGACTCCATTGAAACAAGTTTTACAATTAGATTCCTCAAATGTGAATGAAAAAAAAATCTAAAAAACCTCTTGAACAAAACTGTAATAGCTTTCTTTACAAACTAGATACATGAAACAGGTTTTCTAAACCTTGCGGACGAATATAATATGAGACTGCACTTCGTAATGCACTTACTGAGGAACTGGCAGACAATGTATGATAGGAAAAAGTGTAGCTAGACCTCTGAATAACAACGATAACTCTATGAGAGCAAGAAAGGAGAGACCTATAGAATCGGACTAGTACGAGGTGTGTTCAAAAAGTATCGCGAATTTTGTGTTTTTTCAAAAATTATTTATTTATTCATGAATATCTATTTTGTCCCCTTCAAAGTAATCCCCATGAGACATTATACACTTGTGCCAACGGTTTTTCCAATCTTCGAAGCACTTCAAAAAATCATTTTTTTGTATCTTGTTCAGCTCCTCCTTCGATGCCGTCTTTATCTCGTCAAGAGAAGCGTAACGTCGTCCTTTCATGGGCCTCTTCAGTTTAGGGAACAAGAAAAAGTCACAGGGGGCCAGATCTGGGGAATACGGTGGCTGCGGCATCATTAGTGTGTTGTTTTTGGCCAAAAAGTCGCGCACAAGCAGGTAATATTCCTTATTGACCGTTCTTCCCTGTGGCAAGAACTCATGATGCACCACGCCCCTGCAATCGAAGAAAACTGTCAGCAAAACTTTCACATTCGACCGAACTTGGCGCGCTTTTTTCGGTCTTGGTTCGTGCGGCAGCTTCCATTGAGATGATTGAGCTTTGGTTTGCACGTCATAACCATAAACCCACGATTCGTCACCAGTTATGACCCTCTGGAGCCAATTTGGGTCGTCGCGGACAGAGTTTAACATCTCATTAGCAATGTTCATGCGATGCTGTTTTTGGTCACAATTGAGCAATTTTGGTACGAATTTCGCGTAAAAATCGAAGACGATCCAAAACACGTGCAAGCAAAGCAGCTGTCAACAATTAACTGAACATTCAAAACGGCCGAGCTTGTCGGCATAAGTGAGAAACATGAGTACCAACATAACGCCACAAAAAATTCGAAATTCGAATATACGTAACCAGCGAAAATTGAAAATTCGCGATACTTTTTGAACACACCTCGTACATCAAGGTGAAAGTATGTGATCAACAAACAAAATAGTGATTATGGCGCTGATTTTAGTATTAAACTTATTAGGGCAACATACGACCACCACACTTACATATATATTAAGCAATTGATATGCTTATCTGGAGGGTGAGAATACCACAGCTGGTTTTCACTGCACATTTGCAGCATATGACTCCCAAATATGACCCATTTTTGTGTTAGATATGAAAAAAATGTTTGAGTTAAATTCCTTATCCCTCTCTAAGCTACTCAGAGTTACTGAAGAATCTGGGAAATTTGTGGTGAAGAACGGACTCCATGCTTCTAGTTATGCCCCTATTCTTTGTAACCACAGATACAAGGATATAATGTATGTCTTATATGAAGCACGATTTTTTTGATAGGTATTCATATATACATATTTATTATATTAGGGTGGGTTGCACTAGCTTATTATGAGGGTAGAAATTTTATAAAAAAATTTATTTTTACTCAACATTTTAGCTAGTTCTATAGAAATTTTTTTTTTGGTCCATCGGGAAAACCATTCAAAAATTGTAGATTGTGATTGTTATTAATGCTAGTCAGACCTGTTAATAATGATTACTAAGCGAATTTATTACCGGTTTGATTAATTATTTTTCGGAAAAGCCTACTAATAATAAAAAACTCTAAAATAATCCAAAAAATCAAGACAAATCAAAAACAATGAAAACATTTTTTTGATTACTTTTGTAATTTTTGATTGTTTTTGATTACTTTTTTCTTTTGTTGCAGACAAACATAAGCACAAGCGGCAAAATAATCAAAAAAAAAAAGGAAAAGAAAAAATTTGCATTCTTTTTTTTGACTTTTTTTTGATTTTTTGTATTGGTAATCAATTAGTAACTGCGGAGTTTTGAAAACAATTAAAATCATTATTGATTGAAAGAATCATCCAATCAATTAATTAATCAATTCAGATATTTTTTTTAACAAAAATCGTAAAAAACTTTCAAAAAATGTTGAAAGCGATTTTCTTTAATCCTCCTTCATTATAATACAAAACAAAGTCTATTTGATAAATAAAAAATAGCTCTAAATTATAATTTTTTTTTGGTCCAAAATCACCAAAAACAACATAAATTGTTAAATGTGATTTTTTTAATCCTCGTTTTTTCTAGGACATATCGTTATTTAATAAATAAATAATTATTGAAACGTTTAACCCTTTTTTGGTCCAAAATCTTCAAAAAGGTAAAAAAATTTAATTTATTCTCTTTCAAGTGAGTGAATTTCGTATTTCTATATTTTTACAAAATGAAAAGAAACCTAATTTTCCAACTTGAGACCTTACGTTTGGCTTTCGAGAGGGTACTTTACATATTCTACAACTTTTCCAAGTCTGCTTCAGAAAGCAAAAATTGTTCTTCAGAAAACGTAAAATGTATTTCAGAATAATCAGTTGTACTGCAGATATCTTAAAATGTATTAAAGGGTAGTCAATTACAATTCAGAATCGTAAATTCTACTTCAAAAATCCTGCAATGCATTTTGTACTCCGTAAAATATATACTTCAGAACAGAAATGGGCGTTTTCAATAATTTGAGTGATGAGTGAAATATTATTGGTTATTCAAAAAAAAACCTTTCTAAAAAAAGTGCATCTCAATTTATACAGAAATAACCAAAAAATCTTTATAAATACACATTATGTCTATATGCGCATACAGGTATAATTTTGCTGTATCTCGATGTGTTATTTTTCATTTTCGAAAGCTTGAATAAAAATTGAAATTATATTTTTTATTCAAAATTGTTTGAATAACCAATAATATTTCACTCATGACTCACATTTTTTTGTATAACAAATAAAATTTTATTTTTTATTTTAAAAGTTTTTTATTCAAAGTGACCCAACCCTGCTTCAGAATAATCAATTCTACCACAGAATCGTAAAATGCACTCCGGGTGACGAAAAATCCTAAAAACTCCGGTACCTTGAAATGCAACTTCTTAATTCCGAAGTACAATTTAAGGTTTCTGAAGAACAATTATTTATTCTGAAAATTATTTTACATTATCTGAAGTACAACTGATTATTGTGAAATACACTGAAGATCAATTATTTATTGTGAATTTCTCGGTTTCCAAAGAATACTTGACATTTTTGAAATAAATTTTACGGTTCTACAGTTCCATCGATTTTTCTGAAATACATTTGATGAATTGTGAAGAACACTTGCAAAAGGTGCACACTGTATAGCACTGATTATATTGGAAAAATTGCACGCCAATTCTTGTTAAAATTTCGTTTCGGGGTCTGCCATCTTCAGTGTTTCGTCGCCAAAACCGGTTTAAAAACCCAAAATTGACGAAAAATCGTTCTATCGTCTATAAAATTTTCGCTCTGTGGAAAAATCAACTTAACATAACGATTTCTAAAACTACCTCAATTGATGAAATACTTTTTTAAAAGTCGAAGTGAAATATATAACTTTTAGTAATAAATAAAAAAAATTACTAATAATCAAAACAAAAACAATTCCATCAAATTATGAGTAATTATTGGAATTGGGCTAATTTATAGTCGTGAATACTTTAAAATATACATGGCGAAAACACAATTAAATTCAATTAATGGGACCAATTTATAACTTTTTACTTTCTTTCTTTATACGTACAAATTCCTTTATAAAAAAATTTGCAGGCCACCCTTATGTATATGCACTCTCTTACTGGTAATTGTTTGTATTTAAATTTTTTCATTTCACAGTTTCTCTTGGCTCACTCTTTGTGTCCTCACTATTTTTCCACTTGTTGCGCGGGCTCACTTGTAATCAATTTGTTGTTTTGGGAATGTGTCCTGTGTATATTGTTTGTTTCTCAGCACACATTGCGATACATAGGGATATCGCTTTAGTTTCTTTTGTATGTATGTAAGTATGTAGGTAGGATTCATAAATTTAGCTGCTTGTTACCATAAATTGTTGTGTGGCATCCTGCTTATCCATAAACAAATACTCAGAAGCGAACAAATAGGAATTTAATAAACGTCATAATATTTAATATTAATTACTCATCAAGTAGCTGCCTTATACTTTTGCTCACCTAGTGAATTTTTCGTTCGTGGAAGTATTCCACATGCTAGATAGCACTGGGAAACTTTCACACTTTCGGCGAATAGACGTTTTCAACATTTTTTAACCTGCAGGCTGGGACTATGTGTAATGAACGCGAATTAGGAAAGCTTCTAATCGCGCTTCACCAGGAAAGGCAGAGTGTGTATTTTCCGATTGACCGCCAGTTCCAACTCGGTACTCACACCTAGCAGTCTATCTAGGGAGTACTCCAACATTGATGGAGTTATTGGATGCCAGCGACTTTGAAAATATTTTCGTTACTATGAAGAGTAACGCACTACAACGGAAATAAAGGCCTACTACGGTTAATATCAAATTGTTTCAAGTATTGAAGCCCACCTGCTACATTAGCTAGGGCCAGAAGGTATTTTCATTGACATCCAGCGGTGGAAGTAGAACAGGAGGTAGCTCCATGGAGGAAAGAAGGAGGCAGTTGGCTAAACAAAGCAGCGAGGTAGAAGCACATACACAGAGGCACCCTTTACAATATTCTAAATTAGCTAAATTATTATTATCGTATTAATATAACGGTACTCAGAAAGAAAATAAAAAAAATTATTAGGCAACTTATAATTTTTATGAGTATTGGCAGTTCATTACCGTTAAAAACACTGACGCCATAATCAACCCTTCGCTTCAGACAACAGCATCAATATAAAAACCACTCCACACTTGAGGGTGTTGAGGGCGTTGACACGCTGCGGTGAATTATTAAACTAGACCGAAACAGACACAACTTGAACCAACACAAATTCAAAGGTTTGGAGCATGGCATAATAAACAGCAGATTTTCATTATTTGTTTATTTTTTTCGTTCCAACTGGGCCTTGGTATATCATGACAAGATGTCAAAAAAATAATCAGGCTCAGTTTTTTTTAATGCTAGCTATGTCTCATCCTGTGTCTCTTTCTAACATTCGTTTAAGATAGGACTTTGGTTTACACCGGATGCGTCGCTATTGAAATGTCTGTGTTCGGTGAGGATAAAATGTTTACAAATTTTTACTGAGAAGTGTTCGGTGACACAAAACATTTTGCATGGGGAGAGCGCATTTTGACATTTCATTGGGAGAGAGAGTTGCAAGTTTCTGCTGGGGGAATTTCACTCTGTCTTTTGTCTCTAAAATTTTTCCTAGTCTATTTAATTAAAGACATTTAATAATTAATTAAAAATGCTTATTAAAAAAAAAAAAAAAATTAAAACGTGAAATATAATTATTCTTGGTCTTGAGCTCGTTTCATGAATACTCTGTAAGACTTGCAAGTGCAAACAGCTGATCGTGACATGGGAAAGCCATAACAAAAACTAAAACGTTTGTGGTATTAACCAATGAAAAATGCAACATGTGTTTTGCTTGCAAATTTTTCAAAATTTTGTACAATATGATCACTCCGCGCAGAAGCATGTTAATCACAGTGCACCAGCGGTATCTGTTGTTGAAAAATTTGGCTTATCGAAAGGTAGTGTGTCCATACTAAAAATAAGAAACAAGCAAAATTATCTGGCTCACAAATTGAACCAGTCGTCTATCGTTATCTATCTGGCTAAAATCATTGTTATTGCATTTACATGTAAAATTTTTTATCTGCCTGTCCAGGGCAGTCCAGCAAAGTTACGCGTAACATCTACCTACATCTCTACCTGTGCCTCTGCCTGTACCTTGTTCTTGATGTTGGCTCTATGCATACCCTCTGGGGAAAATCTCTAGTTCTGAACTGGTGCGCTTCTAGTGCTTTCCGAATCCCTTCTGGATCGCCCTAAATCTCTTTTACGTGTTATCAACTGGCGAATTTTACATGGCGATGTCCTAGGCGGTGGAAATTGTCCCCCGCTGCATTTCCTTTTCGACAGTTCCGATGTAGTTACAAATTCGACAGTTGGGGTGCAGTTTGTTTATTGCTACTATTGCTCTAGTTCTGAACCATTTCCAAATTCTGCAGTTTGGATGTAGTGAGTTTAGAATAAAAAAATATTTTGAGAAGCCTTCCATGGTAGAACTACAATCGGAGACTTTTTGCCAAATGACTACTTCCGCCACACCCTTGCTGTTAGTTTATGCACGGCTAATAATTTGAGACAAAATTGTAAACCATAATGTATACATATGTAACCTTTTCTCACTTTATTGATGCGTACGCCGTAGCTAAGTGAATCCTACCAACTGACACATTTTTTATTTATTGTTTATTTATGATTTAAAATTTTAACTTTTCTTTAAAGAACGTTATAAGAACAAAAGATTTTTCCAAATACGAATCTAAATTTTAATGCTTACACAACTGCCTGTTTCGAACTAGTGAAAATCTAGTTACTATCTCACTAGTTATTATAAACCACTTTATCTCTAGTTGTGAACCATAAATTATTCTCACTAGTTGCTGACTTCCCTACAGGGTATTTCAGTTGTAAGTGAGATTTCGCTTAGTATGCGTGTATAGAATTCTTGTTTGACTGCTTGGTTGATAAGTATGTGACGCTCTGCTAATGGGTGTGGGTGTGCATGAAATGCTTTGTTGATTGGTATTATTCGGTAATCATGCCTAAACACAATGAATGCTCTCAATCGTTAAAAATACGAACGGAACTACGTTTGTCATAAATATACACAGTGTTTACAAATACAAATTAAGTGATTATTTATGTTAAACAGCAGAGGAAAGAAGGGAAAGAGAGCGAATGAAAGGAATAGCTTATAACTAAAATTTAAACCACTGGGCGATCTTTAATTTTATTAAATTTATGTACAGGATACACATCAAGCTCCACGAGTACTTGGTACTCACGCCCTTTTCTTTTTGGTTCCAGAGTACTTATCCGGAATTCCCGAAAGCATTTTATTATTTTTAGCTACAATGGCACTGCTAAGCGCTATTTTGATCCAGTTTCAGACTAGTATACTTCTGTTCGAAATTTGTCTTAGAAAAATACCAGTTCGCTGTCTAGTTGGCTTAGGATTTATGCTAGTTATAAGGCACTCTGCAAGTAGTTGGTTTGAACTGCATGACCATTACTACTTCCACCGCTACATACGTACATAGATAAATATAACGGATATTAATCCCTGTTGTGCCATTTGAGTAAAGTGAGGGACGTTGGATGTGGGCGCTAAGGCGTTCACCCCACAGCCGAGAAACCGCAAACACCAATTAATTGAAGTGTAAGTCATCGGCATTGCGGTTAAGCGCAGTTGTTTGCTGTCATACCCGGCCGGCACAACTTGTTAGGACATAAACAATGACAATAAATTGTACCCACACACGCGCATATTTATTGCCTTCGTCGAGACTACCAACAGTGTCTGTTGGCGCCATAAACCGGAGGTTCATCAAAACAAAAGAATAGAAAGAAGTTAGAAAAATGTCTGTTTTTAATTTCGTGGTTATTTTTCTTTTTGTCGCATTACATGTTGTTGTAGCCATTGCTGTCACAGAACTGTACTTTTCGCTGAGTTGCCTTTATGGTGCTTTTGGAGTTTTAGCCTTTTGTCGGAAAAACATTCTCAGAAATACTCAAGTAATATTGACTTAAGTCGTCCTTAGTAAAATTGTTTAGGAACAACTTTTAATATAAATTAAAATATGTCTTATTACTTTAAACGAGATAATCTTGTATATTTATATATGTATTTGTATATCCAGACTATCTCGAAAACGGCTGGGCCATTTTGGATGAAATTTGGTATGTAGATAGTGGACCACATTCTAAGAATTTTTACATTGGTGTTGCCACATAGGTTATTTTTTTGGGGTTGCCACCTATCTAATTTATTTTTTATATAGAATAAAAAATGGCAATATAGATATCGTACGAAAGATATTTTTATTCATATCTCAAAAAAAAAATATTTCGAAGTGGGGTTCCCACTTACTGCGGTTTTTATATAAATTTTTTGTTTAGGGTAACTACTTAACAACAATCTCGAAAACCGCTCAACCCATTTCGATGAAATTTGGTATGTAGAAAGTGTACCACACTCTAAGAATTTTTACGTTGTTGTTGCCACATAGGTTATTTTTATGGGGTTGCCACCTATCTCAATTTTTTTTATATAGAATAAAATATACCAATATGAATATCATACGAAAGATATTTTCATTCGTATTTAAAAAAAATAATTCTAAGTAGGGTTGCCACTTATTGAGGTTTTTATATACATTTCTTGTTTAGGGTAACTACTTAACAACTATCTTGAAAACCGCTCAACCGATTTCGATGAAATTTGGTATATAGAAAGTGTACCACATCCTAAGAATTTTTGCATTGGTGTTGCCATATAAGTTCTTTTTTGAAGTTGCCACCTATCTGAATTTTTTTTATATTAAATAAAATATGCTAATATGGACATCACACGAAAGATATTTTCATTCGTATTTCAAAAAAATATTTCTGGTGGGGTTGCCACTTATTATATCCATTTTTTGTTTAGGGTAACTTCTTAACAACCATCCCGAAAACCGCGCAACCGATTTTGATGAAATTTTGTATGTAGATAGTGTACCACACTCTAAGAATTTTTACGTAGGTGTTGCCATATAAGTTATTTTTTTGGGGTTGCCACCTATCTGAATTTTATTTTATATGAAATAAAATATGCTAATATGGATATCAAAAGAAAGGGGTTTTCCTGCGATTTAAAAAAAAAATACATTTCTTAGTAGGATTGCCACTTATTGTTGCCATTTGAGCTTATTATATCTTTGAACTTTTAACGAGCTATTCCTATATATTTGTATATTCGAATATCTCGCAAATGGCTTAACAGATTTGGATGAAATTTGGTATGTACATAGGGTACCACATTCTAAGAATTCCTATCTAGGTGTTGCCTTATAGGAGTTTTCATGGAGTTGCTACCTATCAGACTTTTTTTTAAAGAAATGAAATATGCCAATATGGGTATCAAACGAAAGGCATTTTCCTGCGTATTGAAAAAAAAAAAAACATTTCTAAGTAGGGTTGCCACTTCTGTTCGACAAGAAAAATCCGGCAAAGAAGTTCGTATACCAAGAATCCCACTCATCCAAGGAGTCGCTAAGGTGCAACTTCCAGTAAGGCCAACATTTGCCATGACTGCACATAAAGATCAGGGATAAACTTTTGAGTTTGTCGGAGTGGAGCTAAATTCATCGGTGTTCATGCATGGTATGTTATATGTGGCGTTTCCAGAGTTAAGTGACCAAATACATTTAAAGTAATGTCTCCGGAAAAAAGAAACGTACTCGGAACATGGTATGGAAGGAAGTGTTGCAATAGATTTCATATGTATTGAATATAAAAAGTTTTGCATAGTTCTATCATTAAAAATAAAGAAGAAATTACGGAATGTTGACCGATATATGGAGCTCTAACCCACAAATATACCCATGTGACCCTAATCTTTCTCGATTATTTGATAACAATCGACAGCTGCTAACCATACAATTTGCATAATATAAAAAAATGAAAATCTCTACATATAATAAAATTGTATCAGGTCGATTTCTGCACATTGCAGATCTTCACGAAAAATTGATAGGAGGGATCATAATCGAGTCAATCGAATCCAAAGCAAAAGTTTTTAGAATTTTTGTCTGTATGTTTGGGCGCGTATCACTCTAAAACTTCATCTATGTATTACTAGAGGTCTAATTTAAGAGATCCCTTATTTCGATATCTCGACTGATTTCGAAGTTATCGACCAATATGTATACCAAGGTGAGCCAAAATTTGTTAGTACAATATGGGTATCAAAAGAAAGGTGCTAATGAGTGCTGCAATAAGCGTTGTAGTTAAGTTCCATATCTCACCTGGTTTCGGAGATATAATGATTGAAATCGGATGGACAGATTATAAATTCTGAGAGGCTGCGAAGCATGGCCGGGTTTTCTTAAACATAAAAATTAATTTACTCAAAAATTTAAGTTAGTAGTTCCAAAACTTTTATACACAGCTGTAGGAGTGCACGGAGGTTTGCACAAATATAAAATAATTGATATAGATATAGAGTTCCATACACCTATCAAAGTTCCTATCCGTCCTTGGGTAATTGAGATATTTTAATGAAATTAGCAACTTTGTCTTCTTCTTATAAATAACAAGTAAGGAAGTCTAAGTTCGGGTGGAGCTGAACATTAAATACCCAGCTGTGTAAAAGTAGTCGTGGAGTTAGGACCTATAGAGGTTTTAAGCTTTTTCTACTACCATGTGGACAGTCTTATAAATGAATGTGTATGTGTGTCTGGCGTCCAAAGTACTTAACTGATCTTTATGAAACAGTAGATTCTTGGACTCACTAGTTACAGCATAGGCTGTATATGGAAAACGTAGATAGTATACCTCGTATCAAGTTTCGTAATTTTATCTAACACGGTTCTGAAGTTAATAATAGCTGAAATTTGACATTTTGTTCATTTATATGTAGGCGGTGCCATGCCTATCTTCCAAATTTAAAAAAAAAAATCATTAATAGGATCATCAGGTTATTGTAACTACGGAATTCTAGCATTCTATCTGCAGCGGTGAAGGAGATATGGCATGTTCCGTTTTCCTAAATCTCTTTTAGAAAACTTTGGTCCAAAAGTGGGCGTGGTCGTCCACCAATTTTACTTATTTTCCGTGTGCGTACGCTACATGTCTATTGCATACCTCATATTAACTTTCGTAATTCTATCTTACACCGTTCTGAAGTTATTAACAGTATAATTTGAAATGTGCTTGACTCATAAGTGGCAAGTGGCATAAGTTGCAAAAATCGTATAAAGAATAAGAAAGTTCAGGTAACCGCCAAATTATATCATTCTACCTGTCTCAGTCAATGAGATATGGGCAGTTAAGTTTTTCTACCTCCTTTTCAGATAACTTTTATCAAAAAGTAGGCGTGGTCGAATAGCGATTTCGCTTATTTTCTATGGGTGGTTGGACCACAACCATAGTATACCTCCTGTCAAATTTCGTAATTCTGGCATAAACGGTTCTGTAGTTACTAACAGTCGAAGTTTGAAAATTGTGTCACTCAAATGTGGGCGGTGCCACTCCCCTTTTCCAACAATTTTGTAAAATTGTCAATAGGATGACCAACTTAATAAATCTACCAAGTGCCATTGTTGTAGCTGCTTTTATTATTGAATTATCTCTTTTTAAACGTTTTTCGAAATTTTCGATATCGAAAAAGGGACGTGGTTACGGTTCGATTTCACGTATTTTAAATAGCAACCTACCTTGGCCAGAAAGCAATCTGTGTGCCAAATTTCTTTCAGATATCTCAAATTTTACTCAAGTTATCGTGTCCACGGCGGATTGACGGACGGCCATCTGGACTCCTTTGTTCATTCTAAGAACTTTGATACATGGAACTCAATATCTATACCGTTATATGACCAAAACTATAATACCCTGTATGGCTCTTATAGGCGTCCAAAATACTGAACTGATCTTTATGAAATTTTCACAGATTCTTGGGTTCACTGGGTACAACATGGGCTATTATAAAATTTAAATTCGTCGTAACTCTGAATGTATTTGGCTTAAATTATTAATATTTGGATGTTTGTGTCCTTTAGTCAATATTTACCCAATTTAGAAAAATGGGCTGTGTCAGGCCCACATATTTTTATGTGCTGTTTGTCTTTCCTTCATGTTCAAAGTTTATTACCGAACTCTATAGAAGGTTTTGGAAGACGTGGCGGTGCCACGCCCAAATATTTTTGCAGGTTGTTTTTCCCTTTTGACGTCTAAACTTCACCACCCTTGTTACACTTTCACAGTGGGTTCAGGGGTCCGCTATATGTTCGAAGCTATGTACATTTCAGTACCAGCAGAGGGAAAGGGTGACGAAGGGGGTGTACGAAGTGTAAAAAGGAGATGTAGAGAGGAGGTGTTAGAGGAAAATGAAGGGGGCAAAGAAGATGAAGGGGATATGGGAGTGAGGGGAATGTAAGAGAAGGAAACAAGAGGAATATAAAGGGATACATGAAGAGACAGCGCCAATTATCAAATTCAGGAAAGTCAAATATTTTGGCAGGACAACGTCTACTGGGTCTGCTACTTCTTTATAAAATTTTGGAAAATGGAAGTGACACCGTTGTCTTATGAGTCAAGACATTTTTTAATTCCATTGTTAATAAATCCAGAACCGCTTACGATAGAGTAAAGAAGCTTGGTAGGAGTTGTGGAAAGCATAGCCAGTAAAAACACTTAAAATTGTCAGGTGATTAAAGTTGACTGAAAATGAGGTAGGAAGACAGGGTAGTTATACAAATCTTTACTGATATCAATTTTATTCGCCTTTTTTTTGTTCTACTGAACAATTTTTCTGAAGGGAGTTAACAGGTTTTACCGCGTTGCCGGCGATATATTCCCAGTAGAACCAGGGATCATCGTTTTATTAATCCCGGAGTACTCCTTTGCGAGTATTGGATTAATCCCTATGCTTCTGTGTATTACCATATAATTTTGTATATTCCCTTTAAACATTTAATGTCCTAGGAGGGCGAGCAATAGAAAAACTCCCTTTCACCTCCCAAAAGACAATAATAGAGATTTTGTTATTACTTTTTAATGAATCGCAATGTATAGTAATGGGAAAGTTTTGGATAATTTTAGAAAACCTCCCAGCAGAGTAATTCGGGAAACATTTCACATTCCTCCTAAACGACGAATGAAAGATCTTTGGAGAATCATGCCTCAAACCTTCTATGGAAGTAAATGAAGGAATACCTAACATATCATAAAATTAAAGATTAATTATGGAAAACAATAGTTATTATTATTTAAATCTTTATACAATACGGCGAAACGTTGAAAAAACTGACAGCTGAGTAGAATGCGAATGTTTTTGTGCATAACAACAGATTCGACGGATACGGCAAAGTTGATTTTGCTCTCAATTTTGACGTATGACGGATACGTCGACGGTGACGTACTGTATCTTCTTGGCGCATTATTCATCGCTTGGGGAGATCTCGCTTCAAGTTCTGCTGTGTTGCTTTGTGAAATTGAGCGTGGTCAGTCAGTTAAAGCGTTTATGTCGTATAAATACAAGGTGTCGCAAAAGTAATCCTCCTATCAGAAAATGCTATAAATGTTGCGATTGGCCCCTAAAGTCAGTTCTGTTTTGACATTTGTGTAGTAAACACATGCGAAATACACGTTAATAAACAATGTTACGCTACACTGCTCCGGAACGCGGAATATTGCTGACTATTTATTTGACCAATAATCGGTCGGTGAAAAACGGTTACTGTGAATGGTGAGCGCTACAGAGCAATGACCAACGAGTTCTTTTTGCCGCAACTTGATGAATTGGGATTGGAAAACATGTGGTTCCAACAAGACGGTGCAACAGCACACACTGCACGTGCCACAACCGATATGCTGAACATCGGAAGCTTACTTTTGCGCCACCTTGTATATTTATGCAAGTATTTTTACTTTCTTGACTCGATGAAATTTTTCTTACGCACCATCTTAAGTCCATTGTCACCATGCAAGAAATATGGGTGCGTCTCGCATCACGCTTGGATGGGGAGCGGCGGTGTGCGCTATGACACGATTCTATTAATTGAAATTGAATTGAGTGTCAAGCATAAATTGCGTTGTGTCAACTGCTGCACTAACAAACATACATACAAATGTACATAAATATTTACTTACTACTCAGGCATTCACTTTGGTTGTAACCGGTTAGCGGTCACTAGCGGTTATTCCTGCTGCGCTGCGTAGAGTTAGCAAATGCGCATTGAACCCTCTCTTCTTAACTGCCTCAAATGAGTTCCCCTGTGTAGACAATTGCTTGTCAATTAATTATTTTGCTTAAGCTTTTTCAAGTAGCACATTATTTGGCCAATCGAGGTGCGAAAGGGCAACTATATTATTTTACTATTTCTATTTTCTTCTAATATCTCAATTATTTAAGTAAGACCAGAGAAGAGCCGCATTTACCAACTATTTCAACGCAGTCATCTTTTTACAAAAAAAATGTTTATTGAGTGTACAATAAGTTGTGAGACAAATTAAAACATGAAAATACTTCAATACGATTTCGGATGAAGTGCTTTTGACCGTTGTGTATCAAAGCACCCCACCGATCTCTTTTTAGCCAAAACTGACGCCAATTGGAAATACCAAGTAGAGGCCACCGCTTTGCTGTGGTACCAAATTCGGTTGTCGATAGGAAAACCTAATATGACGGAGCTTTACTGACACAGTCACTCGATTCTTTGAGATTTAATTCGCTGTACTACTGTCATATCTGCGTACAGCTCGTCGTTAAATTTCTTTCAATACTCAGCGTCAGTATAGCGGGAAGGAAATCATCCTGATAAATTTTCTCTAGAATGGTCTAAGGCAATCTTATTTTCTTTCCACACTTTCTATTAGAGCGTATCACGGTGTACGGAGAAGAGACAAAACTTTTCAACATAATATCCCGCCAAAGTCATTAGTATTGTATGAAAGCAGGTCCCCGGAAATGTTGCTATCTAGGTGCCCTGACATGATTAATCCAGCCCTGTATGCAACTCTGTGTGCGTTAAGTTAGTCACATTGAGAGCCGGCTCGGTTTGCATATTCGCAGTTTACTCATGCAACTTCACTTTGTGGCTTGCTGTGTTCTTATTGTAATGAGCATCCGTGCTTAATTTTTCCTAATTGAAAGGCGTGCGTAAATATTATGTAAACAAATAATTGAAAAGGTGAAGGAAAGGGAAATTTATTTGCATACAAATTCAAATTCAGCGAATCAATTTAAGAGAGGCGCTTATTTGTGTCTCTACGGCCCGGTTTTTCAGTACAAGTTCAACTCAATTTGTCAGTTAAACTAAGCTTAAACTTGTTACGCAGTTTTTCAGTCAACGAAGTTTAAACGTAGTTTAAGCGGCCAATTTGGCAGGGTTAAACTCTAGTTAACCTGTCAGCTGTTTGCATATTTGATGGTTTTGGTTGTGAAACAATAAACTGAACGCAATTAAAAAAGGACGATATTTTTATATTTAATTAAATACTGGATATATCATCTGACGAAAGTGATTATAGTGATGCAGAAATTAGCGAATTCCTAACTATTACAATACTGAGGAGAAGCAATGCCGTTGCATGTGTAAACAAATGGCATCTGTTGCCGTATCTAGATAAAAAGAAAACCAATTCTGCCGTATAAAAAGCAAATCTTAAAAGCGGCCTTAAACTCTCACTGAAAAACCGCTCTGCAGTTTAACTGGAGTTTAAATTTATGCCGACTTTAAGCAAACTTAGTTTAAACTGAGCTTAACCAAGGACTGAAAAACCGGGCCTAAGAATACAGTCTTAGATCTGCGTACTTCTGCTCTTGTTCTGCTAAGCTTACAAATTTGATAATTAAAGTAGCCATGTACAGGGTGTTTTTTTTACAGGTTTGTTTTTCGAATAGAGATAAAACTGACATTTTGTGGTCAAATCTGGCAACTCTAATGTCATTTATGTTCAGTTTGGTTTGCCATTTCATCATGAACAGGTTGACAAAAGAACAACGCTTGCAAATCGTGCAAATTTATTTCGAAAATAATGGTTCAGTTCGCGAAGTTTACCGTGAGCTCCGTCCATTTTATGGTCGACATAATCGTCCATCAGAGCAATTAATTCGGTTAACCATGGATCGTTTTCGCACTACGTTTACTCTATGTGATAATACGCATCCGCAGAGACGTCGAACAGTGCGCACCGAAGAAACAATTGCCGCTGTAGAGCAAAGTGTTGAAGAGGACCCGAATGAATCGATTCGCCACCGTGCACAGCAATTGGAGCTTTGTCCATCAACTTTATGGAAGATTTTGCGCAAAGATCTTGGCTTGCGACCTTACAAGATCCAGCTTGTGCAAGAATTAAAGCCGCGAGACCATGCAATGCGTCGTGATTTTGGTGTATGGGCCGAAAATGAGATTGATTTCGATGCTGATTTTCATCGCAAAATTTTGTTCAGTGATGAGGCTCATTTTTGGTTGAATGGCTACGTCAACAAGCAAAATTGCCGCATTTGGAGTGAAGAGAATCCACATGAGACCCTTGAAACGCCATTACATCCACAAAAACTGACTGTTTGGTGTGCTCTATGGGCTGGTGGAGTCATTGGGCCATACTTCTTCCGCAATAATGCTGGAGAGGCAGCTACCGTTAATGGAGACCGGTATAGAGCCATGATAACCGACTATTTTGTTCCCGAATTGGATGGCATGAATGTGGATGAGTTGTGGTTCCAACAAGACGGCGCTACATGCCACACAGCGCACGTCACAATCGATTTATTGAAGGAAACATTCGATGAGCGCATAATTTCGCGGAATGGACCTGTCCATTGGCCACCAAGGTCGTGTGATTTGACACCATTGGATTATTTTCTTTGGGGATATGTGAAGTCGCTCGTCTACACCAACAAACCAGAAACGTTAGGGGAATTGGAAGCCAACATTCGTGGCGTTATTGTCGACATACGGCCCCATATGCTCGAAAAAGTGGTTGAAAATTGGACCTGTAGAATTGGCTTTATTCGAGCCAGCCGGGGCGGCCACATGCCCGAAATCATATTTAAACATTAATGGCATAAAATTATCCTTCCAATAAAGCCAAATTGATGGACCTTAAAACGATTTTCTTGTGCTTTATTTCAATTCGAAGTTCTAAACCCCTAAAAAAAACACCCTTTACAAGTGGTAAGTTGAAGGCATTGTCTGGGTATTAGAACTTATACAGTCAAACGGTTTATCTCCTGGGTAGTTCTTAGCTAGTCGAAGTTTCTTCAGGACACTCTCCCATCTACCGAAATACTGCGTAAAAAGGAAAACTCCGTCAGTTCTGCTACGTGATAGAGTTTCTCCGATCTCTTTCAGAAACTCTTGACAATAACTTATATTATAACAAAGGAAATGTTCAAGGCCTACAGTTTCCAAAATTGTCAAAATTTTCTTGGAGACGTGAGACATTCATTTAATTGCAACAGAAACATGGAAAGTAACCGACTTCTTCAAATCCGAAATCACAACTTGGTTTGTTTTAAAATTGGTACTGAAATTATCACAAATTATGCTGCTTAATATCTCAAAACCGAAGCTGACTTTTCAAAACCGAAACCTCAATCGTTTAAAACCGCTTAGTTTTCCAAACCTGAAACCGAAAGCATAACTGTTGAAACCATTTCCAGCAAAACCGCTGGGTCTTAATTTTTTGGACTATATCTGCATTCGGCTCGTCATTAAATCTTCTTCGGCACTCGCCGTCGCCAAAGTGAAAAGGTGCGTAAATCCTTCGAAAAACCTTTCACTGGAATACTCGCAGAGCCGCCTCATCAGATGTTGTCAGTGTCCAAGCTTTTGCACCATAAGCCCGACGGGTCCCATAAGTGACTTTTAGTGTGATTTTCTTTCTTCAAGAGAGGACTTTACTTCTCAATTGCCTGCTCAGTCCGAAGTAGCACTTCCTTGCAAGAGTGGTTCTTCGTTGAATTTCTAGGCTGACATTATTATTTGTGTTAATACTGGTTCCCATTTCCTTTTTTTCCAATTACGGCGCAGTTGTTAAGGCCAATATCGTCGGCATGTGCAAACGGTTGCACGCTTTTATAAAATACTGGTTCCGCGCGGTTAAGTTCTGATAGGGGATCACTCTGTTTGAAACCTTGTTTAGTTTCGAACGGCTCGGAGAGGTCCTTCCCAATTCTAACCGAGCTGGTGGTGTTGCTCAACGTCATTTTGCACAGCTGTATAAGTTTTGCGGGAAACCTAATTCAGACATAGCGGCATAGAGGCACCTCCTTTTCATACTATCGAAAAATCAATAAAGGGATGATGTGTGTCAATTAGGCATGGGACTAATCGAATAAAAAATCCATTTATTCGAAGCCTATAAATAATTCGAATAATATTTATTCGAATAATTTATACTTTTATTCGAATAGTTAAACAAATATCACTACAGCTTGTGCACACGCAAACATACCCTGCAGTCTGCTGCCAAACTGGTTAGTAACATTCTAGTTAATCAACTAAAATTTCGTGGGCTTATTCATACCCGTTTGAGCGACTGTAACGTTTCCGCTATCATAAACAGCAACAACCCTATAAAATTGGCGATACATGCATACACGAGCGAAAAAAAAACAACAATTCAGTATTCGGGCCGCAATCGTTCAGTTAATAACGCCGTCCTACATTTCAATTTTCTATTCAACTCATATTCTAAGTTATTAAATATTCATTTAATTTTAAACTTTCTTGTAAATAATAATTCTGATAGTAAAATAAGAATCCTTTTGAGAATTTCGTGCTTCAAATAGTACATTTGGGTTGCAGATCATGTACGTACGTGTATTTCAACAAAATCACCCTTGTTTCGCCACGTCGATACTGCAATAACGGCGCAGCAGCGAAGCAACAACGAATAAGAAGTGTTCAAATGAAACTACGAAAAAATGTGAAAACGGATCAATCATTGTAAATAACATTTCTTTTTGGAATAATTTAAGTTACCTTTTTCTAATAAAGAAGTTTTAAAAAAATTTACAAAAGAAATACTGAATTGTTTGTATTTTTCAGGGTTGACTTATTGTGATTGTGAAATGCAGTTTTCATAAATAAAATAACAATGCATCTCCAACGGAATCGTTTAAAATCAACGAAATTGGTGAACAGAGGCACATACAACAACAAGGTGGTTAAAATAGCACGTTTTAAAAAAAAAAGTTTACTAAGAACTTGCACAGTATGTACTAGAATTTCATAAGCAAGTTATCAGCATGGTTATTTCCAAAGAACTCCGAAACTTAAATTTATCGCCATAAAAACCTGATCTTCCTTGAATAAGTTTAATTTTATGTAATAACTATGTGAAATGAATTATAAAATTCAATCAAAACAGGACTATTATTAAAAAAGAAGAAAATTACTTTTTAGAAATGTTTTCCAAGGGTAAAATTGCTATGAATAGCGACTACTTTTTTTTATTGAAATTGGTTTCATTTGTTTACTATAGTGATAGATATATTTTTATGTCTGATGAGATATATTTTATATATGATGAGTTAGTTTGCCGGCTAGTATGATACCGGTGTATGTAAACTGGTATGATCCTGATGCATATACGGATTAGTATGTTGAATGGTAAGATCTTGATGTATATAATGACTAGTATGTCAACTGGTATATTGCTGATGCAGAGACTGACTAGTTTGCCAATTGGTATGGTGCTGATGCAGATGCGGACAATTGCCATCTCGCAGAGCATCGCCGTGTTAAAAATACCAGTTGCCAATAAGGAAAAATTACAGAACTGCAACTAGTTGAGCCAGTTTGGCAAACTAGTATTTTCCTAGCATAAAACTAGTAGAATTTATTGCAGGGTACATACATGCATACAAAACGTGAATGCACGCTCATAGGTACAAGTGATGTAGACAGTGAATTTGGCTTCCGACATCTCTCGCATTTCAATACAACTATTCGAATAATACTATTCGAATAAACGGATAAATTATTCGAATAAATACTATTCGAATTTTTTCAAACTAATATTATTTTTCGTTTATTCGAATAGTATTTATTCGAATATTATTCGGAAATAGTCCCACTACTAGTGTCAATTCTTTTCCCACGATGGGAGATTTATCAGGCCTGAAGTCTGTTTACGTGAGGCTTCACTGTTTCGCACAATAGGCTTGATAAGCTTTATATGCGATATTCAAAAGGCTGATTCCGCGATAGTTTGCGCAGTTTGCAAGATCTCCCGTTTGTATTACCAATATTTTCAAAGTTCATACAAATGGGTCAAGTCCTTTTAGAGATAATATCAGATATTTAGTAAAAATAAATTAGATGGCAACCTTAGTTAGCTAGTAAAAAATATGCTTTTAGATTTACTCTGATACAATTTTCTATATCCGTTGCAACTCTAAAAAGTGTCGACTACAAGAAAACTGTAATCTCTACTCCGAATCAACACTTTTCATTGCCGCAAAAGAAGTTAAATTCAAAATTGTTTATCTTCACGACAGAAACTAAATTAACAGATCTATAGAGCTGAAAAAGAAATCGGAAACAATTCAAGCACTTTTTTGTTTCATTGTGAAATTCTTTGTAATAATTACCATTGTTGAATTATACAAGGTTTGCCAGTCTTTGACAGATCAGACTTGAAGCTCCCTTATTGCCACCTAGCATAGTTTCATTTACGAATTGTACAAAAATGGGAAATAATAGTTCCCCTTTGGGATAAAAGAAATAGAACAGTCCGAAATATAGTTTTTTAATTCAAAAATATTTTCAACAAATATGACATTTTAAAACACATGCTTTATCAAATTCTAGGAAATAAATTGCAGTTCAAAGATTCTTGAATGGCAAATGGTCTTAAAATTTAACTTATGAGTGAAATTTTTGTGTTTTGGGAAGCATTTTAAAACCACTTTATTTCCTGTAAAACTTGATTCTGTACAGTAAAAGTTTGTCAGATATCTTAAATTATACGAGATTAACTCCAAGGGCGATCGAATTTCGGCGAGATTTCATAGGTATTCCTAAGAAGGGTTTCAAATTTTGCAATACACCATTTTCAGCCTTTTAATGGTTGTGTAAAATTCCACTAGATGGTTTCGTTAACGTCCTCCTTTCCACAGTCCAAGTTTTAGTCGGTCATATTTTCATTATAACAAAGCAGCAGTTAAAGGAGGGAATTCACCCCCTATTGCAATAACTCTTACAACCGACTCAAATCGCCCAAACGGATAGCAAAAAAAAGAAGAAAAAAATGTTTAAGGTGGCGTATTTATAGATATGCCCACCTATACGTATGAGTGACTAAGGTTCCAGCTTCCAAAGCGGGAGGACACATTCTCTGTTTCGCATCTCCTAAAGCGGTTGATACTATCAATATCTGCCTGCTTTATGGAGTTCTTTTAAAAAGTTTAAGTGGTTACGGAGATATATGTATGATATGAAGGTGCTGGTTTGTATGGAAGGTGTCGCGCACCCTTTCTAATATTTTGCCAATTTTTGGTACAACTATGATATAAGCTTTATAAGCAATGCTACTGAATTTCATTGATGTAGCTTATGTGGTTACGGATATATACGATATGAAAGTCTGCGTTTGTCAATTCACAGCTGAACCTATATTGATGTTGTGCATCTTCCTGTCAAAGATTATTACTCTGACTTTATTGCTTTTGGAGATATTCAAATTTTTATATTTTAAGCTATATGTTGTATGACACGCCTCTTTACATAAGAGAAACCACCTATGCACCTAAGATTTTTATTTCCTTTCCATCGTTGCATAGTTCAATTAAATCGGTCAAATGGTTCAGCCAAAAAAGGAGTTGAAAGCTTTTATTGTGGCGTATTTATATTTCGAAACGAAAACAAAACGAAAACATACACTGAAGATGGCGGATCGCCGGAACCGGCTTGTAACAAAACAAAAATTGACAAGGGATGACGAAAAATCGTTCCAATATACATCTAATATCCACCCTGTCGGAAAAAAAGAAAATCAAATCAACTTTCCAATATTTTTTTTTTAATACATCAAAAAAACTATTTTTTTTTTGTTTATTTCGTTGTGCGCCCCTGCCTTATATATAGATAGATATACCAACCTGTCAAAATGGAAATACTGTTCAATTGATTCATGTTTACATAATAAATACATTGCTAATATTTACAGTTAGCCTACTTGGGTGTGTTTAGAACCTTTATGTACTGCATTGAAGTGATTTTGAAGTTTGTATGCTTATAAATGGCTGTAAGAGAATTAAATTGTAATAATTTTGTTAAATTTCCATAATTTTCCAACAAACTTACCCAATTCAACGATATGAGAAAATTCAAATTATCAGAATGAAAGCAAACACAGAACCAGTGTTGCTGAAATTTTTTTTTTGTATTTTCCCAATTTTCAAACTTTATTGTAAAGAAACAACACAGTCGATGAATGCCAATCAGATGAGGGAGCTTCATGTCGCCAACTGTCAAAAACGTCAATGTTTGTCAGCTTGTATAATTAAACAATGATAATTACTCTCTTAATGATTACAAAAAAAAAAAACTATTTAAACAGCTGTTTGACAATCAAAGCACATTTATTAAATTCTTACAATTTTTCACTTAAGTCTATAATAGTACTAACTTACATATTAAAATGGATTACTGTAATAGGGGTTTTCCAAAATTTGTTAACTTTAACACTTAAAGCTCTAAAATAGCATTGTGTTGTGTTTTTATTACATTCAATAGCGCAGAATCTACAAAATGAAAAATAAATTTTTTGTTGGTACGAAAGGTTGAATTATGTAAATAAACAATGAATTTTTATTAACCGGAAAGTTCTCAATAAATTAAGATACAAGAATGTTTCAATGTTGCTATTAAATTCGATTAAAACCAATATTCAGGAATTTTGTCTTTATTTTGGAGGCATTTTTAAATCGATCCAGCGACGAAATTCCAGAGGTCGATGAAAGTTAATCTTTATCGTGTGAAATGTTGAAACTCATTTTGGCAACTTGGAAAATCTCTCTTCTTTGACTCGTTCTTTGGCACATTTTTTCGCGTTAGCCCTTTGGCGAATAAAAGCCTCAAAAGTAGCCCGCGAATCTCTCAGTTCGAAGTAGTCACTATAGGCTTGTGTGTGGAGATACATATCAATATTTCAAACTTTTTTAGTTTCGAAATGTTAACAGCTTTTAGGCCATTGGCATACTTCTCTGACTAAAACTAGTAAAACGGTTAAAAACTAAAATTTTGCAGAGAGCGAGAGAGTAGCACAAAAAAGTACGGGATTGACTTCCAGTAACATTTGTATATTTCTAAATACTTTTGGTTACTTCAGACGGGTAAAAAAACAACACAAATTAAACCGTTAGAAACAGACCAGTATTTTAATACTTTTAAAAATTTAAAAATATTTTAATTAAAACACGTTTTAATAAAAAAGATTAGTGAGAAAGATTTTAAAATGCCCTCAAAACAAGGCAAAGAAATTACTTCGTTTTTGCATGCTACTTTTTCTTTAAAAATACCTTATTTTTTTAAATTAATAGTAACAATAATACAAACAAAATTTCGATAATATTTCACTATAAACAAAAAATCACCAAATTTGTTACTAAAATATATAAATATTACTATGGAAAGGCCGTTTCTGGCCTCCAACTACAGAGTTTGAGGCTGTATTAGAAACAGACCTGTTAAATATTAGTAATTAGTAATCAATTAATTAGACGGTTTTTGATTTGGTAATGATTATTTTAATTGTTTTTCAAGAAAAGACAATTATTAATTGATAACGATTAGATCAAATTAAAAATAATCAAAAAAAGTTCTTTTGATTATTTTTGGTTTTTTTATTTATTTATTTTTTTGATTTCTTTTTAATGTTTTTAATTTTTTTCAGTATTGTTGTGGTGTATATTTATTTGCTCTACAAAAATACTGAAAATCAAAAACAATGAAAAATAATCAAAAAAAAAAAACAAATCAAATAATGATGACATCAAAACCAGCGTATTTTTAGCTTAATGGTTAGCAATGCGTGCCAAAATTTCTCTGATGAGTGAAGTCTAGCAGCTTCCGAAATGGATCTATAAGAAAAGCTATGGCAGTTGTCTCTAAACAGTTTTCCTACTCTATTCAATAAAAAAACTTTTAGTAATTAATTAAAAATGATTATTAAAAAAAAAAAATAAAAACAATAATAATTTTCATAAAAAACTCAAAAAGTGAAAAATTATTATTCTTTGCCTTGGAGCTCGTTTCATGAATACAAATCAAGAAAATATAAATAATCAAAAGTAATCAAATAACTTCTTTTTGATTATTTTTGATTTTTTTTAATAATCGTAAAAATTCATGATTTTTTATTAATTACCTTTTTAATTAATTGGAAAATAATCATTAAAAATTAGAAGTAATTGGTAATCAATCATTAAATGGATTCTCAAGAAAGTAATTAATCATACCGGTAATGATTAGGATTAGTCATCATTATTTAGCAAGTCTGATTAGAAATTCCGTGTATACAGTTTTTTGTAAATTTTTTCCCAGTTTCATACTCAGCCAGTGCTGAAAATTGAGCGAAATTTCCCTTTAAATAATTTCTTCAAACCACCAAATGTGAAACATCACTGGTGTAAGCCGGTGAGTAGCGTGGTGGCGGCGGCAATAAATTAGTTGGGGAACGCATTTTGCCCAAAATTGGTGCATGTATGGGTGGTGCTTGCACTTGACTTTTGTTGGTCATATTCAAGTAACGACGATTACGCAAACAATCTGCATCACTCTTCCATGCTTGTTCTGGTGCACGTGGCCCTAAGCGTGCATAGCGACGTTTGTCCACAGCCAAACTGATTGTGCCCGGATTGGAGTTCAAGCCGACGTTGTATTGACGTTGCATAGCGAGTGAAGTGCGTAGAGTTTTACGTTTCTAAGGTAGATATGATGGACAATTGTATGTAGGAGTAATTTCATATTGCAGGCTATACGAACCTCAATGGTACCACGCCATTTGTCAGCAGCATGGCGAGCTATTTCCAACCGCTTCTGCTTCTTTACCTGATGCTTTTTATAAATAACCTCGACAATGATGAGTCCAATGCCGCCAGCAACGCCAGCAGCTACTAAAATGAAAACGCCAGCCATGTTTTGCAAACCCAACGTATTGGGCGTCTTCTCGAAGAGTTCGCATTGTTGTGCGTTGCCATGGAAGATCCAATGTTTATCGAGTGCTTCCATGAAGCCACCTGTGGGATGAATGCAGTTAATATTATTGCAGCTCTTATAAAGACGAGCAAGTTAAAGAGAGCTGTCTTCGGCTATGACGAGCGCTTTGTGGTTTTCATAAATTTAAAGAGAAGTTTTACGTTTGCTATTCAGGTCCGGTTACATGTTTTTGCAGATCACTGTCCTTTTAGGGGATTGAGCACAAGCTATCTTATTCGTCATCAGGGTTCGTGAGCTCGAAACCGGTCACACATATCAACGGGTCACTTACCACGTGAGGTATACTTGCTGTTACTTTTTGAAGCAGGTCTACAAAAGAGGAGCCCCATCTAACGAGCGCAATCCTGGCCGTTGTTACGTATATGAATGTTTCACAATAGTGGCCTTCGCATACCCAGTGGCCTGTTTCTAGTCTAGCTCGGATTTCCTCTTTTCGGCTTTATGTAGAGAAAGACAGACCTAGTCAATATCCGAACTGAGGATAAGTCTTTAATGTTGACCCAGCAAAGGAGCTTCAATAATCGTCTCAGAAGGAACGAAATCGGTCATTTTGTAAGTTTTACTTCAGTCACAAGTTTTTGAACTGCCCAGCTCAGAGCCCATATCAAATATATGCAGAAGGCTTAATAAAGAGTCCACCGTAACCGTCACAGTGAAAGGGAGCCATTTTCAACACACAAAACATTTCAAGAAGATGACTGCACAGCGGTTTTTGATCGGGCTCGGCAAAGCTAGGTCACCTATTGCTAGCGTATATGGGCGTATTCGGTTTGGGTCTAGTTCGGCCTGAAAAAGCAAGGTCAGGTCGTCTGTCAAAACATTTTACAGAGTCGTTCGAAAGATCAGGAAGACCGAAGCTGGACAATACCACCAAAAAGTTTCCTATGTCGAAGCTGTTAGATTGAGTACGAAGATGAGTCGATCTACCATTTTCTTTGTTGATGTCCAAGACTGCAGACAATATGACTGAGATTTTTCGGAGCAAGCTTTTTCGACAGTCTAAACGAGGTGAGGTATTTGGATCTTTCGCTTCTTCTTAAGTTCATATCGGAAAGTAAGTGGTTTTAAAAGGAGTCAGTTTTAAATACCTGGTTGGATATCTCATAATAAAGTTGTGCTGTAGAGCCCGTCTTTGACGTTAAAATGATGTGCTTGAAGCGCCAAAATTATTTTCAGAGTATGAGTATGGAATGACTTAGGTAATCAACTATGCATTTAGTTATTACTTGGGCGGCCACATCTCGAATCAATGGCGGTCGTAGTGGTGTGGGAGAATAGTGTTGCTGGTCTACCACACCGAAGGAAATTTTTTTTTCAAAAACGGGGTATCCCCTCGGCAGAGGTCGGCAACCCTCCGAGTGTATATCTGCCATAAAAAAGCTTCTCAGCAAAAAACCATTTTCGGAGTCGGCAAAAAACTGTAGGTCCTGCCGCTTTTTAGGAAAAATTTAAAGCAGCACACCACAAATTGCTAGTGAAGCTCGGCATTAACCTTTTCGAAGGTGTAGCAAGCCAAATATTGATTGATTGACATCCTGAATCATTCCGGTATTTATATATAGCTGCCGTGGAAAGAAAACTTCATCATATGACTACACAAAGAAGCGCGGAAGCTCTAATGAGCTCTCTTTCCGGCTATAGATAAGATATCGCTGCCTTCTAGACACTTTCAGTGGTGTGGAGAGGGCCAAACACTACTTCGAGTACCCACAAAAGGTCTTTATTACCTGAACGAAGGTAATCGACTGCACCCACTCATATCTGACTACCTATCTCAGCCAACACTCATTCACCAGAAAAAATGTGTTAAATTTACGATCTACAATCGAGTGAAGGCTCATTTCCGTTGAGCTACTAGATATTCTGAGATAACCTGATACTTATGTTGTTCAACTAGGAAAATTCTTGGGGAAACGCGTGCCTTCATCATGAAAGTACTCTGCGTAGAAGCAACAATGTCTCACGGCTGTGGAAAATTGTAGGTATAGTTCGTTTGTCTTATCTGCACAGGGGACTGGTCTGGCAGGTATCAGACGAGCTCTTAAATCTACACCCAACTTGGCTTTCAATGATATGCTGAATATACCTCCGTTTGGTATTGCGAGCAAGGGCTGAGCCCCGGGCATAAATCAGGATTCGCTATCTGGGCTACAAGCTCGTTAACCATCGGCACCCCCGCATCGTTGCTGGCTTAAATTTTATACGGGTCGGTCAGATTACTGATTACTGTGTGTCGGTGACTAGAGCTCTAGCTAGTTTCAATACCGTCATTCTCTCGAGGGAGGAATGGGACGAGGAACTCATTTGGATCAGTAGACCGATGAAGTAGTTCAAAGATGGATCGTACAGAAGTGGGGTCGAGGGTTGTCTGACCCCGTTTTCTATTGCATTCAGCTATTTCAGAAGCATCATCTGGCTGTGGGGCCATATCAATATCCCGGGCAACCATTACGCTTATATTTTGACCAGATTATGTAGTGTGCGTGGTGGGCCTCAAAATATTTGGAAACCCTTCCTGCTGGACCGCCACTTGTCACAAGGTTCTAAGCTATAAAATCTTCTAAATGCCAGAGTGAATAAGACCTCAAGCCTCATAAGGCTTTATGAAAATAGCATCTCTGTATACCATTTTGCGCTCATGTTAACTACCAAAAGCTCTAACTTACTTTCATGAAATTCCAAGATTGCCAACGTAACCGCATCAGTCCAAGGCGAGCCTTTCTGCAAACCAATACCATAACCACTACGTCCAAACAATTCACCAGCGGTAACGAGCTCACAATCTTTGGACGCTTCATATTCGAGACGTGAGGAGTCCCAAATGAAAGCCATTAGTTTACTGAAAGAAGAGATTGGATATAATAACCGGATCCAAAATAATCACATTTTCTGTGTCTATTGTCTACTCACCCCTTCTTCACATCTTGTATCGCCTGTTCGGCTGTATCATAATTATTCGCCTCCATAGTGCGATACATATTCGATAATTCGACTTGACGACGAAAATACATATCCACTGAAGACCCCTTCACTGTTGCGCAAGTCAAATTCTCCATCGTATTCCGCAGACGCGCATCGTTTATGCCACTCAGCTTAGTTTTCGGACGTTCCAGAACGAGGAAAGCAGCCAAGTTGGCAGTATACGAGGCGACTATGATCATGGCGAAACCAGCCCAAAACATGCCAAGCACACGCGCCGAAAAGCTGCGTGGTGTGCCCTCACCAATGCCGCTATTTAAGAGCACACCCCAAGCGAACCAAATAGCTGAACTCAAATTCAATGCCTTCTCTTCGTGACTGTCCACATGCGAGAGTTTGAAACGCCCGAAAGGTGAAAATCTGTGAAAAAACAAATAGAGCGAAAACGAAAAAGCGCCAAGCGCGCAGTGGCGCCAGACACCAAGGGTTGTAGCAGTTCTTGTATTTACCTGGTATACGTGTTTTTTTAGGGTTTAAGTGCGTTAGTGAGTATTTGGGAGGAGATGAAATGCAAGTGAGAGTGCTTCGGTATGCCATACCCGATCGTTGAGCGACGATCGTGATTTGGTTAATTTTGTGTTGAGCTTTTTGTGAGCGCATTTTTTTTAGTAGTTGGGGAAAGGGTGCGGTGCAGTGGTCAGAAGATCAATTTTCATGGTTTTTAAGTGTTTTGAAAACTGATCTTGGATAGGCTTTTTTATGGTGTTGGTGGCGGATTGCGCAACCTCACTTACCTATCGAGCAGATATAAGACCAGCGCGACTACATGTACAGATACCATTACCAATATCCATAACGTGTTACTAAATGGCTGCAAAAATGACACCAAAGTACTTGAACGTGAGGGTTTCTTTTCTAGTATTGTGATGCCTTGATACTTGAATGGTTTCGAGAATTCAATAAATTCGGCACGCTCTGGATTAATGGTTAGTGGCATTGCCATGTCGGCACGTTCATTCACCAATTCCCCAATTAGACCGCTCCATTCTTTACGCGATTTTATAGCACCTGAGCTCGACGAACTCACATTCTTCAAAGTGTAATGACCAAATTGTCCGTCCGGTGAAAGCGCCAAATCGAATGTGAAATTAATGCGATGTGAGAGCGCATTCAGTAGATCGATGCAATAGCCACGACAGCAGTTCTCATTTTCTGTAGGAAGAGAATATGAAACATATTGAGTAAATTTGATGAGGAGAATTGAAGATCACCATAATATGAGCTTTATTTGATTGAGCTTAAAGGTCGCATGGATCCTAAAACCGTAGTAAAATCATACTCAACCCAGCCGCCTGAGGTTTCGGTCCTCACCGCTGAGCAATTTGGATGTTTCCACAAATGGGTGGCATCGGCCCAAATTGGGAGCGGCTGCAGGTGGAGCAAATGGAAAGTGGGTTTCGGGCTTGCCACAAAAAGTCAATTGAAATATAGCTAGACGGGAGAATTCTCTCTATGGCGCGATATACAACAGGTATATCATCATAAACCTCCTAAGAGATTTTTGCGCCAAGCTTCTCTTCCAATTTGTGGTGTGCCGATTTGAATTTTCCCTACGAATTGGTAGGACCTACAGTTTTTTGCCGACTCCGAACGGCATCTACAAAGGAGACGAATTTTTTGCTGAGAAGCCTGTCATGGCAGAAATACACTCGGAGAGTTTGCCAAACCACTGCCGAGGGGCGACCCCGTTTTGAAAAACTTTTTTCAAATCACTTTTGATGTTACCTGTACCAGGGCTCGAACCATGGACCTTCGGTGTGGTAGGCCGGCAACACTACCTTCACACCACGGCGGCCGCCGTAGGTAGGATTATTCCGTCAAAAACTTGAAATAAGCCAAAAATTTAGGCTGACTGATCACTGCTGCGGATTCCAGAAAGAGTTCGCTGCTTTAAAGCAGTGAATGGGATGGTATTCAGCGCTTGAACTGTCAGGGAGTTTAATATCTATGCGGTCAGTCAAGTGTGACCGTGAGGTTGTGGGTTTTCAGGGGGTGCCTGTGAACAAACAAATAAAATGCGGCGCTGATTTCTTGGCCCCATCGGGTACCGAGACGTGACAGAGCATATGGCTTTTGGTAATCGGCTGGCAGCTGGTAGTCTTCCTGTTTACAGGAGCAAGTCATGGACGGACACTTCCTCTTGCCAGGTGTCGAAGTTCGTCTTGTCTGCTGTTGACGCCAAGCGCTCGGCGGAACTGATAGGGTTTAAGGAGGCTCATCTCTCTATGGTGATGGGAGTGTTGAGAGGGCACTGTCTTCTGCTTCTTAAATTGCGTTTAACCGTCGAAAGCGTTTGGTCGTCCAATATAGCGCGCCATTCGTTAAGCCAATTGGTCAAGTCAATTGAACACCATGGGTTCGCAAGCCGGTCTTCTTTTGGTCTTCCTCTGCTTCCAACAGCGGGTGTCAATAAGAATACCTTCTGTGAGGAAGCCCTTTCAATGAAGCCGCTGGGTTTTAATTCGCTGAGCTATATATGCGTAAAGCTCACAGGGCATCAGATGGGAATCCTTGCGGTGTGGTTGAACATATTAGTTCAGAAAAGCATTTAGGTGGAAGCGAACGATGCCCTTGGGGGTTAGGGGGCTAGAATATTCCCGTGGTAGGTCTGCCTGCCATTACCAACCCTCTTCTTCCTTACGGAAGGATGGGGTTAGATAATCCAGAAGGTTCCACGGACCATATCAAATCGCTCCCGGGAGGGTGGGCATGTACCGCAATGAAAAAAAAGGAGCGTACCTGGTTAAAATCCGAAAAAGGACTGTCAGTATCGATATTCCCGAAGGTTTTGGGGAGTGCTTTCGTCGCTAAAGCAAAAATAGCAACAACAAGATGCGAGCTTAGCTGCCCAGCCGTTGCATTGGACTCTGCGTAGGAAATATTTAGGGTTAAGGTCTGCTCTATCCAAAACTATATTGTGAGTGTAACCGTTAGCTGATGTGGTAACATCGTTAGCGTTGGCTCTAAAACAAGAGAATTCATTCATTCTACGATGAAGTAATCTTAATAGGAACAGGCTGGGTTTGACACTGAAAACAAACCTCGTGAAAACTTTTGAATCACTGAAAAGTATCGGAAAAGGGCTGCCGGTAATATTCCAGTAGGCAGCGAATGTCTCAGCTCAGCTGAATAAATGACGTCAAATCATCTTGAAAATGGCTAAGGATCGTATTTCCTTGGAGGAAAACCGCAGAATTCTTTACGAAGTCAGCAGGACTACAGCTGTTTCCAAGTATTATGAGCCTTGTTGAGGCAGTTACGATAGCCATGAATATTAATAACACCTAAGAGCGCAATAACCATAACGCCAAATAAGAAGAAGAGCAAGATAACTTCTCCGAATACAGAAGCATATCTACGTCTATTCTATTAACCTAGCAACAAACAGATTCCACTAGGATCATTTACAAAGGAATAAGTATTAATATAAAGTTAAATCTACGAACCACTACCATTCGTGGCATTGAATAGTGGACACGGTATTTCATCTTCATCGCAAGCAACTTCATCGTCTGTCAAACGGCGCGTGTAGACGAAGGGTTTCTCTTCGAGGGTTAATATTTTTAGATGTGTTGGTATCATGATGCCCTCAGGCTTCTTCTTTTGCTTTCCAGGCCACAAGATGTCACTGTCATTGATGCGTAACCGCATTTTCGCCTTTTCCTGACAATACAAATTTAAGTCGAAATGAGATTATATATGAGTATGTCCTGTTATAGCTGTATTTTTTTAAAAACGAGTCGCAAAAAAAGCAACTAGCTACAACTTTTTACTAATAAAGCAAAACCACAAGCAATTCAAAGAACTAGCCAACAGAGGGCGGGCTTTTATATTGCTTTCACGTGTTTTTTTTCTTGCAACTCGTTCACAAAAGATTACCTTCCATTTACATACTTACAACATCATAATAAAATTTGCCCACAACATGTTTCTTCTGTTTCTCGCGTATATTGATAACGTCATAGCCAGCGTAAATGCGATCGCCATTGTCATCGAAGGCGATTTGTCCCGTTTCGCCCGTTATATTACGCGTCTTCAGATATTGAAAGAGACGTTTGCCTACAAATGTTATTTAATTAAAAAATTGCATGTGTTAGTACAAGTGTTCAGTGGGCTTCTGACGCATACTCCAGCATCCACCCTGTAGGGAAAATCTATAGTTCTAAACTGGCGCTCTGCTAAGGCATTCTTAACCGCTATTAGTTCGTTATGAATCGACTTTTCACGCAACTTAGTGGTGAATTTAATATGGCCATGGCTTAGTCAGTGGCAATTATCTTCTAAGGTGAAGTTCAAAAAATTCCTCAGTTTAGGTCTGGTTCATTTATCGGTATTATTTCGTTGGTTTCGAAACAGAAAAAAATTCTTTGTACCGATTCTAGTACGACGTTAATCCTTTTTTCGATAGTTCGGAAGTTTTGTGTCGTCGGTTGAGTGAAATATAACACTACTTCGGCTGACGATTCTCAAATGTTGTATTTCAGCGAACTTCCTAAGACAGCTGCCTGAGTTTTTACTTATTTATTTTTTTCAAAAATGTACTATACCAGTTTTGATTACTAATCGTTATGATTACCGGTTTGATTTATTACTTTCTTGAGAATCCATTTAATAACTGATTACCAATAATTTAAAATTTTTAATGATTGTTTTCCAATTAATTAAAAAAATAATCAAAGAAATCATAGTTTTTTACGATTATTAAAAAAAAAATCAAAAAAGTTGTTTTGATTACTTTTTTTTTTTTTATTATTTTTTACTTTTTTCAGTATTGTTATAGATGCACAAATGTATATTTTATAAACAACACTAAAAAAAAAGTTTTAAATAATCAAAACAAAATAAATAGAAAATAGTCAAAAGTAATCAAAACCACTTTTTTTATTACTTTTGATTATTTTTTATTTTTATTTTTTTTTTGATTTATTTGTATTTATTTGCATTCAGTATTGTTTATAAAATACTAGAGGGGCCGGCGTACTTTGTCCTGTCCTGAATGGATCTAGAAATATTGGCTTTTCCCATCCCTATCATTATCTCTATCACTATCCCTACACCTATCCCCATTCCTATCCCTATCCCTATATTTCACACACACACAATTCCAGTTCACCATCGATCGACCCATTATTGGGCTTTCTAACAAAAAAAAGTTATAAAAACACGCACTATACAAAATGTATGGGAAAATAAACTTTTTTTTCAGGAATTTTTCGGAAATTTTATTTGGTATTCTCAAATCTGGTCAGAGAACAATTTAAATTAGTGACAAATCATCCAAATCGGTGCAGGCGTTCTTGAGTTATGAGCGTTGGAACTAACGTCAATTTCTTTTATATAGTATATAGATACATATTCGTGTTTCCACACCAATACTGAAAAAAATAAAAAATAATAAAAAATCAAAAAATATCAAAAATAATCAACTTTTTGTGATTACTTTCGATTATTTTTGATTTATTTTTATTTTTGTGGATTTTTTTAATTTTTCTAATCGTCATCAATTAATAATTGCCTTTTCTTGAAAAACAATTAAAATAATCATTACCAATTAAAAAAGACGTCTAATTAATTGATTACTAATTACTAATCAAATTTAACAGGTCTGCTCGATTTTACATAAATAATTGATGAAACCAACAGAAATGGGCATCCACGAAAGCCAGAAATCAGAAGTTACAAAATAATTTTTTTTTTTAATTTAAGTAAAAAAAATCAAAAACTTAAATTCGCTTTCTTTTACATCAGAATCAGGTTAAAGGAAATCTATCTTATGATTTTCTTACAGCCGATTTTTAAGTTAAGATATTCTTTAACTAAGATCTGAGACTGTGTAGTTTTAAAAAAAAAATTCTCATGTAGACTGTTTTCGAATCGACTGTGGCAATGGGCTAGTCTTTTACTCAGCATACGATATTTATACATGAAATGGGGATGCTCTAACAACGATCGACCCAGTTACTATTTGACACTGTTAGTTGAGTAATGAATTGAAAATTTCGATGACTAGTTATTGTTTTCCCTACAGGACCTTTATGCCAGTTATTAACCAATTCATTACAAGTGAACTTAGTGTAATTTTTTTATCTCACCAGACTCCCAATTAACACCCGAATCGCCGCAATCTTTTGGCGCTTCTGTAATCGTTTCATTTGACATCATCTCTTTAATTGCTGATGCGAGTACATAAACGCTATCCTAAAAATGGCAAGAGAAACAAATTTATTAAAGTTCACAGAAATATACTTCTAAATATTTGATTTGCAAACATGTGTGTTCATTAGGGTGGGATGAAAAAAAAAATAGAATTTTTTAAGGGTTTTATGCAGTTCGAAAGAAAAATCTTAAGAAATATTCTCTTCGTTTCTCCTTCGCTTGAAAAACAAATAAAATTAAAAAAAAAAAAACTTTTTACACAAGATTTTGAGGTGGCCAACTCTATTTCAGACCTGTTAAATTATGATTGCTAACCGTAATGATTAAATATTTTCTTAAGAATCCATTTAGTGATTGATTACCATTACTTTAAATTTTTAATGATTATTTTCCAATTAATTAAGAAGCTAATAAAAAAAAAATCATGATTCTTTACGATTAATAAAAAAATCAAAAGTAATCAAAACAAATGTTTGAGTTTTTTTAATAATCGTAAAAATTCATAATTATTTTTTGATTTTTTCTAATCGTAATTAATAATTGCCTTTTCTTGAAAAACAATTAAAATAATCATTACCAATTAAAAAAACCATCTAATTAATTGATTACTAATTACTAATCAAATTTAACGGGTTTGCTCGATACGTAAATAATTGAACAGAAAACGGCACCCACAAAAGCCAATAGGAAGTCAGAAGTTAAAAAAAAATTTATTATTTTAATTTAAGTAAAAAAAAAACCAAAAACTTAAATCCGCTTTCTTTTACATCAGAATAAAATAGGATTAAAAACGCTACAATTTTTACGATTTTTGGTCAAAATAAATTTAGCGCTGAAACTGTTTTTAGTTATTTATAAATAGAGTGGGCCACGTGAAAATGTTGAGTAAACATTTTTTATTCTTAAAAAAATTCTTTTTTTTTTAAGTAAACGAAAAAAAATGTCAACCCACCCTTCTATTCATATCACATGTATATGTAGAGACAAACATTTGATGACCCTGCCGGAAAGTCAGGTAACTGCCTAGCTGGGTTAATCGGTAAAAACCAATGTAAAACTTGCTGATATCCGGAGAGATATAGTCAACTTCAAAGCGGAGTCAGATAAAGAGCCATTTCGGGAAGCATTTCTACGAGATACGGCAACGTATAACAAAGCTGTTTGATTTAAAGACGCACTGGCCGGGCCTCAAGAGCAATCACATCGAGACCGTAACTCTTTTGTCCGGTAAACGCCCGTCATACAAAGGAAAACATAAACTGAGGATGCAGACACGCGAACTGACAAGAGAAACGCGACTCACTCTGGATCCACTTCGATCTGAATATAACAATAGGGTTCTTACCTATACAGAATAAACCCTGACATGCCTCGTTTTTTCTTAGCATCTACTGTTATCCATGACACCAGAAAGTCTTCTTACACCAATCTCACTTTGCTCACACCACATTGAAACTGTCACTTTCCTAGGACTTTCGTTAAAAAGAGATTGCTGACAACACGGTGAACGTGCCAACTAGGCAAGGTGAATTACTATGACAACGAAAACAGCAAACGTGAGGCAGCCATTCCATGTGGTGCATCGAGTTGTGACTCAAATCTGGAATACTGACTGGCTGACTTAAGGTCGGCAGCGTCTATCCATTAATAGGTGCTACTGCAACCAGGCGTCTTTGGAGCATACGCCTAGTTGTAAGGCCGAGTAAGGCGCCTTGTTTAGGACCCATCAGGTAAAAAAAATTTGGAATGGGAAATACGACAAAGCCTGATCGGAGGTTAATCTTTTTTTAAAACGAAGACGACAAATGTAATAAGGTTTGTCGGGCCCCTTAATAGAGAAGGTGACGCTGCCCGGCTAGTGGATGTACTTGTGAAGCAAAAACAATATGATGGATGGGCAAACACGATCAAGTCTTGTGACATCTGCTACAGTGATAATATAAAGAGGAGCGGCTTTGCTGCGTTTGTAGAAAATGTCAGTGCAAAGCGTTTTATCAATCGATTGTTAGACCAATTTTATTCCATGGGGTCCTGGTTTGGTGGACCGCCTTAACGAAGAAAACGTATATGAAGTCAATAGAGAGAGTGTATAGAACATCTATGATAAGCATAACGGGTGCGCTTAAAACCACACCGACAGCAGCGTTACACGCCATTTTGCATCTACCGCCCGCAAACATAACGGCAAAGAACATAGCGTTAACAACTGCAAACAGGCTATATGCCACGGGGCAGTTTGAGTGCAGATCATTTGGCCATAGTAGTATAGCGTCTTCCTTGATAAGACATGTAGACTACACGGTCCCTTGCCTGCGCTTCGAAGAGGTTCTGGAAGCCACTATAGAGGAGGAGGGCTGGAGGAGAGGTGCAGAAATGACGGAAAACACGGTACACATATATACAGATGGTTCCAAAATGACGGAAGGAGTAGGAGCCGCAGTGTACTGTAATGACTTGGGGATGACTAAATCATTGAAATTGCCAGATCATTGCAGTATATTCCAGGCGGAAGTCATAGCCATTAAAGTGGGAGCAGAAATAGCTGTAGAAAGTCTAGCGCTCGGAGAGCGGGTGAACTTTTACGTCGACAGTCAGGCGGCTATCAAGGCCATAATCTCAAATAGTAGCACTTCTTTGAGCGTACTAGAGTGCAAAAGAAGTCTTGAAAAACTTAGTATAGAACATAGAGTACATATCTTTTGGACCCCAGGCCACAAAGGTATAGAGGGAAACGAGAAAGCTGATGAGCTAGCAAAGAGTGGAGTGGCACTAGATGCGAGCAACAGTATTAACGTACCCATCCCGCTAAGGGAATTAAAGCGTAGGTGCGATTTACACATGGTTAAACAAGCAGATAAGGCATGGGAAGAAGTGCAAGGCTGTAAAATCTCCAAAATCCTGTGCAAATCGTACGACATGAAACTTACAAAAACAATTGTATCCCTCAAAAGGGAAGACTGTAGACTGCTAATTGGTATCCTTACAGGGCACTGCCTTCTGGCAGGCCATGCCCACAAGATCGGTCTTGTTTCCGACAGCATGTGTAGGAAATGCAAAGCGGAGACGGAGACTGTGGAGCATGTCATGTGCACATGCCCCGCTCTATCCAGACTGCGGCTTCAAACATTTGGAAAGGGACAATTGCCCAACCTAGCTTCACTGACAGAAATAGGCCCAAGTAGGCTTCTGGTTTTTGCGAAGAAAACATTACTGTTTTGTAAAATAGACACTGAAGTGTCAACTGTATAACAAGAGGTCGTCAAAGTTTTTCTGGTAACACTACGGACGCTATGCGTCTATGTGAGGCCACTCCGTTGGCCTGCCAGCACAACCTAACCTAACCTTGTTGCGTTTGTGGGGGGAAAACAGCGTGCGCCACTAAGTGCTGTCCTGCGCACCAAAGAAAATCTTCCCACAGCGATCAACATTAAAACGAGAATCTTCAATGTATCTCAGATCTTCGCTCACAAGCCGATATGGACTTCTTCTCTGAGCATACGAGCTTAGCCCAAGGTAGACAACTAAGGAATGTTTGGCGATGCTGTCGAAAAATTCTGATTTCTGTATGAAACATGTAATATATTGTCATCTCTAACACCAGTTTCCAGTATAAAAAGGACGTAGAAGTCACATGGCCATATCGATCGACGAAAAGCATAGAACTAGCATTCACCATCCTTTGGTAGCCTAGATATGTACTAGCCTCTAGCCGGAGAAGGTTCACTCGCGATCTCAAGGAAAATTGTCGTCGGAATCTGCTCACCAAATGGCTCCACGAATGGAATTTTCGACTAAACGTTGTAGCTGATCAGTGGATCTATGTTTCTCACTTAATTCTAGCCGCTTGAGGGAAGGAAGAACGATGCCTACTGGACCGTAGTTTGTGTGAGTTCAAAACGCGGTGGCATTAAGCTCCAACCCTAATGAGACACATAGTTAGAAAAAAGAAAAAATAGGAGGCAGCATGTAACCCTTTATTGGACTGTCGCGACCTGTCACTACGTGATCAATGACTGTTTCGCTTAAGCATTAAAATCTCGGCAGGGATGTTATGCAATGTCTTTTGAATTCAGAAAGCAACACACATGTCATACAATATTATTAAGCTCTTGTGGTCACACCTCTATAAAAAGCTAAGATGGGGATATAGTAAGCAAATATGTACGCACATATGCCCCCCTTGTGTCTTTTGTAGCAACTTTGTTGTTTTTATATTCACTTTCATACTCACCCTTATGTGTGATTTATCGCTGTTGGCATGCTCCAATACGAGACCCAAGACACCGACTGGTGTATTATTAGCAGACAAAGCTTGCTCGGTCACAATCCAAGCATGGCCGGCATCCGTCATATTGTAGAGACCAGCGTCACGGAAAATTACTTGTGCATCCTCAGTGCTGAAAGAAAATGAATACATAGTCAAATATTGACTTATGTAATGAGCTGAGATATGAAAGGACTCGCAGCTTTGAAGCGATATATAAAAGACGCCTGCCTTTTTGCAGTTGCTGTCCACCACCGCCGATTGCAAGTGCTGCACCTGCATCACATACCTGGCGTATAACAAGTAGACGCGCGATTGTGCTGTCTTCATATCAATCAAATGTTCCGTGAAACTATCCAGTTTCGGCTCGAATTCCACAATTATTTCCACGGTAGCGCGTACGTCGATATCATCGTAATTTGTTTGTGAAGTTGTTTGGAAACGGCCAAGTATAGCGCGTCCATCCGTATCGGAACTGTGGATTATAATTACCTGCAGCACAAGGTATCGGCAACCAATCAGAGAGTATGGAAACTTTAGTAAACGAAAGGAAAATATTTGTAAGCTTTTGTACCTTCGTGTACCCGAAGTGGAACATAATCTCCAACCAAACGTCCGCTTGATGATAGTATGGTGGAACGGTGCGCAAAAAGGAAACGTGAATATTTTTATCGGAGAAGGCTGCATCTCGTGAGGATATGCCTATAACAGGTATCTGATAGAAGCCGCTCGTGTAGCTGACGGCGGCGGGTGACAAATCCCCTGAGGTTTGCTCATGCGACACTACAACAGCGTAGACCTGTGAAGGATTATAAGAAGAGATGATAGTTATTTTTGATTTTAAAATAGTCTTGAGCCGATAAAATACTTCTAAATCCGGAGTTTCCAAATAGCTCTGAACTGTTTTTCAAGGAGAGATAAATTGTGGTCTCTCTGTGTGGATATACGCAATGATTTTTTGGCTAACTCTTACAGGATTGGGAACCTAATGATATTTCGCAAAGCCTACTGACCCTCAAAATTATCCAAGCTAACTGAGGAGGACGGTTGCAGTTTACAGAAGAATAAAAATACGCCGATAAGCTCTTGGGAACCCCCGTAGTGTTTTCCTAGGCATGGTCTTAGCCCAAGTAAAATGAGCCAGGCTCTTTGCCCCTCCCACTATTAGGGAAGTAATGTTGGTACTGTTTGATCAATGTCAATGTCACTTTTTTATTTGAAGTTTTGTTCTAGTGGATGCTGCTTGTGCTGCCACAAAAGCTTAAAATTCCGAAACGAACTTCTATATTTGGTGTCATAACATATCAACAACGACTTTGGGAGGAATGCAAAGGGGTTTAAGGGCGAGCTTCTCTTACTTACCTTTCCCGCCACTCGATTCTGGGACCTTCGGTGTGGTATAGAAGGGTGGAGTGCAATAACGCAGAAGGACTTTATTTAAATTTTTGGGAAATAACGACCTTTCTTTTTGAATTTTCTTTGAAAAAGAGCCAAAGGCTAAAATTTTGACCGTAAGTTAATCAAATATTTGCTTAAAATATCGTTCGATTTTAGATACTTGTGAAAGGAGTATCTTGTCAATGGGCGTTACTTCCATTTCAATAAGGAAGTAACGAACGTGGAATTTATTTCCTTTTTTTTGGGAAATAACGCCTGTGGTTACTGTTGGGCTTATGGTTGTGGTAACGGTTGGTTATGTTTCTTCTTCACTTCCTTACCATCATACAAACCATTATCACCATTATTAGTACTTACATCATCTCCTTTACCTGCTTCTTCCTTTCTACGTATTCTTTTACCTCTTATTTTTTCATTTTCCATTTAACATTCCCTCCCCTTCTTCGTTGCTTCTCTCTCCCACTTTTTCTTGACCTCCAATAAATTCGACTTCATTGTTCTTATTATACCTTTCATGAACATGAAATGGTATATTAACTTTGGTCCGATGTTTGTAACGTTTAGAAATGTAAGAGATGGACCCACCATTAAGTATACCAAATTGATCAGGACGATGAACTGAGTTGATACAGCCATGTCCGTCTGGCCATCCGTCTGTCCGTCTGTCCGTCCGTCCGTCTGTTTGAACGCAAACTTGTCCCTCAATTTTTGAGATATCTCGATGAAATTTGGCACACGGATATATTTTTGTATTATATTAGACATTTATCGGATCCGGTATAATCGGGTCACTATAGCATATATCTCCCATACAACCAATCGTTCAAATAAGAGGATTATGACCATTTCTCCCTCATTTTTAAAGATTAAAACTTGAAACTTGGTGAGATATTTTCTTATGGATAGCAAAATATTTCGTAAAAAAATCACCAAGATCGGAGCTCTATATATATATATGTAGTATATATCCCATACAATTGATCGTTCAGATAAGAGGATTGTGGCCATTTCTCCCTCATTTTAAAAGATTAAAACTTGAAACTTGGTGAGATATTTTCTTATGGATAGTAAAAGAGTTCGTAAAAAATTCAGCAAGATCGGAGCTATATATAGTATATATCCCATACAACCGATCGTTCAGATAAGAGGATTATGGCAACTTCCCTTAAACAAATAAAGCTTATTATAAAAGAAAATTAAATGTATTGCTGACAAAGTTTTAGAGAACTTTAAACAATGCGTATTTAAGTTTGCACGTATTCATGAAAGGTATTTATAAAGCCTTCGGCACAGTCCTGATTCAATGATTTATATGGTTGCCGCAATCGGGCAACAACACCAAATTACCGTTTTACGTCATTTACTCCTTATGTCAAAGGCACATGTGAGAGGGAACGCGCAAAAACGATCTGCCTATTTTCACATATAACATACAAAAATCACACATCTTAAAATATTATCGCAAAGCACTCGTTAAATATCAATTCATAACGAATTTTTATTAAAAATCAATAAAACACGAAGCGAATTCAATAGCTTTTCCCAAGGACTGTAAACAAAGAATGTAAACAAAAATAAAGATGTGATAGCTTCACACAAGCATTTGATGAGGAAGAAGAAGTTGCTATATCATCTGCGTAAATCATATATTGTTTAATCATGGTTTAAGTCAGTTCCTTGAGACTTTCTCTTGGTGTCTGTCAAACCCTCTCAGTTGAATGATAAATTTACGTTTTCCGCTTTTTTTACCATGTCGTGTCAATTAATATCACAGCTTATTGAAAACGACCGCATTTCAATTTGTCAAATTTGACATCTTAAATTCATTTGTCAACTCTTGGTAGCTGTGGTGCATTGAAGATAATATGAATACAATTTATTTTGTTGTAATTCAAAATTAAAGAAAAAAATTGTAAAGTTAAAATAAATTTACCATTTGGGCGAAATCGCAACCATAAAGTTAGTGAAACCGCTTGTCAAACAACTGGTCCATGCCTCAAAATTAGGGAGTAGTTTGTGATATACACTGCTTTATCGACCTTGCGCGAGTTTATGAAGTGTTATGAAAATGATTTCTACTGCAAACGGCCGTCGACTCAGTTGACAGTTTTTGACGTCACTCGTCTTCAGCTAATGAAAACCAGACATAACCGGCTACATTCCCCCTACCCCGATGCAAGATTTTTACAGATCAAAAAATATGCTTTTATATCAATGTTATTGTGGCGAATGTTCTCAAGTGCGTACCATCCCTAACTTAATAACACTCCCACCAATAATTAACACAACAGAGATAGTGATGAGATAGCGAAAAGAACGCGATATATAACAGCGACCCTTCGATAGCACGAAGAGGGAACAACCTAGAAACTTCTAGGTGAGTAAGGTAGCACGCTGTTGGACTATAAAAAGCAGTAACCAAGCAAATAATGATGATTAGTTTATTTTCAAGTGTTGTATACAGTAAAGTTTCTGTGGAGTTACCTAACTGGTGAATTTGAATTGCGATTTTTACTAGTAAATAAAACTAGCTATTTGTAAGCAGTTTGACTTTATAGCGGTCGAGCCCAGAAGAAATACTCGAGGAACATAGCATTCGCCATAATATTAATGCGCAAGTTGGGTAGAAATTGTCCCACTTTGTGGCCAAACTATACATTTAAGGTATTAACAATTGTATATGTATAGATAGGTATGGCCGAACTGCAGTACCGTCAATCAAAAAAACTTAAAAAAAATTAATAAAAATACTTTAAAAATGACACCAACACAAATGCCAAACATGTATTCACACTACAGAGCCGTAGTTGTGTGAGTAGACATTAGACTGGGTCGATCTATTAACCGATATCGCGCCATCGATTTTTCGATAGGTTCAGGCTCAGGAAAAAAGTTCCACCACGCATACCCAAAAAAATTATTTTCGAGCCTGCGGAATTTCATTTTTTTGACTTTTTTCGACTTTGATTTTTAAGTTTTTTTTCATGACCTACTAAAAAAATTTTCGTTTGATTTTAAAATTTTCATGTATACCCTGTTCGACCCAAAAACGTCCGCTAAAAACGTTGGCGATAACATTTTTTTGAAAAAAAAAAAATATTTTTTGGGTTTTTGGGGGGGTGTTTTGGTTAAAAAAATTAGCATAATTGGTCTTGTGATGAGATATTAGGGTGACCCGATAGTATATTTTGTCGGTAACACTCCTCCCACCGTAAACAAGTGATGAAATACGCCGTTTGGTCGATGACAAATTCCAGATTTCGTTTGGACCGTAACGCTGCGTACCTGCCCGGCTTTAGCTCTTATGATATTGACAATTCTTCCTTTTGGCCAACAATTTCGTGGAAAATCGTGATCGACTATCACCACGATGTCATCAACGCGAACAGGAGCTACTTTGTTGTACCACTTGCTGCGCCGAGAGATGATGGGTGCATACTCTTTGACCCATCGGTGCCAAAATCGGTCTGCGAATCTCTGGATTAGAGACCATCGCTGCCGTATGGTGTGATCTTCGGAACAAATAGGCTTGTAACCGTTTGATGATCCAAGTAAAAGATGATTGGGGGTGAGAGCTTCATCATCACCACTGTCTAATGAGACGTGCGTAAGCGGTTTTTACTGACCTCAGTAAACGTTCCCACACTCCCACCATATGAGGAGCACGGGGCGGGTTAAATCTCCATTTGATGTTATCAAATTTAGCTGTAACTTCCGTATTGTTGTTGGGTGAGGAAATTATTTTTTCCGATGCCTTGAAACTCGTACTGGGACAGCCTCGACGCGAAATAAAATTCGTTATTGCCATTATGCATGTGCTCGTATCCAAGCCGTGCGCAACCTCGATATGTACTGCCCGAAAAGCTAAACATGTGAACAACACGCCACATCTCTTTTCACGCCTTCTTCCAACAATAACTAGCAGTGGACCAAAATAGTCGATGCCGACATATGTAAATGGCCTTTCAAAAGATGCCAGCCTGGCTATGGATAGTGATGCCATTTGTCGTACTTCTGGAGCAGCAATGGAGTTTTTACATTTCTGGCAGCTTTGTCGCACTTTTCGGTATAACACCCTTAATCGGCTTATATGGTATCGTCCACGCAACTGGTTTATTATGGACTTATGCATCTGGTGATGGATATGCTCATGCTCCCAATGCACTAATAAAAATGTAATATAATGATTATTAGGTAGTACAATAATATCTTCATGATTGTTTAAATATTCAGTTCGTCTTTTGCTTCGGATAAATCCATCTGCATATAAATAAATATTTAATGAAATTAACTTGCTAAAGTTCTCAATAGCCTTACCATGCTTAAGTAAGTTAATTTCAGGACTAAATTCCGAGTTTTGAGCATACCTGATTAAAAAGGTTTGTGCCCTTTGAATCATCATATATTATATATATTATTTCTGTAAGGTCTTTTTGTGTTATTTCCTAATTTTCTGCTCTCATTTGGAACCAATATTAATAAATAAGGTATCGTTTTAAAGGTGGGGGTTAGCTCTACATGCGAAACCATGTTTTAACTAGCGGAGTGCTTTTGTTTAAGCGTATTTTATAAAAATGAATTCTTTAAAATAAACGATTGTGAATGCACAAAAAAATCAATTTGTACTGCGACGCTATTGTGACTGACATTCACATGCCTCGCGACATCTACATTTGAATGCTAAGACTGAACAGTGCGCCATCTACACTTGAACATTGCTAAAATAAGTGAATAAGACTGCGTTCACATTGGGTCATAAACTCGAGTTAAAGGGACATTTTTGAAGTTAATTCATATTGATGTTGTCAATCAACTCAAGTTTATGGCTCAATGTGAATGTAATATAAGTGGTGGAATTTCAAATAGCTGTTTGCGCATATTTGTATAATTTTTTAGGGTCTCAACACAAGTGTAACTGAAAATCTTTTTTTATAATTTGAGAAAAAGGTTTGGAAAATCCTGGACCTGGACTAATAAAAGGTTTCAAACCAGTTTTGTTTTTTTTTTGCGCAAGGAGCGCACGGGTCCAGCTAGTATGATATAATGTGATAAAATTATTCGTTTGCCCAACTGCCATAAGTGCATGTAGTCGGTCGATATATAATAAAAATGTGGCTATATCTCTGTAGAGGCGTTTCCAACTGGAAAAGTATTCTACGTTTAGAATAGGTTATCTACTTTCAAATTTTGTAGTGTGCAGAACGCAAAGATCTTCGATGTTATATTTATTCGATGAATTTTACTCACCATATTTGCTAGTCTGACCCCAATCACTGCCGCCTGCAAATCCATCCTCGTAATCGATAGAGGCTTTAGTGGGGAACCTTTCGCTTTCGCCGCTACTAGCGTTACTGTTACGCTCTCATCCATTTTTACTCGCAGGTAGCAAACAGCTGCGTATGCGCATACTCCAGCATCAACGAAAGTGTGTAGTTGTACCTCATCAGCATCTTTCAAAAACATGGAATAGCATCGGGGTATTTCTACTGATGTAATGGAGGGTATACATCTTTTCCATTCACACCACTTCTCGTTAAATGGTTCATCCCAAGCTATACCAGAGCGCCACACATCCTGTGAGAGAATCTTTAGTCCTATGGTATAGCAACTAACGAAGCCCAATGGATCAAAGATTGACATCAAAACTTGTAAAGCCTCCTTTTTTGTTGGTACAAATGGGTTATTAATGAGGTCACGACAAAGTTTTTGCAAAACGGCAAACGGTGTTTGAAACTATCACATGTGGGATCCCAAAACATTCCAAGAACCTTCGTTGTAGAGCTCCCCTCTTTAGCAGTTTGATTCAGAGTACAATTTTCTTCCAGCTTTTTTAATACCTCTGGTGAGTTTGAGGACCAACCTCGTATATTAAACCCAGCGTTGTTGTGGACTTTCCGCACCTGCTGAGCAAGTGCTAGAGCGGATTCTGAATCATCCTCGCTATCGATATAGTCGTCCACGTAGTGGTTATGCTTCACTGCTTCCACCGCTCGGAGACACTCTTCGGCAAAGCTATCCGCGTTCTTGTCACGTACAAGGTGGGCAATGTTGGGCGCACAATGGAGTCCAAATGTCATTGCTTTCATGACATATACGCTTGGCTTCCGTAAATCGTCAAGCTTGTCATACCACAAAAATCTTTGGGCGTGCATGTCATTATCACGGATTTTAATTTGGTGAAACATCTCCGCGATATCCCCGTAAATCGCAACTCTACCAACTCTAAATGATAATAAAATGTCGACAAGGGAATTGCGCAAGTCCGGGCCGCTTAGTAAAAAATCATGAAGTGAGACCCCATTTACCTTTGTAGCTGCGTCCCATACCATTCGGACTTTACCTGGCTTGTTAGGATTGGTAACGATAAATATTGGTAAGTACCATATCTTACCCCTAGATGACTCAACTTCTTCTTCGGTAAGTTTCGTAGCATAGCCCTTGACAATCAAGTTATCTATTTGGTTTTGTGTGGTTAATTTTAATTGAGGTTCTTTTATTAACTTTTTTGCTAAGCAATCTAATCGTCGCCTTGCATGAGCATAGCTATCAGGAAGGACGGCGTCGGAATCACACCACAATAGCCCAATCTCGAAGTGGCTGCCAACTTTTTGACATGCGTCATTCATTATACTGACGGCTTTTGCGTCATAATTGGACATTATTTGAGTAGGTTTGGGAGATTCTATCTTAAATAAATCGCTAACCATTTCATGCAGCTCATCATACTTTCTTTGGCAGTCGCACGAATTCTTGAATGCCCAACTTCGCACCCTTGAAGCGTCCATCCCAGGCGAGTTTTGGAGGCGATTGGCTGTGACCATGTTTCTTCTCTTATTTTTAGAGGAATCGCAAGTTTCCAGTTATCCACGCCGATCAAGATTGATGGTTTTACGTTCTCGTATGATGCGAAGGGTGGTCCTGCTAGATACGAATCAATTTTCTGGAACTCTGTAGTACTTGAAATTTGAAGTGTTGCTTTAAGCAAATTCTCAGCGTCGGTGTAGCCAGCAACAGCACTGGTATTCACAAAACTGCTGATGAAAAGTGGCCATTCGTCGGGATCTCCATTGAATGTGGGGAGTTGCTTAGGAATGGCCTGCCTTGCAGCCGACTGTGCGGGCGTAGGGCCGACGGCCGACGTAAAATATATTTACATTGTTGGTTGCAGGAATTTCGCCATATTGCAACAGAATTCTGTACTTACTTTCCAAATATTTTTGCTGAATCCTCATCTCGTCTTCTAGTCACTCAAGTTGCTGTTTTTCGTGTATCTCCTTATGTAAAGTGATATGTGCCCCTTGGACATTTGGTACACCTTGTTGTGTGGTTAATTTCGGTTCGCGCGATATAGGGTATGCTGAGTAAACGGAAGTATTACCTGTTACGATTTGACTTGAAGAAACCTTTGCCGGGAGCGTTGAATACCGCCCTGTTGTCATTGTCGATGGTTGACGAACTTGCATTGGTGGATTTGGTTCGAAATCCCAAAAGTCCCAGAAGTTTGATGTCGTCGGTAACAACACGTAATTACCGTCTGGCAACGTATTGCCCTTATGTCAAAATGCACATGTGAGAGGGAACGCGCAATAACGATCCGCCGATTTTCTAAGATTTCTACCTATAATACATACACATAAATCACAAAATTTCTTAAATTACAAAGCACTCGTTAAATATGAGTTCACAGCGAATTTTCATTAAAAATCAATAAAACACGAAGCGAACTCAATAGCTTTTCCAAGAACTGTAAACAAAGAATGTAAACAAAAAACATTAATACAAGGTGGCGCAAAAGTAAGCTTCCGATGTTCAGCATATCGGTTGTGGCACGTGCAGTGTGTGCTGTTGCTCCGTCTTGTTGGAACCACATGTTTTCCAATCCCAATTCATCAAGTTGCGGCAAAAAGAACTCGTTGATCATTGCTCTGTAGCGCTCACCATTCACAGTAACCGTTTGGCCCCGACCGATTATTGGTCAAATAAATAGTCAGCAATATTCCGCGTTCTGGAGCAGTGTAGCGTAACATTGTTTATTAACGTGTATTTCGCATGTGTTTACTACACAAATGTCAAAACAGAACTGACTTTAGGGGCCAATCGCAAAATTTATAGCATTTTCTGATAGGAGGATGACTTTCGCGCCACCCTGTATGATAGTTTGACATAAGGTGTGGATGAGGACGAAGAAGACGCTATGTCATCTACGGCAACCATATAGATTATTTAATCATGAGTGGACCAATGAAAAACAAGTATTCCCAATAAAGAGCCTCTGTTGTGTGAGTAACCGTGTCATGCATTTTTGCTTTAGTTGCTTTTATTGCATTGATCACTGGATACCATTGTTTACCCGTACTAGTTTGGCATCTTCTTTTGCGAATCGGAGTGGAAGGCAGTGGATGAATGTACTCCGAGATAGTGTAATGAAGAAAATCGCGTTCAGAGTTGATTTAAAGTAAAAACTACAACTAAAAACTTCAATTTAAACTGAAATTTACATTCTGCAGGAACTGATAAGGTGTTATAACTGCTTTATATTCAATAATTTGGGTGTTTTAAGTCTTCACGTTCAATATTGCAGCATTTAAATTTGATTGTTTTATTATTGCATACAATTCACCCTGTGTGGTTTGTGTGTGTGTGCAGATTCGGAGTAAGTTGCGCTACTAGTAGACATATACTATGCTGGATACCATTGTTTACCCGTACTAGTTTGGCATCTTCTTTTGCGAATCGGAGTGGAAGGCAGTGGATGAATGTACTCCGAGATAGTGTAATGAAGAAAATCGCGTTCAGAGTTGATTTAACCCGAATCTTCCCACGATTACCATATGGTAATGCAAACATGCCGTTGCAATTTTACGTATTATGTCTGAAGTAAATAACAAAAACAAAAAAGAATAACTGTATTTCACGCAGAGGAAAATCGAAGCGAGGAAAATGAAAATGGACTTCATTTTCGTGCTCAGGAGATCGAAATACATAAGTATACAACATTTCACAAAAATCCAAAACAAAAAAAGTTATGGGACTTCCCGGGTTAAAGTAAAAACTACAACTAAAAACTTCAATTTAAACTGAAATTTACATTCTGCAGGAACTGATAAGGTGTTATAACTGCTTTATATTCAATAATTTGGGTGTTTTAAGTCTTCACGTTCAATATTGCAGCATTTAAATTTGATTGTTTTATTATTGCATACAATTCACCCTGTGTGGTTTGTGTGTGTGTGCAGATTCGGAGTAAGTTGCGCTACTAGTAGACATATACTATGCTGGATACGATGCTCAGCAAGGCGAATTCAGTACAAGGTGGGATTGTCCAATCAGCTGAGAGCGACTTTTTTCTCGAATTTTGGCACTACAAATTTCACCGCAGTACGATTTTGACATTAGATCCATTAATTACAAAAACAAAATACATGGAAAATGTGTGTCTGTATGTTTGTAATTCGCCTTGATGCCCAGTGTCCGCGTCTCTCCTGAGAGCACGAAAATTTGCTTTGTTGGAGACATTAAAGAAGCAATGTAAGATATGAGCAAATATGTAAACTGCTTTGCTGATAACTACAGTGTTTACAAAAACAAATTAATGATTATTCAGAAAAATTCACCACCGAAGTTTGTTTTCTATTTGTGGTTGGGTTTGTGTGAATTGAAATAAAGTAAAATAAAATAAATTAAATAAGATAAAAAAGAATAAAAAAATCTTATTTAAAGAAAGTGAAGGGAAAGTAAAGGAAAGGAAAGAAAAAGAAAGGGAATGGAAAGGAAAGTAAAGAAATAAAAAGGGTAATTGTTTCCTTTAGGAGACAACTCCTAAAACACGTCCAAAAATATCGCGAGAGGTATCAAACAACGCGTTTTGACTTCGGTATCAAAAATCCGAAAGCGGATATAAAAAATTGTTTGTTTCAGTGAAAAGTTATTCGCAAAAAAACAAAATGACCCAGGTCCGATCCCAAATAGGGGGCTTGATCCAAGGTATTTATGTGCAGAACACCTTTCTGCGTAGGCGCCCTTCCGCCGCGCTTCAAAAAAATAACCCTTAACCGGTCCAACACCGGCTACGCGGTCCGCAGTATTTCTGCGCAGAACACACTTTTGCACTTTTCGGTACACCCTAGTCTGTGATTACAACAACCACATGAAAATGACAGAAAATTTTCAAATTTGATTGACAATATCTCTTCACTGAAACAAAAACTTAAAAATCCGGTTCCGGATTAATGTTACCGAGCCCAAGACGCGTCTTTTGGTACCTTTCCCGATAATTTCGGACGTGTTTTAGCAGTTGTCTCCTAAAGGAAACCATTACCAAGAAAAGTAAAGGAAAGGAAAGTAAAGGAAAGGAAAGGAAGCGAATAGAAAGGAAAGGAAAATAAAGGAAAGGAAAAGAAAGGAAGGGAAAGGAAAGAAAAGCAAAGGAAGGACAGAAAAGGAATGGAAAAGAAATGAAAGGAAAGGAAATGTAAGAGGAGAGGAAAAGAAAGGAAAGGTAAGAAAAAGAAAAGGAAAGTAAAGTAAAGAAAAGAAAAGGAAAGGAAGCGAATAGAAAGGAAAGGAACATAAAGGAAAGGAAGTGAAAGTAAGGGAAAGGAAATAAAAGAAAAGGAAAGAAAGGAATGGAAATAAAAGGAAAGCAACAGAAATGAAAGGTAAGAAAAGGAATGGAAAAGAAGGGAAAGGAAAGGCAAGGTAAGACAAGTAAAGGAAAAGAAAGGAAGGGAACGGAAAGAAAAGCAAGGGAAGGAAAGAAAAGGAAAGGATAAGAAACGAAAGGAAAGGAAATGTAAGAGGAGAGGAAAAGAAAGGAAAGGAAGGGAAAGGAAAGGAAAAGAAAGGAAGGGAAAGAAAAGCAAAGGAAGGAAAGAAAAGGAAAGGAAAAGAAATGAAAGGAAAGGAAATGTAAGAGGAGAGGAATAGAAAGGAAAGGAACATAAAGGAAAGGAAGTGAAAGTAAGGGAAAGGAAAGGAAAGAAAAGCAAAGGAAGGAAAGGAAAAGAAATGAAAGGAAAGGAAATGTAAGAGAGGAAAAGAAAGGAAAGGAAGGGAAAGGAAAGGTAAGAAAAAGAAAAGGAAAGTAAAGTAAAGAAAAGGAAAGAAAGGGAATGGGAAGGAAAAGAAAGAAAAAGAAAAGGAATGGAAAAGAAGGGAAAGGAAAGGCAAGGTAAGACAAGTAAAGGAAAAGAAAGGAAGGGAAAGGAAAGAAAAGCAAAGGAAGGAAAGAAAAGGAAAGGATAAGAAATGAAAGGAAAGGAAATGTAAGAGGAGAGGAAAAGAAAGGAAAGGAAGGGAAAGTAAAGGAAAAGAAAGGAAGGGAAAGAAAAGCAAAGGAAGGAAAGAAAAGGAAAGGAAAAGAAATGAAAGGAAAGGAAATGTAAGAGAGGAAAAGAAAGGAAAGGAAGGGAAAGGAAAGGTAAGAAAAAGAAAAGAAAAGCAAAGAAAAGGAAAGGAAAGGAAGGGAAAGGAAGGGAAATGAGAGGAAAGGTAAGAAAAGGAAAAGAAAGGAAAGGAAAGAATAAAATAAATTTTTAAATACAGACTGTAAAGATTAAAAAAAGAAATCAAAGAAAGCGATAATATGTTAGAGGAAAGAAACGGCAGAGGAAGGAAGGGAAAAAGGCGAATGAACGGTATAGCAAATATTTAAAATAAAATAAAGTTTTGTGGTTGAATTCGACCACTGAGCCCTCTATAGTTATATTGATTGTTGATTAAAACGATTACGCATATAATAAATATCGCCCACCTGTGTTTTATTCATATTGGGATAAATTAGCGTTACGATAAATATTCAGTACCCATATTCGAATTATGTTAAGTGATCTAAAATTTCTATTGGGAAAATTGTTTGATTGTAATCAGTTGTCAAAACTTTAATTTAAAATCCAAATTTTTTCCTTTAGAATTTGAGTCATGACTTTGTACGAGAACTTTAATACGAGCTTGCAAACTTCGCCACGTTTTGAACGCCACGAGCATTTAGCTTTGGGTTTGACTCAGGTAAGCGAAGGTGTATTGATTGTTCGATGATTTAAAAAAAATAAAGCCAATAAAAAATTTGCGAAATTTGTTATCAACAAACTACTTTTTCGAAAAAAAAAAATGTCTCACCTAGTACTTCTAAGTCCCACCATTTGGGAAATCTAAATCAGAAATGGAAGTCCTTTAAATAAAAAAAATTGCAAATTTTTAAGTTTACATTTTAAATAGAAAAATTTGAATATTTATAAAAGTTAGCACAGCATTTTTGTATATTTTATTTTTGCAGCACCAATGTTCCGAGCTCATTACCCTGCCTATGGATAAAAGATGCGCCTTCATCGAAAGTTCCGACTCATGCAAAACGAATGTTTTTTTGATTAATTACTTTCATCTAATATTTTGCAAGTTGGACGTCACTACGAGCTCGACGGTTGGGGTAGTAATTTCATCGATTGTGCTCCTCATCATTGTTGGCATATTCTTCATTATATTGGGCGTTACAGCAGATGTTTTGTAAGTTGAGATATTATTAGTACTATAACAACGAAATTGAGTTCTTTCTGAGAAATTCTTTGATGTAAAACCTTTGCGATATTTTAATCTAGGATCTTTATAAGACAGTTAGATAAAAGGGACTTTTAACGCTCAATCATTACCTGTGGTGTTGGCGTAAACCAGTTCTTTTGAGCTTGATGCTAAACACAGAGCTAAAAGTCAAGCGAGCAACGGTACTAGCACTTCCTGATACCGTGGCTTGAATGATTTGCTTGACTCGCTTTTAGTTCGATCGACCAACTACGGTGTGGCGCTTTATGGATTGCGAAAAGGTTTAGGAAGTTGAGACTTCGGAGAGAGTCTAAGCGACTCCTTTAAAAAAACTGGGCCGAAGTTTATCTGCCTTACTTCGATATTCGATACAAACCTAAGATAATGTATCCTACTCGGGTAGCGCCGGCCTAGCATGGCCACCGTTTCAAACAGCCAGGCGGCAAATAAGGATTATATTAGGCCTGGCTTATTATCTTTATTTTAGTTGGTCGGTCATCGTAAACGAGATGTCCAATCGTAGAAGTGGCATGGGCTCTGGCGCCTCCGGAGTGCACATACTATCTCTCACCGCAAGACTTATGACAATTGAAAATATCTGTAATCTTCAGGGGGGAAAGGGTAGAGGACCTACTATGCGATTGCCTTAGAAATTACTGAATTAGATTAAAAGCCCAGAAAAGACAACTCCTGAATGCAGCATATAGTGAGTTTTACTCAAGTATTTGCTGTCTTCGACCTATCCTCACGGTTCCCAAAAGAACATGGACGGTGTGCGGTGGACGCACCAATCTCTTTGGTGGGGTTCGTGGGCTGGATTTAGATACTCTGCCGTCCTATAATATAAAAAATAATTGGCGCGATATATGTCTCCGAGGAGTTCAAGGCCGAGCTTCTCTACCAATTTGTGGTGTGCTGCTTCTAACTTTTCCAAATTGGCTGGACCTATAGTTTCTTGCCGATTTCGAATGGCATCTGCAAAGCAAATGAATTTTGGTGGGAAGCTTTCCATGGTAGAAATACACTCGGAGAGTTTGCAAACCACTGCCGAGGGGCAAATCCGTTTTGAGAAAACTTTTTCAAACCACCTTTGATGTTACCGGTCCCAGGTCTCGAACCTGTGTGTGATAGGCCAGCAACATTACCGCCAGACATCGGCGGCGGCCGTCCGTCTGTCTGCCGTTCTATAAGAGGGTTAATAAAACTCTACCACATTTTGATAGCAACCAGAACTACTACGAAGCTGCCGTGGATCCTTCTCCAATCTGTATCTCAACCATACGATTCCAAATCTATCAAATCACAATAATCATTACCATCGTACTGAAATGAAATTCAAAGGCTCCTGCATCCTAGTACGAGCTATTAAATCTCTGCTCTAGCTTACTTGTGGTTGAGCGTTCATCTACTTAATGCCTGTTGGTTAGGGACGAGGGTGAAAGAACTCCAAAACTTATCCTCGCTTAAGAGTCTATCAAAAAGAATCACCCACTGCACACCCGGAGGCTCAAGTCTGGTATTGGGTTTTTCGCAAAATTAAGCTTACAAAATTCGATAATTGAAGCTGTACCAATGTAACCGACTTTGAATAACATACCGATGTACGATCACAAAAGTAGTTTGTTCCAAACCCAGAAGAGTCAAGCACGAACTAGTATAAAGTTCATGCCAAGGCCATGTTTTGAGCAGGCTGGCAACGCCTCAGGGGATTTAGTTGGATCGCATCAAGAAATCTGTTGCGCGAAATGACAAAGACTGTGCCGAAGACTTTATACCTTTCATGAATACGCACCACGGTTTTAAGTGTCCGATCCTTACTCACATTTAGTAAAAACTCTGCAAAACTGATCATTTAAAGATACATAGCCCAAATCCCATTTATCGGAACTATGGATTATATGGGAGCTATATGTTATGTTGGTCCGATCTGGTGATTTTCACTACACACATTACATATATAATAAGTGCCAAACCTTATATTGCTCCGATCTTGCTGATTCCGACAAATGACTAATCTCATACAAAATTCATCAAGATATCTCAAAAACTGAGGGACTAGTTTGCGTACAAATAGACAGACGGACAGACGGACATGGCTAAATCGACTCAGCTCATCGCCCTGATCACTTCGATATACTTATTGGTGGGTCGATCTCTTCTTCTTCTCATACTTACAAACATCGGACCAAAGTTATAATACCATTTCATGTTCATGAAAGGTATAAAAATCTAATCAGCTGTTGAGATGATATTACCTGTATAGGTATGCCATGAATTCAATACTTCGCTAATGTAAAAACGGACTAAGTTCAACTTTTCTCTCTTTGTTAGCTTTTGTCCTGCTCTAGCTGTGCTTGCTCACATGCTCGGTATGAGTGAGAATGTTGCCGGCGTCACCTTGGTCGCTTTTGGGAATGGTGCTCCGGATATATTCAGCAGCTTGGCATATCTCAACAGCGACAGCCGTCGTTTGTATGCCGACATATTTGCTGCGTCACTTTTTGTTGTGCTCGTCGTGTCGGGTATTATCTTCTGTGCCGTACCATTCGCCGCTCAGCCGTATTTGCTGTTGCGCGATGCGCTCTTCTTGCTGCTGGACATATGCGTGGTTGACTATATGATTAAGCAAGATAATGCAATATCGGTAATTGAAAGTGCAAGTGAGTATTGAGTTACTTTTTCAAGTAAACTTTTATTAGGGTGTGTCGAAAGGGCTAATGTTTTTGTTCGACACTCTTGATTAATTTATCTTATAGGTGTGTGCCTTTTAGGGGTGCCCAAAGTTCCCAGCCTCCAAATATAGAATATAGTAGGATAATAGGAGAAGTAAATAGCAAGAGAAAGAGGAAATGAACGATCCAAAGTAGTAGGAGGATAAAAACGAAAAATCAGAATAAGAGAAAGGGTTTGTGGGATGTGAAAGAGCTGAGGAAGGGAAAGGCAGATAGTACAATTTCTGAAAATGAAGAAGATGCGAAAAATTAGAAGGGAAAAGAGTATAAATTGTTAAATATAGGCATGCTAGTTTTCAGACTAGAAGTAATAAAACAAATTGGCAGGTCGACGACAACAATATGAGATGCGAGAAAAAGCCTACTTCTCTTTCTGCACACCCTAATTCACATTTGTTTTTCAATATTTTTAAAGACAACTTCTTTTCTTTCTTTTACAAATTTTAGTAATGGTGTGTATTTACTTTTTTTACTTGTTTGTGGTTATATTTGATCAATATTTGGTAAAGCGCGCCACTAAGAGTAAGTATGCATATGACCTAGGGTGCGCCTGATTTGCATGTAGCAAAACTTTTGTTGAGCTACAAAAGAAGAAAAACCCCTTGAAATCTTTTTTAAGCCATAGGAACTTGGTCTGCTAACAATTTTGCTATATCGTACAAGTAGAAGACCTTAAATAGCTTTCAGGTCGAAATGGATTTTTACTAACTCCTTAACCAGTATAAGGATATTGCGTTGTACGCCAAAATTTGCTAATTCGGGCGCACCATTATATTACACACCCGTGGTTATGGGACATTGTGTCTAATTAATTTGTTTTTATGCTTAGTCTTGCAGGTTAAAACTCAAACTGACGAGGAGATATCCACTCTCGGTAGATAATTGCAAGAGAACATCGTCCTAAAAGTAGACTAAGCTTTCAGCGTTATTTTATTTCATTGCCGAACCCAACAACGTCTTAGCGTCGTTGCCTCCTCTGGTTTCAATAACGATTTGTGCACTATTATTTGTTCACACAAAAAGCATCGATAACTCCGACTATGGGGTTAAAGTATTCGATACTTTAGCTATTTTTGTGCCCAGACAATTTTTTCTTTGACTAATATCTTGTTTATTAACACTCCAAGTGCTATCCTGATGTGTTGTTTCTATTTGTGCTATCTCTCCGTAGGCATGCGCAAAGTGAGCATCAATAAGTATAAGCTTTTTAGCTTCTGTGCCTGCCATTTTTTCTTAGGTCCTGGTTGAATAGTTTCTGGCAAGTATCTTGCCAAGCCTTGTTGAGTAATTTGTCTGTACGAAAAGTACTGTAGACCTTAAGCCATTGAAACCACTTCTGAAATTTGATCTTGGTAGCTAAGGTTTTGTCTCACCACTAAAGGAATGTTGATTTGCTTCTCAAGATTGGACGTCTATTTAGTATGCCACCTGAAATCTTTTTTCTAGAAACTTTACTCGATCGTCCAAACTGTAGATTGAATAGGTGTCTTGTGTATGCAGAGCATATACTATGAGTGTCTAACATAATATTCATCAGACCTGTTAAATTTGATTAGTAATTAGTAATCAATTAATTAGCCGGTTTTCTAATTGGTAATGATTATTTTAATTGTTTTAAAAAAAAAGGCAATTATTGATTACGGTTAGAAAAAATCAAATAAAATTAAAACAGTCAAAAAAAAAAAAAATTTTAATTAAAAAAAAAAATCAAAAAAAAAATAGCTTTGATTACTCTAGATTCTATCTATCTATGGCGCGATATACAACAGGTATATCATCATAAACCTCCTAAGAGATTTTTGCGCCAAGCTTCTCTTCCAATTTGTGGTGTGCCGATTTGAATTTTTCCCTACAAATTGGTGGGACCTACAGTTTTTTGCCGACTCCGAACGGCATCTACAAAGGAGACGAATTTTTTGCTGAGAAGCCTGTCATGGCAGAAATACACTCGGAGAGTTTGCCAAACCACTGCCGAGGGGCGACCCCGTTTTGAAAAACTTTTTTCAAATCACTTTTTGATGTTACCTGTACCAGGGCTCGAACCATGGACCTTCGGTGTGGTAGGCCGGCAACACTACCTTCACACCACGGCGGCCGCCGTGATTTTTTTCAGTATTGTTGATGTGTATACTTATGTGCTTCTACAAAAAAAAATCCAAAAAATGTAAATCAAAGAAAATCAAAAATAATCCAAAGTAATCAAAATAACTTTTTTCAGATTTTTTTTAATCGTAAAAAATCATGATTTTTTTGATTATTTTTTAATTAATTGGAAAATAATCATTACAAATTTAGAGTAATTGGTAATCAACCATTAGATGGATTCTCAAGAAAATAATTAATCAAATCCCTACGCGAGTTTGGTGAAAATATTCCTGCCCCTTGTAACACGAAGTGGTAACGTTCCATTCCTACCTTTCCTTAGTTCCATCTCCGTAAAAAATAACAAGGTACAGTGCAGGATTAGGAAAAAAGCAGAAACAATAAGATCACAGTTGCGTCAGAACTCAACGGGGTGGCTCTCCACATTATCCTTAGTGCGAGGCTCAGATCCTTTAATTTCAGGTAGTTTCTTATAGACTATCGTGGAGTGAATAAATATACTTAATTCCAAATTTGTGGGTGTTATTCTACTGCACTTTCCTACACTGTTACAACTTGGATCTCTTACTTATTCAGATCTGACGCAGTGTATGTTCCATATGCGGAGAGTCCCGCCTTATTACATGCCTCAAGCATGTTTTCTGTCCGCGAAATAAACCAAATACCGCTGGTAGCAAAGAGGAGACCACACAACGAAACGACTCGCATGTTTCGCTCGACTACGAAAGACATCGCAATTGCACCAAGAGAGGAAGAAGTAGATACATACATTCAGCTCAGGAAAAGATGCTTCTCAAAAAGTTGGCGGTTTACCTGCGTGCTCTCAATGACTTGGAGTCTCCTTTACATCTAGTAATCAGCACATACTTAACCATATCGAAGAAAAATTAGGCAGAGTTTTTGACAGAGACTTTTTAATACCATAGCAAGTAATCATGCAACTTTTTCTAAAGTATTCTTTGCCATGGGGTGACCACTTTCGTTGTAGCCAAAGCTTTCTGACGGAAGAATTAGCGCTTAAAGAAATCTGACGACAGAGCGACATCTAACTTAAAATTTTGTTTGGTCTACTTTTAGCAACCAACAACACTAGAACAATCCCTAAATAATTTCTTTTTTTTCAGATCTAATTCGTTTAAATGACTTAAGCGCACAGGGTGCACTTAAACGCAAAGCAAAGATATCGTTTCTGAATCGGGACAGTAATTATAGTGGCATGCCCACTTTTGGAAGACCTTCGCTTCTGCGCCAATTTGTAGCCAGCTTGAATCCATATAGTCGATCTGAATGGGAAAGTGCCAATTGGTTGATGAAAATTTTTTATGTTTTACGAATGCCGATATTATTGATACTTCTGATGCTCATACCAATTATCAATATCGATGAACATAGTCATGGTTGGTCACGTTTACTTAACTGTTTACAATTCCTATTTTTGCCGACAGTAATTGCATATTCAACATGTAAGTGAGTCAAATGAGGTTTACTTAAAAACAGATACAGAGCTGGGCGATAAAGATTACGATCACAAGGTGACAACGATTTAGATTACAGTAGTCTTAATTGTGACGTTTTTTATTTCGATTAAAGTAATCATAAGTAGAATATCGCTTGTAAGGGACAAATGCTCAATCTAAAATAGCACAAACCAAATCTTGCTCATGTTTACTTCCATAAATATCGAAACTGAATGTTCAAGATCGAAACCTCGAACGGCTGCTAATGGGGAGACTTAACGCCATAAGCCACAGCTTCTTCCGATATGAACATTTCAGTCAACGGCGAAGGAGTGTTGGTTGGACACTTGATAGGGCAATGTCATATATTAGATGACAATGCCTGAAGGATTACGGTCAGCGGATTTATAAACGAAAAGTTCGGTCTTCGTAATGTCAACAGCGAGCACCGAATGAAGCCAATTAGCGATGGTGACAAAACATATGTAGGTGCAATCGATTACATATTTAATCGATCGTTTATATTATGTGAGCGATCACAATTACATAAATTAATCATAATATGAAAAACTAAAAATTTCGATTACTGTAATCGTAATCGTCTTGTGCCATCGATTGCCCATAATATTACGATTAATTGCTAATTAAGATACCTGCTATGGAAATCTCTAGCACCGCTCATATACGAAATTTGTATTTATCTTCAGTGGGTAAATACTCTCTCTTGGGGTTGCCCATCTTCATTTGGACTGGGCTGTTTGTATTGCCCATTGCTGTTCTAATGTTCATAAGATCGAGGACGAATCGGTTACCACATTTTCATCAGGGAAGTCCTTAAACGATAACTTGTCTACATAAATACTATAATCATATAGGCAAATAATTATTTTAAAAATTAATACAACTTTCTTTTTCAGTATCTGTCAATTCTCACCGTCGCTGGTTCGGTATTCGTCGTGCGTGTTTGCTGTGCTGAAGTCTTGAATATCATCACGATTCTCAGTATTTTTACCGGTCTCAGTAGTTCGTTTTTTGGTGCTACGCTCTTGGCATGGTTTAATAGTATTGGGGATTTGATTTCCAATCAATATTTGGCAAAACAAGGCTTTCAAAATATGGCACTCGCCGCATGTTTCGGTGGACCATTATTTAGTGAGTACATACCAGAAAGTAAAGCTGCAAAACTATCGATATTCACACCACTCGATAATTTCGATGATTTAGAGAAAGCTTTCTATGTGTACTTTAGAGATAAAAAGTTATCAATATGCAGCAGTGTATTAATCTATATTCGGTATAGGTTTTCATTTTACTTGTAGGTAAGGCTGTAAGCGGAATGAAGAAGAGAGATCATTGTGGTATTACTTCAAAAGAGCTTTCGGAAGAACTGGGAAGAAACTGGGAATATCAGAAGTGGGATAAAAAGTGATATAATATTAGACACGAACTTTCTGCTACATTTTCTGACTATCAAACACAAGATACTCGTATGTTATAGACTTCAATTGTGAAAGGGTAGGGGGAGTTAGACAGCTACAGGACAGTACAATATACACCGGCGACTTAAAAATAGAAAAGGAAACTTAACCTAAGCTATTCTCCAAGCAACCCCAAGCAGTCATATCGTTTCACGCACTCATTTAGTGCCTTTCAATGGGAAGAGCGACTAGACTCTGCAGGATAGTAAACTTCCAGCAACCAAAATTTTAGAAGGAATTGAGACAATATAATCAGCGATAAGAAGTAGCTCAATATTTCTCTCCGTGGGGTTCCCGGGTATAACGAGATCGAAGGAAAGAGATCCCAAATGAGGCAACAAAATAACGAACTTTAGCCTTGCAATAATATTGCTAGAATGAGGTGTACCAACCAATCCATGCTGCCGAAGTTAGGCAAATGAAGAGTAAGAGAATTTTATTCATTTCTTCGTTTGTCGATATTTAGGACTGCCGCCAACTGATTTTTCTGGGGAAACGCTCTCTAGACGGTCTGTCGGAAGAAAATTTAGCCCTTCGGTGCTTCTCAAAATTGTATGGGAAAGTAAGTGCTTCAATTCTAACCTTAAACCTTATCTAACCTAACCTATAGGGCAGATGTAGAAGCTGTCAAGATGTAGAGAAAGAGATAACATTTCTCTACTTTTTTTGGCGAGGGAAAGCACTTCTTGAGGTGCGTTCCATCGATAGACCGTTCGAATAAAGAAAGTTGAGCTTATCCTTCAATTTAACATGGAACAGTCAATAGTTTAATTTTTACAGGATTTTGCAGCGGGGTTAAAACCGTCCGAATTTATTTCATACCATTTTCGGACGCTATTCCTCTCAAGCTCTTCGTAGTCACATTTTTCTGCCTCCCTTTTTTCATCGCAAAAAGGTGCCTAGCTTTCCTCTTCAACTCGCGGTACACCCTCACCTCGTTGCACTTGCCCTCACAAAGTGCTGTTGGCAGACGGATGTAGAGCTTAAAAAGTTGACACAAAAAACCTTCACAGGTTCACTGGTGTCCTCTACTAAATACTCCGTCCTTTAGACCTCTTAAATATTGTTGTAATAACGGCAAACTATCGTTGAATACTCGTACGTAGGTAGATGGTGTTGCTGAAGTTTAAAATTCGAACCAAAATCTGCTCATAGTAATCCGGGAGGTTCGGATGGAGGCCGTTAAGTATCATCCGTAAGTAACGCGTTGCTCTATGGTACTGGGTGACCTGGTGGAGGAGATTTTACAATAAAGCCAAAGTGTTAACTTAGATGACAGCCCCCAAATATTTACAAATTATCTAACACCATAGGTCAGGTTGGGTTAAGGTAGCCGCCCCTCTGCACAGTCGAGAGGCACACTTAAACCGGATGGCCCATTGTGATACCACTGAGAGCTAAAGCCCCTTATTCCTTCAGACGTTCAGGAAGTTAAACCAACGTGTCCACTTAATGTAGAGCAAAATGTCTTCCATTACAGCAGAGCCTGCCGCTAAACGGGAAAACTGCAGAGGAAGTGTTCGACACTTTCTATATTCTATGCAACAGAGGTCGTTCGATGGAACCCGTATGCGCTCACCATGTATTCCCATCAGACTGTGAGTACCCCAATCAGGGGACCTAGGGAGGGCCGCTCTCACACCATAGTACAAATCAATTCACACATCTCTATTAGCAGCGTTCTACTTTCAAGACAGCTTTTTATCTAAAATTACATATTTAAAGATTCTGAAAGTTCTCGCAAAAATCAGGTTCGACCTTGTCTGGTACACTCCACCATTGCTCGGTGTTGCCATCCATCAATAGTTTTGCAGCTCTAACTAAAATTCGCTTGTTTATAGTTGCCAAACATATTTGCGACTTCAAACAAGAACTTTTTGTTATATGAATAAAATTACTAAAACTTATTAGATTCCCTGCTGGCTGTTGGATCTACTCTGCTGTATAAAAGTTTCACAAAAGAAGACTTCCTAATTGAGGTAAGTCAAGAACAGGCATTTTATTCGATACAACATTTGGTTTTGTTTGAGTTTTTGACCAAAATATATGAATTGGATTAACTCTTCTTTAAAATGTTTTTTTTAAGTCGGCGGATTTTTTGTATTCGATACTAAACCAACATCCCGTTGAGCGAGATGATAATGCTATATAAAGAAAAAATTGCACTATTTGCCAACATCGCATTTATGGTCAGATTTGGCTGAAATTCGGAGCCCGAGTTACTACCATTAAAAGATCGACGCTAGGTGGCGCTGAGATCGGCAAAATTTAAACTTAAAATCGAATTTATGCACCGATTTGGCTGATATTTATAGTATGTATTCTGTAATTACTGTTCAAGTAAAAAAAAATGGTCACGCTGGATGGGGCGTGAGTCGCTCTTTTTACAAAATGCGAGTGTCTGTTTTCTGTGTCGTTCCATTCGTTTTCATAATTTTCATGAACAAGAAATGGTATTATTGCTTTGGTCCGATGTTTGTAAGTATGAGAAGAAGAAGAGATAGACCTACCAATAAGTATACCGAAATGATCAGGGTGATGAGCTGACTCGATTTAGCCATGACCGTCTGTCGGTTTGTACGCACACTAGCCCCTCAGTTTTTGAGATATCTTGATCAAATTTGGTATGGAGCCGCCATTTTGTTAGAACCAGCAAGATCAGAGGAATACAACGCATAGCTCCCATACAATCGATGGTTTCGATAAAGGGTTTTTTGGCTATAAATTTTGCAATTAAAAAGCTAGGAACGCAAAGTTCTGCAGGCTTAGTACTTATTATGTATGTAATGTGTGTAGTGAAAATCAGCCAGATCGGACCTACATAACATATAGCTCCCATACAATCGATTGTTCCGATAAATGGGGTTTGGGCTATGTATCTTTAAATTAACAGTTTTGCAGAGTTTGCGCTAATTGTGAGTAAGCATCGGACACTTAACACCGTGATGCGTATTCATGAAAGGCATAAAGTCTTCGGCACAGTCGAAGACAGCCCTTTTCTTACTTGTTTCAACTAACTTGAGCTAGGATCTTGAAATATTTATTGTAGCCTAGTTTTCGAAGACAATGCAACTTACAAAAAAACATCCGATAGGTGGTGCGCGTGTCTCTGTATTTTCAAAAATCGCATTAAGGTCCGATTAGGCTAGAAATTTAAACATATTTCTATGCATACTGTCTGTTAAAGAACTTTTTCTCAAAAAAAATTACTTTCTAGGTGGCACTAATTTCAAGAACAATGAAATCGGCATGCTAACTTTGAATTTAACTCACATGCTCAATATCTATCCACATATCGAATTCCTATTTTAATATATATTATTAGCGTACCCGGCAGACGTTGTCCTGCCTAGAAGTTTACTTGCCTACATTTAACAAATTGTACTCGTTTCCCTCCCCACCTTTCGCTTCTCCTACATTTATCCTTATCTCCTCCTTTTTCTTTCAACTTTTGCTTTTCCCCTATCCCCATATACCATTACTCTTCTTTATCCTCTTAATTTTCCTCTAACACCACCTCTATATCTCAAATTTCTATACCTACTCCCCTTCTTCTCCCATTACCTCTGCGGGTACTGATATGTATGTATATACTTTCGAAGATATATAGAATTAACTTTTATTTGAGCCTGGTACTGCTTTCTGAGCTATGCCGAATTGCTACTTTGAGTAGCCTGGAGGCGTTGCCCAAATCTCGTTTCACAGAGACCGACAATAAATTTTGGACATTAATGAGGTACAAACAAAACATACAAAAATTTGAAAGTGGCACCTCCCACTTTTCCAAAATTATGTAAATCATGACTAAATGGCACATATATCCAAATATCATTAATTAAGACCTAATACGGTCAGAGTTATGACGAATTTAAATTTTATATAGCTTGGGGGCAAGGCACCGCCCATTTTTCCAAAACTATATAGAGATTATGCTGTTCCCAACGAGCTTCTGAACCTATCGTGAACGTTTCATAGAGATCGAATATAAACTTTGGACATTAATGAAGCACAAACAAAACACAAAAAATGTGGGCGTGGCACCGCCCACTTTTCTAAAACTATGTATAGCCTATGCTTTAACCTGTGATCCCAAGAACATGCTGTCAAAATTTTATAATTTTTATTTATAAGATAAAAAATAGTAAAAATATTTTTTTATTCAATTTCTTCTTTTTTTTTCTAATAAAAAGAAGCTCAAAAAAATCTCTCGTGAAAAATCTAATAAAGAGTTGGAATTATTCCAAACAAAAAACTGCTTCCTCAGTGGACTACCAAATAATATTTTTTTCCTTTCAGGATTTTGGCGAGGGCATAATAGGCGAGAATTCTACAATTTTCCTTATTATCAGTTTGGCTGCAATTCTACTATGCGCCACAACAACGGATTTCTTTTTTCGTCCAAGCATTGGCGTTTTTGTTATTTTTATGTATTTATTATTTTGCTTGTACAATATACTTGGGGAATTTGAAGTGATACATTTCTATGGCACCGATCACAGAATGGATTTGCGCATCACGCCAGAACTATGAAAATCACATTTGTACCATCGATATTAAATAAATATGCTAATAGTACTGGGAGCAATAAAAACGCTAATGAAATTTTAATCTAATCTAATTATACTCACCCGTTTTTCTATTAGTTTATCGCAAACATTAAATACAGTTTTTATTGGATTTTTATCCATTCGTATTGTTTTGTCATAGTAGGTGACTTTACGTGGCACATATTGCTGATCAAAATTGAGGTGCTATAAACAAACAAAATTTATAAAAGTGAGCAGAATTTAATTTTTTTTGGAAGTTCAAAGAATCTACATACCGCTATCGTCGTGCGAAAGTGCGCTTCACTTTCAGGATCCGTTAGTACACCGCCAATATTGTATGTAGACGGGTTATCTGAATGTTGGTTGTGTTGTATGTGTTTTTGTGCGTTAACTCCTAAATGTATACTACACAAAAGCAGGCACACACTGGTGAGTCGACTCATGGTTACAGCAGTGAATTAGTTATTTGAACGTGATACGGAGTGCATATCTGCGACAACCAAAGAGAGGAAAACAAATTAAACAAATAAGGAAGTCTAAGTTCTGATGGAACAGAACATTATATACCTAGTAGTGATCTATTATGGCATACCAATTTACGCAGCTCTATTTTAATACTTTTCAGTTCGTATTATAAAGTAAGCTGATTGTTTTCAATAAAAACACTTATGTTATGAGTTTTGAGTTGAAAATTAATTCATTTGCATATAAATAGATTCCCTAGCAACCGTTGCTAACCACATTATTTAAAATTCCAATACAGGCAAAATTTATGTTTGTAAAACTTGCGTTCAAATAGACAGACGGACGAAGAGACGAACATTACTAAATGGACTCAGATCATCGTCCTGATCATTTCAGTACTTATTGATGAACCCATCTTTTTTCCTTCTCATACTTACAACCATTTCATGGATATTTATTTATTTATTTATTTATTTAGCCAAACAGTATACAAGATCTTATAGGCTACAGCAATTAAGTTAATAAAATATAAAAATACCTTACTTATAATAATTTATTAAAGAGCTCATGAAGTGATTTTTCGAACTTGAAAAATCTATCTCGATGAGTTTGGCAATTCTGTTGAACTCAATCAAAGCTCAATCAAATGAAACAAGCGTACTCAAGCTTGGAACGCACAAACGCTGAGAATAAGAGCTTTAGCGTATAAGGATCAGTGAAATCTCCGCTATGACGCCTAACAAAAGCAAGCATGGCATAAGATTTCGAAATACATAGATTAATATGACTTGTAAAAGCAAATTTCGAATCAAAAATTACTCCCAAATCTTTAAACTCACTTACCTTAGCCAGAGGTATACATATCAAAAAAGATATATAACTTTGCTATTGCAGTGGGATATCAACTACTTGCCCGGATATTTCATTTCATTACATTTATTCATCAATGTGTTAGCACAATAAGAAATATGAATTTTTTTGTTCAACAATCGAGAATATACACGTAGGTTGCTTGCGTGTTATCCGATTTTGGTTAATTTTTGGCAGGAGTATACTATGTACATACTATTGAGAAGCAGCTGACCAATTTCCATTGAAATTTCTTGTTGGAACTATAAGCAATGTCCTTTGAAAATAGCAGAACTTGTATGCTGAAAAGTGGGCGGCGCCAAGCCTACTTTCCCAAAATTCACAAACATTTTTTTACGATCAAGTTTTGCTTAAAGAACTTATAATGTGTGCAAGATCTTATTGATATAGTTTGCATGGTTATAGAAATATCGCGCTTTACAAACAAATTTTCCAGAACTATGTTAAAAAACTAGGCGTGGCCGTTTACCTATTTCGTTCATTTTTACAATAAACATTTCCCTTTATATATTCAACATTTTCGCCAAATATCGTTTCGATAAATCAATTTTTGCCGGAGTTATGGCATAAGAAGTTTTGTGGAATAATCTACCATAAAAGATGCGGGGCCAAGCCCATTTTTCAAAAATTTATATTTTTCGACTTTCATCGTTCACGGACACGTTGAAAGCGAAATAGAAATGATATAAAGCTTTTTTACGCAAAGTTATTGCCTATTTAATATATCTACGATCCTTTTCAAAATCTTTCGTATAAAAGTGGGCGTGGACGTTAACCGATTTCGCCCATTTTTTTCTGAAGCATTACTTCTATTAATATAAATATGTGTGCTAAATTCCGTTTTGATATATTGAAAGGTTTTTGATTTATGAACTATATTATTTCTAAATTTGACTTAATCAAAAGTGGGCGATGCCACGCCAATTTTCAAAAATTTCTTAAAAATTTAATTTTCTGCCTTAAAGTTAATGTACACACCAAATGTATCCTTATAAGTGTATTATGTCCTGAATAATCACTTTTTTGTCTTTTCAAAAATATTCTATATATAAAAAGTGGGCGTGGCTATCATCCAATTTCGCCCATTTTAAATAGCGCTCAGAGATGAGTGCCAACGAAGCTGCATACCAAATTTCATTGAGATATCTCAAAATATACTCAAGTTATCGTATTAACGGACGGACGGACCCACGGACATGGCTTAATCAATTTCTCTTTTCCTCCTGAACATTTTGATATATATAAGTCAACATCTATCTAGATCCGTTTATGCCGTTACACACTACCATTAGGCGAATAAAGTTAATATACCTTGTGAAATCTGAAAGCGAAATGAGCTTCGTTGAGAAACGGAAAATATAAGCTTTTTTCGATTTTATAGAAGTCCGAGATTAGATAGTGTCGCTGAAGAAAATTATTAACTTTTCTGTCATCCCAGGATTTCCAGGACCAAAACCGTGGACACAATTTATTTTTTGAAAACAGTCCAACAATAACTTTAACATTCATACTTTTATTTTTTCTCACCATTAATAATAGTTATCTTTGGTGAGATATGTTTTAAGGACATACTTTATATCGTTCATCTATGCTGATGTATATGATTGGTAAATTTAAGTTCAAATGTTCTTAAAATAATTAAATTTGTAGCTCCTAAAAGTAGTAATCACACTTCGAAAACAAAACTTTAAGTTTCTCTTGAGCACATGACTATGACTATTTATCATTATTTTCCATTTCAATAATTATTTTCGTATTAAATGTGTAAATAAATCCATTAAAAATCTTAATTTTTTTAGAAAATAAAATATTTATCAATAGTCGTTAAATAAAATAAAAGTTAATGTTTTGTTTATTTGTGTGTTAGATGTTTTTAATTACTTTTGATTATTAAAATTTTTTATAATGTACAGGGTGGCGCAAAAGTAATCCTCCTATCAGAAAATGCTATAAATTTTGCGATTGGCCCCTAAAGTCAGTTCTGTTTTGACATTTGTGTAGTAAACACATGCGAAATACACGTTAATGAACAATGTGACGCTACACTGCTCCAGAACGCGGAATATTGCGGAATATTTATTTGACCAATAATCGGTCGGGGCCAAACGGTTACTGTGAATGGTGAGCGCTACAGAGCAATGATCAAAGAGTTCTTTTTGCCGCAACTTGATGAATTGGGATTGGAAAACATGTGGTTCCAACAAGACGGTGCAACAGCACACACTGCACGTGCCAGAACCGATATGCTGAACATCGGAAGCTTACTTTTGCGCCACTTTGTACATTGGACATGGACTGTTAAAAATCTACGAAAAATTTGACATTGGTGCAGACGGGTTTCACTCCTAGAAATCAGAGTCCGCAAGAGGAAAAACTATATTATTAATCATTTAAAAGTTCTAAAAGTACTCTTCGCAGAAATGCACTTGATCACGATCCTAGGTAGTGGTAATTTTTTTAAAAGCATTCCCATGGGTTTGTTGTTTTTTAATTAATGTGTTTTGTTTTCAATTCCACAAAACCTCCAATATAACCATGTGTTAGAAAATCGGGATATTACAATATATAGAGTATAATTGTTCAAATTGTACAGATTGCAATTACATAAAAAGAAAATGAGCATTTGTTTAGTAAATTTGATAAAAAACAGATTTAACTATATTTTTTAAACTTTAAATTAAATACTGCAAAATTTATTAACTAAAACAGTTCTCGGGAAAAACCCCTTTGAAGAGATGTACCGTGGTATCATCGAAACAGTAGTAAAAGAGTTGTCGGTTTGTTCACCCGCTGTTCGTAGTTGCAATGTTTCTCTCAAAAAATTTTACCAACAATTAATAAATGCATAAAATGCTTCAATGAAAATATAATGCGCTGTTCCCAATGCACACCAAAACATACATTATTATTGATACTGGTGCATAAATAAAACGACTTAAGTTTCAAAAGGTATTATGTTACACAATACTAAATATATTTCCAGAGGCACCCTATCGACATTTTGGCAGGCGGTGCCTAAACAAGGAACCCCTTTTTTAATGTTAAATAATAAGTATTGGCGGCCGCCGTGGTGTGGCGATAGTGTTGCTGGCCTACCACACCGAAGGTGCAAGATTCGAGCTCTTATACAGGTAACATCAAAAGTGGGTTGAAAAATGGTTTTCAAAACGGTGTCGCCCCTCGGCAGATGTTTGTTAAACTCTCCGGGTGTATTTCTGCCATAGAAAGCTTCTCAGCAATGTTCACCTGCTTTGCAGATGCCGTTCGGAATTTGTAGGAAAAATTAAAGGCAGCACACCACAGATTGGTAGAGAAGCTCGGACTTAATCTCCTCAAAAGGTATATATTTATCTATTTATTTGTCAATATCTAAATATTAGTACAGTAAGATTTACATCTCTTTTTGCACAACATATATGTATCGCACCAATTATTGGTTTATATAAACAAGAATTATTTGCCGATTTCTGAAAGAAAGTTCAAAAATAATTATCAGTTAAAAGAAATTCAATCAATTGATTACTAATTCTAATTAAACCATTCCGTACCAATCTGTTCTAACTGTACTGCAGCCTGCCGCCGCTAAATTAATAACAATGCAGCGCTATAGTTTAACATTGGATCTTCTCTCGGCGCTCAGCAAACGCTCTTTCTGATCATATGTTTTTGACATTCCTCCCATTCAACTGACATTCTTATTAGACAAATTGGTCGTCAGCAAACCACTTGTTGAATCTCGCAGTTCGGTCTCGATTAGTTTTTAAAATTCAATTTTTGTGCTAAAATTTCACATTTTCTTGAGCAAAAATACGTTTACTAGCTAAATATTTGCTTGGTGTTTGCGATAAAATAATTTTTTTTATGAAAAAAGTTTGCATAATTGTGAAATTCTTCATATTTAGAATGCTATTGTGCGGGTGTATGCGTTTAGTGGGCTAGTAAAGCTGACTGCGCCACAAAACGCAAAAACGAAAAGAAAGTCGACATATTTGAGCCACCAGCTAGAAGAAAAACGCGTAGAAAAAGGCCGATCGAAAGTGCATAAATAACAATAAAATATTTTAATGGACGACACGCTTATCTAATATAAAAAAAAAAACAAAGCGCAAGCATTGTGCATCTACAAATATAGTAAAATAAGTATGAATATTGGTATGTAACAGCAAAACGTAGATAGTGATAACTTGGTGAACGCTGTGGGTGTGTTAGCAGCGGGTAAACCAACTGGAACGTAGCCGGGCATTGCTATGGTTAGTTAATAGAAGCGGCGACGGGCGGACAACAAAGCACATTTGACTAGGGCGTTGAAACTTGTACGCGGAAACAAATTCATATTTTTCTACGTTTATGAGTGCCTACAATAGTTTTATTGTTTTGTTTTCGTAGTTTTCCTGTGCCACACGCTCGCCAATTGCCTCCTCGTTCATTTCGTCATCAAAATTTGTGTTTTAACTAGTTGAAAACAAATGTTATTTTTCGTTTAACAGTTGAGCAATTAACAACTCTTTTAGTAGTTAGCTGAGCTGTGCAAATATTCTTTGTTTTGGCTGAAATGAAAATGTATAATCAAAATCTAAAAAATTGCGAAAAGTATTAATTATTTGTACATGGCTGTGGCGACGTACAATGTGAATCTGCTAACTCCATCCATATTGCTCTATTTATATAAGACAAAAAGCATTCCCAAAAGAAACATTCCTAAAATACCTACAAGTATACATAGATACGAATACTGTTAACAACAACAACAACAACGAATATTAGTGTTCAGAAAATTAACATTTTGACAGTTGGTCTTTGTGGTAAGTCTACTATTCATAAATTATGATGCATAAAATCTAGTTAAATATTTTAAACTGTTTCAGATTTACAGTAAGCTTTTGATATTAGATATGCGTCCATACCTGATACATATGTATGTAGTATGTAAGTCAACTAAATGGCTGTTTATCACCCGTATCTAGAAAAAAACACTTGGTAACTGTATGATCTGTTGTTCTTTGTAGTAACGGAAAACACTCCCCAGGGTTTTTGGGAGTGTTACAGACAGCTGAAAATCTGTGACAATATGTTTTTTTTTTATTTTTATTCAGAGGCTATATAATCAATTGCCGGGTGATGACGGATACCCGCCGAGCTGTTCAATGAGAAATGATTTAACTCTTATGAGAAATACGGGTGGATGAGCGCTTATCGTGCAAGTCACACCAACTTCATCGAAATCAGCCTGCTCAATATCATGTGATACGTATAATATGTTATAAGGTTCTATGTAGCGTATTGCGTAATACCGAAAAAGATGCATGATAACAGAAATGACATACAAATGAAGCCGTCAAACCTTCTGATAGATTATAGTCGCCTTTTGGGATTGGTGGATTATCCTGTTGATATTTATCTTATTGCCCTTGAAAAAGGAATCGCATGTAAAGTCATCTCTGGGATGAATGGGTCAGGACTGTGACATTTGGGAGATAAAAATTCAAAACTGTAACAGTCTTCGTATATTGAGGAACACTCCACCTGTTGCGATTATTGGCTCGGAATCATATTGGAACTGTGCGCCCATTAAATCTTAGCCGAATGATTTGATTGTATACTGAAAGTATTCAGGCAAACGGTAAACTTTGCTGTCATGTGTATATTGTTGTTTTATTGCTTGGTTTGCATGGCTTGCAAGCATGCAACGTGCATCAGATAGCCCTCACATTATTAAGTACAATATAATAAACTATAATGAACTATAATGAACACAAAGGGTAATCTTTACAATCGTATGCGCATATTTTTCATTTCACCATTTAAGTACTTATACATCATGGATAGAACAAGAAAAAGTTTTGGTACAAAACTTATTTCCAAGATGAGCATACCTTTTGCTTTGTCGAATATCAAAGAAGATGTGACGTCTTTCACAGTACGTTGTAAAAGCTCCCAATCTCTATTTGAACCCCTGATGCCTCTATCGGTCCCTGACATACATATGCATATGTGCGTAGCCCCACATACATAGATACACATATTCACCTAACCGTGAAATATTTTTTACTAGTAAAACTGTATCGCTTTGCCCAGATGAATACGACTATCTCCAGCTACCAGTTGTTGCTGTTAACAACAACAACAACATCTCCAGCTACCAGCTACTTCCATATCAACATACATATGTACGGACACTTGCAGTCGGCATTGTTAAGTAATAAACTTAACTATCGGCGGCAAGCCATTTATTTTAGATATTTGAATATTTCGCGGGAGAAACAACCAGCCTCCAAGAGCAACTGGCACTGGCGCTAAAAACTGTCAACCATTAAATGTTGTCGTTGCTGGTGTTGGGGATCGTCATGACGTATGAGTATTCTCTGAACGCACGCTGTGCAGCGTATGCAATTGATTCTAATTAAAGTGGATATTTATGCCAGAAAGTGCAAGCGCACGAACCATATGAGCATATATGTATACATACCCTGCAAAAAATACGTTTGGTCGAGGATGAATCCGAAATGAGTCGCAAAGGAAGATGCGACTGATGCCAGTTTTGACCTCTTTTATATGGGTTGAAGGGATCCCTTTTGTTTCAGCATGTCCTATGAAGAGACTAATTATGCCCTTTTATGCCTGAACGGTTAGTGTCGAACAGGTCTCGCTGAAGGTTTTGGGGAGTGTTGTCGAAAGTGACAGTCCTTTGCCGGATATGAACCCGTTACGCTCCGGTACTCCCTTGCGGTACATGTCCGACTGTCGCGGGAGCAATTTGGTATGACCAGTGTAACCTTCTAGGTCATGTCACCCCTCTCTCCGTAAGGAAGAAGAAGATGGGTAATGAGAGGTGAGAGGCATCATATCCGTAGATCAACAATCGAGTTGCACATTTCTGCATTTAAGTCGTATCTTACGACAGGTATTGCTACCTCGGGCATATTCTAAACCCCTAACCCGAAAGGGGTTACGGGTACGGTTGGATAAATCTACTATTAACACCTATAAGTAGGCTACACGAATTAGCCTATAACGGAATAGTTGGGAAAAGGTATTGATCGCGGATCACTCTCCTTAGAGATTAGTCCCACAATTTTTTGCAGGGTACATACAAACATACACCCACATTTGCATGCGATTTATTAAATTTTGTCTGATGTTTGCTTAGCTTTATCTACTGTTATTGTTAGTGTAACGTGAGCGGGCGCATCGCTTTGTCCAATTTGTATGATCAATTCGTATTATTTATAGTCGTCGGGATTCTTTGTGTCTTTATTTAGATAAATTAATTATTCAATTAAGAATCGATAAAAACATAGTTAAATATATGTATTTTATGGAATAGGGGAAAGAAAATAAATGGATAGTAATTAAGGAAACATATTTGACCTTTTCATCGATAATAATGTTAGCAATGAAAACCCCACAAAGAACAAGGAGAACTCTGTAGGTTAAAAGAATTGTAGAAAAAAGAGAATCAAAACCCAATTTCAATTTACGGATATTAGATTACATAGGTAAGAGTACCTAATTATTAATATTCTGTTGAAAGGCATATAATTAGGACAATGACCGCATTAGAAGAGACGTCTTTTCATGCAGTTTGAAAACGAATTGAACCATCAGGTTGATGGCATGCCTCTTAATTATTGAGAAAGGCCACTCGTTGTTGTTGTAACAATAGAAACACTCCCCGATACGCTCCGGTACTAGCCCAAATGGCCCGGGAATGATTTGTTTGACACCTAGAATGGTCGACTCACATTTCTTATCTGTACTCTAAAAGATGTCGGCAGTTAACACTGCCACCTTACGTGAAGTAAAGCAGGACGGACAGTCGTCGTGTGAGGTAACAGTTGTTGTTGTTGCTATTGTTGTAACAGTGAAAGTCGTTATAACCGTCCGTTTTTCATGGAGTTGCACTTCGCTACCCTTTTCAGCACCAAACAATGTCACTCTCTCTAATGTACATATAGTAGTATACGAAAGACCGGACCTCACATGAGTTCTTGAATGCGATTGTCTGTTCCACTACTTTCGGCATAATCTTGCGCCCTAGTAAATAAGCGTAAGAAATCTACTTACCGTAATAACCCTCATTATACCTTATGGTAGACTTGTCGGTTGAGCAAGATGAAGAGCTTTTACAACAACCACGCCAAGCTGGTACCTACAATCCTCTTATCAGGGCGCTGTCCACTTAACCATGAAAAAATATCAAAAATTTATGGTTAGAGAATTTAGCTAATTGAATCACCCCTGCGGTTTAAGGGCTTAGAATATGGCCGTGGTAGGCATACCGGTCGTAAGAGGCGACTGCAGGTAATGACGTGCAACTCGATGGTTGATCTACGGATATGATGCCTCTCACCTCTCATTACCCATCTTATCCTTCCTTGCGGAAGGAGGGGTGACATGACCTAGAAGGTTTCACTGGTCATAAATCGCTACCACGACAGTCGGGAGTACCGGAGCGTGCCGGGTTCAAATCCGGCAAAGGACTGTTAATTCGACAACACTCCCTAAAACCTTCGGGGAGTGTTTTTGTCGTTACCACAACAACAACAACAACAGCAAATTGAATCAGTGAGCCTTTTCTCTTTCGTTTACCGGATGCCATCGGGAAGACTAAAGAGCTTCTTACAAAGGGTCTCATCCTGCCTACATCCATTGTTTAAATTGATATTTTTCTTACCTCCATCCCATAAATAAATTTTTTTAATTACTTATTGTTAATTTTTAATTCAATCATTCATTGTCCTTAGGCTTCGACATACTTAAGAATTGAAGTATTCACCAAGAGAAACTCAACTTGTCATCGATTTCAATTATGCAAACAAAACCTCATTTCATGCAATACCTTCTCCACCCTTTTCAGCAATGCCCCTATGGGTCCTTTTTCGATTCAAGTCAATCATCTATGATGTTGATTGCATGCGAAAAACTTATGCTCGTGGTACATACAACCATTCCCTGTTTCTTTGTTTACCTCCTTCAATTCTATTGTGACACATTTTTCGAATTCCGTTCTTTTCTTTACACCTTTTTGTTTGTTTTCGCTTCCTTCAAGGACTAGCCTCATCTATAAACTTTTAAAGTTGATTGATAGCGATATTGATAGGGGTAGATATGGGGACAGGAATAGCGATAGCGGTATCGATAAAGATCCTTTTTGATAATTTAAGCCAAGACTTGTGGTATCACAATGGAGTGTTAAGTATCAGACTCGAGGTTGCCACAATCTGCGGGTGGATAAATTTCATTTATTAAAAATATTCATGTTGTAATCGAAATCTACCACTTTTTTCTCGCTCTCACATCTGCCAACTCCTCCAACTCTACCATTAATCAAAACTTTCAACCTCCGCCTAGTTCTGGCAAAAGCTGAACAACTAAGCAAGAAATGACTGGAGGATTCCACTTCAGTAGGCAGCTGTGGGAGGAATTATTTTCCAATATGTTGAAGCACACTGCATATAGTCCAGTTGCGGAGCGCCCTTTTAGACAGCATCAACAGCCATAAATCATACCTAGTCAACCAAATGAATTCTCAGATCTCCTGCATAAATAGCCTTTTTCGAGACTCTTGAGATCTATTATATCGATGGAAGTGCAGCTCTCTGTGTGGTTTTTCCACGTGCGAGATAACTAGGCCTTCTTATTATACAGAACGTACAAATACTTTTGACCCTGAATAAATCCGAGATATCAGCTTTGGTAAATGTTATCACCGTACACTCTTTAAAAAGCGCTCTCGCCATTAAAATGGACAACAACTCTTATTATTACCGACGCAGCTGCAGATATATTGCAGCGAAGGAGGTGGTAGGCATTAAAGAAGTCGAAATCGGTTGCTTACGCACGGTCAACCGTTTCTCAATGACCTACGGGGGTATCGAAGGCAAAAGCTGAATATATGGACTCCACGAAGTGATGTGATCTCCTGTTTTTGGCATAGAAATCGATTGAGATTGTATAGGCTATTATAATGGGGCTCCATCAACAGTCTCTTCAAGGAGAGAAAGGAACGAACCCAACGAGCAGGAATGTTTTTATTCGGAATGATTACCGGTTTGATCAATTATTTTCTCGACAATCCATTTAATGATTGATTACCATTACTTTCAATTTGTAATGATTATTTTCTAATTAATTAAAAAAATCATGATTTTTTACGATTATTAAAAATAATCGAAAAAGTTATTTTGATTATTTTTGATTTTTTTTAATAGTCGTAAAAATTCCTTTTTTTTTTTTTGACTATTTTTATAATTAATTGGAAAATAATCATTAAAATTGGAAGTAATGGTAATCAATCATTAAATGGATTCTCAAGAAAATAATTAATCAAACCGGTAATCATTACGATTAGCTATCATTATTTAACAGGTCTGATTGCCTTCGGTTTTGAAAAAAAAAAAAAAGAAACTGAAAAATTATCAAATGATTACAAGTAGAGCACAACCAAAATGCATTCTTCGCAATTGAGATGGGTGATAAGACACAAAAATTAATTATAATTCTGGTTTTTTAAAAATTAAAAAAAAAAAAACAGTGCCAATTCACTCCTTTTTTGGTTACCTTTTAATGCATTTAGGAGTCCTCTTTTTAAAATTGTTTGCGAAGAGTCCTTTCGGATTATTTGAAAAATCCTATAGGATCACTTTGCGGACTCCTCTGGCTGACAAGGCACTTACTAGGGGTGTCAATTCCGGGATCCATGTTTTTTTTTTCATTCAATCAATGTTTGATATTTTTATCTGAATGTGCCATCTTGTAGAGCAAAAAATTATTTAACACGGATTTTAAAAGTTGCGAAAGTGTCTTCTTCTCACGACATTTTAAAATGTATCGGCTAAAATTACTTTACAAAAATATACACATTTTATTCTAGATTATATATTTAAACATCCATTGACAATTCAAAACATTTTGCTTCAAAAATTCAAAACCTTTGAAAAAAACTTATTTGATTTTGCAATGTTACTAACCCATTACAGCCCACTGTCCCCCTTACTAGGACACCTTCAAATAGCAAAACCTGTATTTTAAACAGCGAAAACAGATTATGTTACTACAATTATAACATAGAATAATAATAATAATTCCCAACTGATAACCCACCATCCCTCTCAACCGACACGAGGGGCGCATTCGCATAACGCACGCCTTTTTTTTATGTATATAAATATATATATTTTGCCGAGTCGTTGAAAGGCAGGGGTTTGTTAAGTGTCGAGATCTAAAACTGCTCAGCTACAGAGGAAAACTCATCAGCTAAGTAACACAAGAAATTAAAACTTATAAATAATGTATTAAGCGAAAAAAGAATGAGTTCGATTGTAAAGAGTAAATTCATAAAGTTGCTATGGGTTAAGCGAGGATAGTATCGGTTTTTTAATGCTAAACAGCGAGTCAGAAATATCAAATATGCTGGAGTGAGTGTTATACTTGTCACACAAACATCAGAAAGGTGCATTTAATTCGAAGTTAGTGCTACACTGTTTCAAAAAAAGAGGTTTAAAATGTCTTGATGGCCGAAAAGGAAGGTTGAAGTTTGCTTCTCCCAACAAAAATGGGCTAGAGACCAACCCGTTTAATAATTTAATAATAAATATTGTTCCGAGCATTTCTCTACGGCTAGCAAGGGTAGGAAGGTTCATAAGTTTCAAGCGATTAGTATAGGGAGGCAAATTATACAAGGAATCCCATGAAAGATCTCATAAAGCGAAAAGTAAGAATTGTTTTTGAACCGATTCTATCCGATCAACGTGGACCTGGTAGATCGGATTCCAAATAATTGAGCCATTTTCTAATAACGGTCTTACTCATGTTGTACTCGTAAAAAGGGCTTTAGTTACGTACGGATCACTAAATTATTTCGACCGTCGCTTAACGAATGATACAACATCCCTAGATTTAGTGACGGTTGCATTAATATGAAGATTGAAGCTAAGTTTGCAATCCATCGTAATTCCCAAGTCCACAAAATCATGCACTTGTTCAAGACTATGATGGTTGATTAAGTAGGAAGCTGGCTGTGTATTTCTGTGCGAAAAACACATATACTTAAATTTTTTAAGATTGAGTGGCATGTAGTTTAAATCGCACCAAGCACCCAGTCTATCAAGATTTGATTGAAGTAAAGCTCTATTTTCGCTCATCGAGTAAGACATACAAATCTTAACGTCGTCAGTGTACATCAAAACTTTTGAAAACTTGATAGTACTGGATATAATGAACAGCAGAAACCAAATCGGGCCAAGATGGCTACCTTAAGGAACACCAGAAGATACATCAATGACCTTAGACAGCGCATTTTTAAACACTACTCTTTGTGCCCTGAAAAGAAGATATCCAGCGGGTGAGACTGGGTTGATAGCCCAGTAGAACAAGTTTATGAATAAGTAACGAATGACAAACTTTGTCAAACGCTTTACTGAAATCTGTATATATAATATCTGTGTGCATTTTTTCTCTAAACGCGTTTGAAACATGGGTTGTGTATTCTAGTAGGTTCGTACTTGTTGATTTTCGGCAATCAGTGAGGATATAGAAGTTGTAAGCTGATTTGTAACAATGGCTTCAAATAATTTGGGAATAGCGGAAAGCTTTGCGATGCCGCGGTAGTTATCTGCAGATGACCTACTCCCACTCTTATAAAGTGGTATAAGGAAAGATTCTTTCCAAACAGTTGGGAAGACGCCGCTTTTTAAAGACAAATTAAAGAGATCAGTTAGAGGCTGGTAAATGTACTTAGCACAGTTTTTGAGAAAACATGCAGAGATCATATCAGAGCCACATTTAAATGATTCCTTTAGAGTTTTTAGATGGGATAAAACATTTTCAGGAAAAATTATTGGACTATTAATGATGTTGCTTGTATTTAACTGATATGGATATTTATTTCATCGAGAAAAGAAATTTGAAATATCTTGATTATCGCTGGATATAGTCTTGGTATTTCATGGTTAAGATAAGGTTCTTTTCAATTTTATAGATATAAGCTGTGTAACATTTAATTCAATTCTAAATATTTCTGTCGTAGGTTGGAGTACTTTAAGTAATCTTTGCTTAAACCGGATTTCTTGTATAGCTTGAATGAACGGTTCTTTTTATTTTTTAAAGCTTTCAGTTCTTTAGTGAACCATGCTTGTTGCGCTGGTCCATCAGAGAAAGATTTACATTTAGGTTCATGCTTTTCAAAGCGCCTATAAATAGTATTATTGGAATGTGAAACGTTAAGCTCAATATCGCCATAATATTCAGGCCAAGTTAATTTAGACAAATCTGTATTTAATTTCTTAAAGTTGGATTTAGCAAAGTCAAAGTCAAAGCGACTACTAGAATCGCATGGTTTAGTATCACTGCCTTCTACATTAGTTATGATTTCGTAAACGATCTCAAAAGAAGGATGGTAAATGTCTTTCGGTGAAACCAAAGGATCGCATCTACTCAAACAGAATTTAGATGTATCATCGACGAAAGCTAAGTCCAGGACCTTGTCGAAATTGTTTGGGGTAACATTTATTTGATTAAGACAAAGGTCTGCCATTTCATCTAAAAAGTCATTATACCCCGCTTTGTATGGAATTGGCACTATTCCCCCATATATGCGGTAGGTTAAAATCGCCCAGAACGATCATCGATACGGGAAGGTTAGTAATTAAATTTACAGTTTTCAACAATGAGATATGCTGCATAACAAACCGCTAAGTTTATATAAGCGTCGGACGCCCTTGAATTCACTTGACTCGATGCCAGGAACATTAACCTCCTCAGAGGGCATTGACGATGAATAACTATCAGAACGCCACCCCGACTCTGTCAATGCGATCGTTTCTGAATGCCTGATAATCATCAGATAAGACTTTAGCGTTAAAAATATGTGGTTTTAGCCACGTTTCGGTAAAGAAAATAATATTGTAATTACAGCAAAGAGATTTTAAATAAAGTTCGGTTAGTTTGGTATTTAAACCTCTAACATTTTGATAGTAAAAATTTCTAACCACAACCAGATTCCTAACAGTTGGTTAAGGTGCCAACCTAATAGGTTGGGGCTCGGGTTTTTTTTTGCGAAGTTGACTTCGACGAGGCTGCCTTGGAAGTCGACGACTGGGCTGATGGATTGGGAGAGGCTAAATCAATAAAGTCTAATGACAAAGGCGCAATTGGGTTTGGAATTACATGACAAGAGGAATCGTCAGTTTGAATCAGAAGAGATTTCGTCCAAACACTTGAAAGTTTTAAAAACTGTTTCGTACTTATGAAGCTTTTCTGCTAGTAAAGACAAGTTTTTGCCGATTTCAGATAACCCATTACGGATTTCCTTAAAGATTTCAAATAGATCAACTTCAGTTGAACGGCATTTTAAAAAAGACCAAACTAGGCCCTTTCCATCATGTACCAGGTCCACGACCCTCCCGGTCAATCCAGCACACTTGATGTGGGCAAGCCCATCACAGAGCCAGCACGCCACATAGCGTTTTGACAATTTCGATAAATACAAGACACTATTCAATTATCAAATCAGGAAAATAATAAAAAAGATTTGAGGGAAAATCAGTTAGAGTAGGCAACACTGAAAAGCAATAAGAGCGATCCATGATTCAATTACAAGAAGGTTAGCTCTCTAGCTGTCGTTTACTTTTGACACTTCCATTTTCTGGGGTTCTTTTACGAGCAAAAAAAAAGTAGGAGTATTGTTTTCATTTGTCGAGGAAATGGGTGAAGAAAAATCAAAAAAGTAGGAAATTAGTAGTGATACATTTTGTAAGGTCAACTAAATACAACATCAAAACATGTCATCCCATACTATCACTGTATAAATCGTTGTTAATTTTCTCTATAATCAATTAAAAAACAATAAAAAACGGTCACTGCGTATCTGCAATCAAGATATGTACGCCCTCTTGCCAGAATCATGAATGTGCCAAAATAAAAATGTTGGTAAAACAAGAATAAAAGTTTGATTTCGGCTCATTCGGTTTACATGGGCCGCAAAATATTAGGGTTTCGTTGTAAGCATGATACCAGGAATTTCCGTCAAACCTAGAACCTTCAATGGCTAATACAGTAAACTTATCAACTCAAACTCTGAATAATTGCACATTCGTGCTTCTGACTATAGGACTATGTTTTTGAATAATAATGACAAATTGACAAGATGCATATTCTTTGGAACCTTTTCAGTGCATAAAGACAAACGGACATAGTCTACCAAGTGTATAGTAAAGTGATAGGTTTCAATGAGATAGGATTTGCTCCTATTATTCATGCAAACTTAAAACAGAAGTTGACTTAAAACTGTTGCTTTATACATAAGTTAAGCCAGAACTCATTATCAAACCCAGAGAATAGTAGTAAATTGTTGTCAAAAACCAGACTTCGAATCACATAAGAAAAAGCTTTGAAGTTACGATAGACCTATGTAAGTATATAAGGACAACATTTCCCGTGTTTTAAACCTCCACGACTACACTACACCCCCAAAAGTCGATCTAAATCAGAGCCGCCCAAAATAATGCGAAATTTATTTACCAACGCATACAATCACACATTTGATATCTGCTAGGGTATGATTGTGTGCGCGCGTTTGCTTAGTACACTGAGTGAAATCGTGCTATTTGTTTAAATTGAAAGTGCAATTGTACAGCCATTCTTTATTGAACATTTCGAATGTTTTTTTGCAAGTGTATATCAAAAAATAATATTGCTATGTATGTGCGCACGTTCTTCTTTGCTCAACTGCTGAATAGCAAAAGCATTGCTTCGCATGTGCCGAAGTCAGAAATCTAAGCTTAGTCGTTTTTGACGATCTTTTTTTTTTGACGCTGGCAGAATTAGCATCATAGCGTACATGTTTCGACTGCATTTGCTTGCATATACTCCGAGTATAGGCATGAAAAATTGCGCATTATTTTGGGCGGCTCTGATCTAAATAATAGTGCAAATTAATATATTTTCTAAAACCAACTTATTTCAAATTTTAACTACTATTTTTACATGATTTCGGTAAAAGGCAACCCAGAATGTAAATGACAATTTTCAGGCAGCAAGATGGCGGCAATTGTAAAAATATGTCACTAGTGAGTTAACCTTCTAGTGAATGAATCATGGTAGCGATCAGTTTGAGATACACTGTATTGTGACACTCAATAAACACAACGCAAACAGCTGGGATAAAAGAATTAGGCAAGAAAACAAAAAGTGTGCACAAAAAACAAAAACAAAAGCAAGAAATAACAAAAGCCAATCAACCGCAACAAAAACAATATGCAAAATGACAACTGTAAAATAAAAGCAAATTAAATTGAATTACTAATATTCATATAATATGGAAAAAAAACCACAAGGAAACAATTAAATTTTAACTTTAAAGTAGACCACTAGGTTTTCGCACTTAATTTTATCACAGAGAATGAATAAAAATTAGGAAAACCTCTAATTTTTCACAATTAAAGCACAGCTTAAATTTTCACAACTACACAGCAAAAATAACGTTTGCGTTTTGTGAACTTACATTTTTTGGTCAGTTTCATTAGTAAACTCCATTTGCTCGGAATAAAAAGGGGGTTTTAATTTAATTTCTTATTGAACCAAGAATGAATTAATGAATAACAACAAAAGAGAACTCTGACTGGCAGTTTTGATTTGGGCGAAATTACTTTTGCCTTAAGCAAAAAAAAAAACAAAATTCTAATTTAACTATTTGTTATATATGTTTGAATTAGACGGATTTTTTAATGGCAATAATTATTTTAGTTGTTTTTCAAGAAAATGCAAGAAAAGTTTTTTGATTACTTTTGATTTTTTTTGAATTTATTTTTTTGATCAAAAAATTAAAAAAAAGTTGTTTTGATTACTTTTGATTTTTTTTTTTTGATTTTTTTTGGATTATTTTTGGTTTTTTCAGTATTGTTGATGTGTATATTTATGTACTTCTACAACACTGAAAAAAATCTAAAATAATAAAAAAAAAATAAAAAAAGTAAAGAAATCAAAAGTAATCGAAACCACTTTTTTTGATTTTTTAATAATCGTAAAAAATCATGATTTTTTTTGATAATTGTTTTAATTAATTGGAAAATAAGCATTCAAAATTTAAAGTAATGGTAATGAATCATTAAATGGATTCTCAAGAAAATAATTAAACAACCCGGTAATCATTACGATTAGTGGTCATTATTTAACAGGTCTGATTTTAAGGCAAGCTTGTTTCTCGCACAATTACTTCGCTTCAACTTTAAGGAAATCGGCAGAATTGAAAGCTTATACGTTTGTATGGACGTCAATGGCTGATAATTTAAAGTCGCCATCGTTGAGTAGAACAACATTTTTGGGTGTGTTAGATAAACTTTTCACTTCATTTCGAGTCAACACACAATGCCCTACAAATTGAAGAAACGGGTGGAGTGTTGGCACTACATTTTCTGTTATACCTAAAATGATTTTTCTGTCTACACTATTTTCATGTTACATTATTTTTTATGAAATTATGCTGGAGTAATGCCACAAAGGAACACGCTTAGTACACGCATAATATTTGTTACATTTTAATCACGTTATACGATATTTCAGATAAAAATTGGCATAAATATGCTTCTGCACATAAGCGTGCGTGTACATATGTTTGTACATATATTATAGTTTCGCTATGTAATTTAGCTTATTTTTAAATTAACACTTTCTTCGTTTTTCATTTAATTTTTGTTTAAATTAAAGCACTTTTTGTGTAGCAAAAAATTTTAATATTTTTTTTACATTTCTTTTTACTTGTCTTATCACTGAATTATCGCTTATACATACACGCCCAACCACAATGCATTAAAAAACACCAACAATAACCATGAAAACACACCTCTTGCTTTTGCTAAAAAAAAATCACTCATCCGTTCTGACGTACACCAACTAACTTCGTTTTGCTACTGATGCCAACTTCCAAATCTCAAAAGAGTCGAGAGGAGCATTGCACAATCCTTAGCATCCTTAAAAAGCTTAGTTGCAAAAAAAGTCGTCTTAGAAAGCTTTCACAAACTATTTTCCGCAGCTTTTGTGCTTTCTGTTAAATGTTGAAAATAGAACATTTACATACTGTTAATTGTTTGTTGCTGTTATTTATTTGTTATGTTATTTTCGTCTTATGGTCTGTTTTACAATTTCACTTTTATCATTTGTTTGTTTTGCTTCATCAGTCAGCTGTTCAATTGCTCTCTTATCAGTGTGCTGTTTGATCAGCTGTTTTTTCGTATTTGTTTGACTGACCAACACGTGCTCTGCTTATAGTTCGCTGATAAATGTTCGTATCTTTTCTATTGTACGTATGTCTGTATGTATTTAGATACAACTTTTGTTTTTATTTCACGTTTTTTGTTTACATTTTACCGGTATAAAAGAAGCTTTTTCAATCATCCATGCGTGGTCGTTCTACATATAGGCAAATCCACAAAACTTTCAACATTGATCGGCTGAAATTGAACATTATACACCTAGTAGTGATTTATTATGGCATCCGACTTAACGCAGCTCTATCATTTTAATTTCACATAATGGAAAAAGCAAAAAAGGTTTATAACTTCCATTTTGAATTGATTACTGTACGACGCCACCTTCCACAAAATGTACACGCTCATACCGAGTGCCAAATCTTGTTGAAATAACCTGCACAATTGCGGAAATAACGCTTTATAAATTTAAAAAAAGTGGGCGTGGTTCGAAAACGGTTTCGCGAAGTTTCAATGGCCCTTAAAGTTTTGTAGAATAACCCAACATAAAAGAGACGGGACCTTTTTTCGAAAATTAACGCGCATTCTTCACTAACCTAACTACTCTTTGGAAGTAAAATAGAATTGACATAAAATTATTTTTCGCTGAAAAATATTGCCTTTTATTTTCGCCTATGATCGTTTTGAAAATCCTTTATATAAAAGTGGGCGTGGTCTTTAACTGATTTTCTTTATTTTCGAATTTCGTTATAATATCTCCCTTTCCCTTTTGATTTATGATTAATATTATATATATATATATATGTATATTAAAATTCACTTAACCCAGAGTGGGCGTTCCCACGCCCATTTTCAAAAACTTCAAAAAATCAATTAGATGCCTTTATTCGAATGTAGACACCAAATTTGGTCCTTCTAGGCCTTTGTACTGAAGAATGACATTTTTGTATTTTCCAAAATAATGGGCGTGGCTATCGCTCTTTTTAACTTATCCTCACATACCCTCACGCCCACTTTAATCGTGTCATTTTACAGGCCAGAGACTCTTTTAACATCAACCTCACTCTTATCCAACTCTATTGAACCACTGGTTAGAAGGTGACAATGATAGGTAAGAAAAGCAACGATTATGCGGCGATAAGCAATATTACAGCAACAACAGTTGCAAGCTCTTATCATTGATTATATGAGCGCGATTTAGCTCTGTGATCGAATTATTCTGAAGCTTCGTTTGGTTTTGAATGGTACGGAGTGGATTTTCCCATTTTGTAGCTGTCAAAAGCGGACTTGAAATCTACAGGGATGGGCCGCCTCAAGGATTTGGCGTATCATGAAGATCTGGTAAGTGGTAGACGTACCAGGTCTGAAGCCGCACTGAATTAGTTAAGATTTGCGGAATCGCCTTTTTTGCGGATTGAACAGAGCACACTTAAGTTCAAATCGTTTAGAGCCCGCCTATTACGCAGATCAAAAGGCATAGTAATGTGGGGCGGGATCTTATGAAAGTGCTTACGGATATGTTTCCTTATCTCTCTAGGAAGCGGAGCTTCATCCAATAGATGACGGTTTAGATGACTAAGTTTGTAACCCCTGCGGGTTAGGGGTTTAGAATATGCCCGAGGTAGGCATACCGGTCGTAAGAGGCGACTAATATGCACAAAGGTAATCACGTGCAACTCGATGGTTGATCTACGGATATGAAGCCTCTCACCTCTCAATACCCATCTTATCCTTCCTTACGGAAGGAGGGGTGACATGACCTAGAAGGTTTCACTGGTCATAAATTTCTCCCACGACAGTCGGGTAGTACCGCTAGGGAGTACCGGAGCGTACCGGGCTCAAATCCGGCCAAGGACTGTTAATTCGACAACACTCCCCAAAACCTTCGGGAAGGGTTTTTGTCGTTACCACACCAACAACAATATGACTAAGTTTGTGGCAGTTCACTAAGAACTGTCTGTTCATTTTAGTATCTTGATGGAGGCGAGACTCACATGATGTAAGGAGACATCCCGTGGCAGTTGTTATGGGGGTGTTTTGGCAGACTTGCAATTTCCTCCAGTTGATGTCAGCTAGGTTAAGCGACCATATGGGCGCAGCGTAATTTATAACCAGTCGGCCAATAGCCCTCTATGTATCAATCAAGGTTCCTTTATCTTTACCCCAAGTGCCGCCGGCCAGTGACTTGAGGATCTTGTTGAGGCTATATACCTTTGAGGCTATTTCAGTGCCATGTCTAACGAAGGTGAGGCCGTTGTCAAACGTCACACCCAAGATTTTTGGGTGATTGACAGTAGGAAGAGTTACATGGACGTTGAACTCTTGCTTCATCATCGCATTCCACGTCGTAAAGAGGGTCGCCGTCGATTTAGGCGGAGGTACGGTCAGATTTCGCTCGGCGAAGAAGCTGGAAAGGTATCGGAGGTAACAGTTTATCCTAGTACAGAGTTCGTCAGCGTAGGAGACAGTGGAGATTCCCTCTGGTGGAGGAGGAAGCCTGCAAATATAGAAATTTAACAAAAGGAGGCATAGGGCACCGCCCTGTCGCACCCCCTGTTTAAACGTTCGAGGTCTTTCGTGTTCCTAAACTTAACTGTAACTGCCTAATGGAGAGAACATGACCATAACCACTTGCACATAAACGTTTTGGAAGTGCTCATCGAATATTGATTGATTATTCAATACAAACACCATAAGGACCAAATTTGGTGTGAACATTAAAATTGATCGACTTAACTTATTGATTTTTTTTTATAAACTTTCGAAAATGGGTGGTGTACCTTCGACTTTAGATTAATTTAAATTTGCAAATATTATTAATCATAAATCAAAACGCGTTTAATATATCATAACAAAATTCGACAAAAAGATTAACCTTTTTTGCAAGGAATGTTTGGGATAAAAAATGTACGAAATCGGCTAAGGACCACTCCTAATTTTAAGCAAAAGATTTTTGAAAGGATCCTAGACGAATAGAATAGGCAATGCCTCTGCGGAAAATAACTTGATATCTTTTATATTTCACTTCCAAAGTATCCGTGTACGAAGAAGTGCGACGAATACAAACTTCGAAAATGGGGTTCTGAAAAATTGGTTTGTAAAATTTAAAACACGATTTGCAAATTATATCAGTAAGATTTGACAAATTTAGGGCCGTTTTCTCAAAGCCCGGTTAACGCTAATCGGCAGTTTAATTGGCAGAAGTTCTTGGGTTCACGACAACAAGTAAATTTTGTAGATTTTGTTAAAGTAGTTGGTAACCTTTTTCATTGAAGTTGTCCCATTATGAATGCGTGAAACTGTATTTATTTCAGAAGTTAAGCATCAAATACTAATTAATATAAATATTTATACATTGTTTCCTTTGAATTCGCATGCTAAACCGCAAGTACGTGTGAAAACGCAATCAATTCTCTGATGCTTAGCTATGCCACATAGACCAGAACGAAAGGCAGAAAAATAAACATACTTCTGCCGTCATTTACATAAATAAATAAATAAAAATAAAAATCATTAAAATACCATAAGAATACTGAAAAGAAAAATAGCCGAAAATTGGAGAATACCAAAACACGCACAGAACGAGATTACAACCAAATTGACCGCTAATGTGTAAGTAAGAATTCATGTCCACCGTGTCAGTGAGAGTGTGAACTGAATTTGTGGAGCTGCATTGGAGCAATTAACAGGAGCAAAAGTAAAAATATTCATATGTATATATAAAATACTCAGATATATTTAGTAAAAGTGAAAATGAGAGTGAGAGTGAGCGCAAAAAGGCGTGTGAAACAAAAATTTAACTCTCACTCTCACATGTGGTGGTCGGTTTTTCGGGCGGTGAGTGAATCACACCACCCCACTTGCTACTCACCTATTTTTAGCCAAGTTTATAATTCTTACCTTCACATACATATATGACATACCGTTAGACGCTTTTGGCACGCTATAACGATGCTGAGTGTGAAAAGTCCGAGTGTACTCCTGAGCTTTTTCTGCTCGTCAAACGCTTTCGGCAAAGCTTTTCCAGCGTTTTAGACACTTTTCGTTGATTTGCTTCACAATATTGATGAGGCTCATTTTGATTTTGTTCTGTGTCGAAAGCGGACGCGTGTTGCTTGACGTCGTGATAACCTAATAAACACAAACACACTCACTCACACACACACGGTTAAAGTGGGTGCGCGCGCGAATGGGCCATTTCAATGTTTGAGGTTTAGAGACTCTTCGTTTTTTTTTCTTTGGTTCATTTGAAAGTACTACAATTAAAATAAATTTTTTGCAATATTTGCTGGCTACGGTAATGAGTGCGTCAATTTGTGGCTACTTCGAGTGAATATTTGTTTATCGCAGCACTCAAAAATAGAAACGAAAATTTTCGAATCGAGAAAGCAAGAGTGTGAAGTAGCATTCATTTAGCACGTACATTTGGTAATTCTTTTTTGATTTCTCTATCAGATTTGATTGTCTTGTTTAGGTAGAGTAGTGTGGTTAAGATAAAAAAACATAAAAAAAAACTTTAAAAAAATTTTTTATTTAATTAAAAAAAATTACGAATCCTGAAAAATATGCGTGAAAAAAGTAATATTATGTAGTAATTGAAACTTGAAAAATATGTGTGAAAAAAGTAATATTATGTAGTAATAGTTGTCTGATTCAAAAATGTGTGAAAAAAATCCGCCAAAAGCCATATAAAAATGTTACCTCTAAGAGTTGTGCATTTGGTAAATCTTTTCCATCTTCTACCCATTTCACCGAATTCTTGTTTATAATTTTTCTTAATAAAAATTCAAAACGCAATGTGCCAACAAAGTCGTAAACAAGATCTGCATAACTTCATCTGTGAAAAATAGTTCAAATTGTGCTTTAAAAATATTAAGTGCCATAAATCAATCACATTCAATCAATATTCTAAATAAAATATTTATAATTAAAATAATTTCACGTTCATGTTCAAAGGTGAATTATTCTGTGGGAAAAATGGTCATGGCCGTCTGTATATGTATATACATATGTCCATATGTCGGCTTATATAGCATATACACACATATGTATCTAGCAGGTGTTTACAGTCACTCACACTAAATGGAACATACATTTTTAAAATTTTTGTTAAGTTTTTTATGAAATTTTTTTTAAATTTTTCTGTAAAAATATTTTTTTGTATGTTTCAAACTTTTAAACATTTCAAAATTTTTAACACTTAAAAATTTTTAAAAATCTCACACTTTGGTATTTTCAAAAGTTTTTGAAAATTATGTTTATATTAATATATCAGAAAAAAAATGTAAATGCATGTCTATTTTAATATAATTATACTACCAAGAAAATTTCAATTAGATACATAGCAAAATTTTTTTAAATACAAAAATCCGGATTTTTAAAATTTTTTTTGTAAAGCTTCAATCAGACCTGTTAAATAAGGATTACTATCGTAATGATTACTGGTTTGATTGAATATTTTCTTGAGAATCTATTTAATGATTGATTACCATCATTTTTTGCGATTATAAAAAATAATCAGAAAAATTTTAAAAAAAAGTTGTTTTGATTACTTTAGATTTTTTTTTTATTATTTTTTTGGTTTTTTTTTTTCAGTACTGTTGATGTGTATATTTATATAATTCTACAACAATACTAAAAAAATCAAAAAATTATAAAAACAAATCAAAAGTAATCAAAACTACTTTTTTCGATTATTTTGGACTTTTTTGATTATTTTAAATTTTTTCTAATCATAATCAATTAATAATTGCCTGCTCTTGAAAAACAATTAAAATAATCATTACCAATTAAAAAAACCGTCTAATTAATTGATTACTAATTACTAATTAAATTTAACAGGTCTGGTACAGTTTAATTAAATATTTTTGTATGGTCCTAAAATTGTAAAACTTTAGAAGTTAAAAAAAAAAAATCTGACATCTATTTACAAAAAAGGTGTGTTCATATTGATATAATTAGTTTAAAAAAAATTTGAAATATTAATATGAACAAAAACTTTAAAATAAAAATACAAAAATCTGGACTTAAAAAAATGTTTTTTCTTTGTGAAGTTTCAAATTTAATGTTTTTGTATGTTTCTAAAATTATGAATTTTTTAAAAATTCTAATCTTGAATAGCACTAATAAAAAAAAATGTCTGACTCTTGTTTTTATATTACCTGGAATGACCAAAACCGCCCTACAAGAAATACGATGGGCGGTTCAAACAGGGTCTGCTACAAAAGCTAGACAAAAATAAAACAAAAGAGAAATCGGAGGCAAGCATCTTACCGATTCTTCCATATCCGCAAGGCGCCGACATACACCGTTGCCCATCAAAATCAAAATCGTGATTGGCGGATTTAACTCCAGGGTGGCGAACTGATTACTATTTGGTCCTACAGTAGGAAAATTCAATATCCACGATGTAAGATCTACTAAAGGAAGAGGTTGATTGACTTCACCGCTGCTAGAATTATGGTCAGTTTTAGTACCAGCTTAGAGAAAGCCACCAAACTAACTGGCTGTTCGCTGATCAAAAAACGCGAAACCAAATTGATCATGTAGTGATTGACTACCCCATCAGCCTCAAGCCTCAGCGATGCTGAACGACCCAGACAGCAGTTTATCCACTCGGCCTTTGCACATGATTTCTGAGGAGTGTACGCCCTAATGATGTAACCACCAAGCAAGCCGACCATATTACTATTTCGGAAAAACAACTGGTATGGTGAGACATGTCGATCCGTTTCGGAAAAGAAGGGCGCTACCTACAGGAAAGAAAACGTGGGGCCGAAAGACTTTAGTGCAAGAAACTTAAGTGGTTGTTTGACAGAAATAATGCCTGCAAAATTTACCACAAAGTCTGGTGGATAACGAAGGACTTAAAAAAAACGTGATGAATTGCTACTGGGAGAATAATGACAAGTCAGTTGCTGAACAAGTTTCCGAAAACTAAAATGGAAATCTGTAAACTGCCGGCTATGAAGACGGCAGAATGATACCATTCCGCCTGAAAAACAAAAAGGCCCGGGAAAGGACGGACTACCCGAGGTATTGAAGATTGTACAAACATAGGATTATGGTCTAAGAATTTACCTTCAGAAAGGTATATCCGCCGTAAGAGGCACAGCCCTTAGATTTGTCGCCAAAGAAATTGCTCTAGCATAATTCGGCTATGGTGCTAGTACAGGTGTGTACTAAACACTTCCCTTCAAGTACGCAGGAGCAGTCTATTACAACAACGTGCGCTTACTGCCCTGTGCATTGACCTTAACAAATACTCCGTAATCTCTGCCTTATCCGGCGGAGAAGGAGTTTCTGTCATCAATTAAAGAACCAGAGCGCCTTCGCCTTGGCAGAGTTACAATTTTATTATTTGCAATTATTAACAAAAACTTTATGTTCGGGAAAACAAACCGTGCCATTCGAACTGTGGGTGACGTTAAAATTCAACAAATTTTTTATCGTTTATATGTGAGCACCCACTTTATTTAAATATAAATTGCAAAGTGAAGGTATAAATCGTGAGCTACTCATGTCAATTGATGATTAATTAAATTTAATTGAATTTAAAAAAAAAAAAAATCTTTTTATTACTTTTTAATGCAAATATATATTTTGTGCTCTCAAATACATAAATATATGCTAACCTATATATTACATATAAATGTATGTATGTAGGAGTAAGTAATAACTAAACATTGTGCACTTTGTTGTTGTTTCAAGATTTATACAAATCAATGACTTGCGTTGACTGATGGTCTTTACTCGGATGCTACTATGATTTTCTGTTAATACACACACCCACATACACATGCATATTAACCTATATACTCGTATTCGGCGCTACATTCGCTCGATATTTAACGCTTTTCTGTTGATGCTGTCGTTAAATTTTGTTTTTATTTAAGCCCAACAACACTAGTTCAAGAATTATGTATACAAGCATTCTTTGTTTGTATGTAGTGGTGTTTTGGCTTCCCATTCGTTGTTGTTCATACGGTGCAATCGAGTTCGGCTGCTTCTACCATATCTCCTATTTGGCTGTTAGCCTGCCTGTCGCCCAGTCTCTCAACAACAATGTTACAAACGCATTCGGGTTTTGCACGTGGTTCTGTGCCTTCATTTCGTTCAACCCATTTTGGGGTACACCCCATTCCCTATGGATTTGTCTTCACGTTTTTATTATTCATCTTCGGGCTTACCTACTTACTTAGTCAGATAAAAACAAAAGTGTACTTGTTCCATAGTTTCATCATTTTTATTAGAGCAGAACAAATTTACTTCCGGTTACAGACCGTTGAAGTATACTTAACTGCAACCATAATTCTGTGGCTAGATGGAATAACAGCCAAAGTCGTGCTAGGTTAAAATTGAGTTTTTGCTAGTAGAACGCAGTATACGCCCTTAATACATGCATTTTCATGGTTTTTACTTTAAAAATTTAGGTTCTATATCCCAAAAACTAAATGGCTAAAGTCGAGTTAGGTTGAATTTGTGTTATTACGAGCATTATATTCTCCTTAAAACAAAAGACTATTCACTTTGATTGTGAAAATTTAAAGTTCATCCCAAATGCCTGATGGCAGTTTCAAAACGCTCTGCTAAAACAAAGGCCTCAAAAACACTTTCCTAAGTTGGGGAGAATTTTCGTAGTTAAAAACAACAACAAAGTCGTAAGTTTTTCACATAATTTATGATTACATTTTCCTATTTAAGTATAGTTCGTAGGGAAAACATAATGGTGACAAGTAACAAGGCCAACGGTGTGTCCGAGAAGGGGTCTGATGAGAAGCTGGGCACTTCGAAACATGTCATCCCATACCATCGCTGTGCATAACGTTGTAATTTTTCCTCTAATATCAATTTACAAACAAAACATAAAAATTCGAGCTTTGCTCCAACAACAATCACCATAACGGAAATAACGTAAATTGACGTTATTTCCATTTGAGATGCGAAATAACCTCAATTGGTGTTATTTTCGTTCACCTTGTTACCTGTCACCTACATACCAAGTAAGGCTTGAACTCAGACTTGACTTAGTAACTGGGATAGTCCGTAATAGACCTTACCGCCCCCTTACTATGTCGGGAAGCAATATACTTTACTTGAATTTGTGGCTTAAACCTCAGGCTTACAATATACGTACAATATATAGTACTACATACATACTTTTGTATATAAAGTGAACAAATCCTTATATGAATGTCGAATCCACAAATGCTGGCTGTAATAAAGCGTATTATGCTTAGCCCTCAATCGAATAAAACCTAATGCGTAGAACAAGATGTATTGTGAAAGAAGAAAGGTTACTGTTGTTGTTGTTGTTGTGGTAACACTAAAGACTCCCCGAAGGTTTTGGGGAGTGTTGTCGAATTAATAGTCCTTGGCTGGATTTGAACCCAGTACGCTCCGGTACCTTGCGGTACTGCCCGACTGTCGTGCTAGCGATTTATGACCAGTAAAACCTTCTAGGTCATGTCACCCCTTCTTCCGTAAGGAAGGATAAGATGAGTAATGAGAGGTGAGAGGCATCATATCCGTTGATCAACCATCGAGTTGCACGTCATTACCTTTGTGCATATTAGTCGCCTCTTACGACCGGTATGCCTACCTCGGGCATATTCTAAACCCCTAACCCGCAGGGGCAAGAAAGGTTACTCATACGCCCTGCCAATCTCATATATATCTAACCAGTGCTGCTCAAAATGTTTTATATTGAAGTGTAAACCACAATACATGTGCAAAAATTGTGCTTGCACTAGATTTTTTTGCTGTAGCTGAAGAAATAAAAGAAATTATTTTCGAAACTGGTTTTAGGACTTCACAAAACACAACTTAAATTACGCTTCGTACAGAAACCTTCCAAAAATTAACGGTTCAAAAGTTTTTTTGATGTGTAAACATCTTTGGGTTCGGTATAGGTTAGTCCAGCAAAGTTACGCCTAACAAAATGTAACATGTGCCTGAGTATGTTGTTTGCCTTACTGTTGTTAGCATTTTATTATTCGGTGAACTTGCGTGAACACGATGAATGGTCTCAATTGGGAAACAAACCAGCAAAACACCAAACTGTTTTTGTGATAAATATACACAGTGTTTCAAAAACAAAAACTCTATTGTGCATGTTAGCTTTGCGGTTATTGTAACATTGTAAAGGGAGGAGAAGGAAAGGAAATAAAAGAAAAGTAAGTAAATGAAGTGAATGAAAAGAGCAGCAAGGGAAGGAAATGATAAAAGAATAAAATAGAATACAATCAAATATAAAGAAAGGAAAGGAAGAGAAAAATATATAAAAGGAATGGAACATCAGAGGAAGGAAGGTAGAAAGGGTGAATGAAAGGAACATGGTACATTTAAAATAAAATAAATTCATGTGGTTCACCACTGGGCGATTTAAATTTACACATCAAACTTCACGAGTACTTGGTACTCATGCCTTTTTTATGCTTGAGAAGGAAAATAAGTCTTGAGAGCAAATTATCAACTTGATATATACGAAGTAATCTTAGCGACTTAATAAAAAATGTATCAGAATGTTAGTTTTCAGTTAAGCTGAAACGTTTTAAACGCAAGAAAGGCTGTGATGCATTATCACAAGCAGGGTTCGAAAATGCTTAAAATTTTTTAAAGCACATGATTTTGCTTTTGCTTGAAAAAAAAGGAGCAGCCCAGCGCAGCATGAAAAATGCTGATAAGCAAATGTTCAATGCTTGGCAGCCTATGAGTTTGCTGTTGCTTGCTTATTGAAAATTTCAAAAGCGCAAGCTAAATCAATCGCGAGGCTTTCGATATTTGTTGGTTGCTGCTGCTGCCAAGTCTGGAAAGCGAACTGCTTGGCAGCTGTAAAGCAATAATTAGGGGTGAATCAATAATGTCCATGTAAAACAGCTGATACAACCAGCAAAGCAATATGCAGACATCTGTATATATAAAAGAACGGCTGAACCGGTTTGTCTAAAAATTATTGGGGAGGTAGCTTAGAAACAGTAAACGGACATAGGATACTTCTTTTCCGGGAAGTGGACCAGGGAATGACCTATTCCAACATTTTTTTATTTATGTTGCGATTTGCTTGAAATGCGGTACATTGTTAGACTTTTACTTTTATTAAAATTTAAGTATGGTTGAAAATTTAACAATTTGAATTTTTGAAGTTGTCCGGTAGATGTATTTGTTTCGAGTTTCTATTAAGTTATTGTGCCGATATTACATCATGCCCCGACCAATACGATCAAATCTTTCACGACAAAATTGTAATACAAAGAGGATTCGAAACATTGCGAATGCAAGGACTCTCATTAGCATCTTTCATTTTATACCCCTTTCGGGTAAACACCATCTGCGGTCACCCCTGGTCCACATTTCGGTCGATATCTCCTTAAAGGGTTCTAATATGAACTTGAAAACCACCGCTTTTTAAAACACTCATCAACAACTTTCATTTAATACCCATATCGTATAAACATCTGCTGGGGTCACCCCTGGTCCACATTTTTAACGATGTCTGGAAAGCCCCGAAAATATTTGAATTCGAGCCATAACCATGTCGTATGCCTAGAAAGTTTATGTTTTAAATTTCATAAAAATCGTCATAAAATCCAAAATAAACGACTTCATATTATGGGATTGGCTCATTAATTTATGTTTTCTACTTTCTCACTAGTTTATAGCAAAAAATATGCTTGGCACCCGGTGATGGTTTTCGTCAAAACCGCTTGCCACACTCAATGTGTTAAGGGAAACTATCTGCATTTTGTATCACGGTTGTTTCTGCTTTTCTAATTTTCAATAAGCAGCATCAGCAATCGATCGTTTGCTTATAAGCATTTTTCAGGCTGCTGCTGTTGCTGCTCGTTGTTTTCAAGCAAAAGCAAACATGCTGCTTTTTAAGCAAGAAAAAATCAAAAGCACAGTATCAGCACATTTTCGCTGCTTGTGCTATTATTGCTTAAGCATTTTGAACCCTGATCACAAGCACCCAAAGGTTACTCATACGCCGTGTACCACATATTTAATCTATCAGCTCCGCACAGCAACTTATTGAATAAAATGAAATTTTTTTCGCTCAAACGTTTATGACTTTTTTTTTTTAATTTGGTGTATCCAGCTGAATTTTCAACCAATCCTAAAAGATATTTTTAAAGTTTTTTTATCGAGAGGAGAAGAGACCACGAAAGTTTGAAAAAAAATTGCAATTTAGCATACAAATTTTACTTTTAGGAACGATCAGCTTGACCCAAAAGTTTCAACTGATGACAACGCTTCGAATAAGTTGTGAAATGTGTTTCTTTTTGCACCTTCACACTGTTAAGATAATTTTCTACATTTACTGAAAAATTGTTTGTTCTCAACTTATTAAATTTAAATCTACAAATGAAGCCTGCCTTACTTTGTTCCTATTCACACACTTAAGTGTAAACATGCATTTGTTGAAATTTTCTCATACTTATAGTTACGCTAATGGGTTTTCCAGCCACTGTTTTCATTTCCCTTAACAGCATTAATTTGACTGACGTATGCCAAATTTAATTATTTTCATTTCTACTTATTTCGAGAAATTTCACTGCATTTACCTTACAAAGATGTATATACCTACACAAGAGAGTGAGAGTGTGGCAAAGAATATGTAGTAAGATAGGAATTTACTATAAAAACGGCGAACAGAACATTGTACGGTTTTGATGGTTTACCCAAAGTTTGACCTTGACCGCGACCTGCATGGTCGTTTGAAATTGAAACAGCGAATAACTTTACTCTACACATATATTCACTTTAAATTTATAACATTTCAGGATACGAATATGCTGAGAATTTCAGCATTTTCTTTTTATATATGAAATAACCTAAAATTAAATTAAATATAATAAAATAAAAATAAAATGTAATAGAAAATAATATTTAATTAATAAAACGATATAAAATAATTTATACTAAAATAAGATAAATAGACTAAAATAAGATAAAATAAAGTAAAATAAAATAAAATAAAATGAAATAAAATAAAACTAAATACAATCAAAAATTAAAATTGAAGTAAATTTTTGCACTATGTATGTAAAATACGGTTGAAAAGGTTAAAAATAAAATTATTCTGGGCGATTTTGTAGTCGAATTTTAACCACTGGGTGAACTCTAGTTGTGAGTTCCTTCGTTAAGCTCATCAAATATCTCTCTCTTTATGGCGCGATATACAACAGGTATATCTTCATAAACCTCCTAAGAGATTTTTGCGCCAAGCTTCTCTTCCAATTTGTGGTGTGCCGATTTGAATTTTCCCTACAAATTGGTGGGACCTACAGTTTTTTGCCGACTCCGAACGGCATCTACAAAGGAGACGAATTTTTTCTGAGAAGCCTGTCATGGCAGAAATACACTCGGAGAGTTTGCCAAACCACTGCCGAGGGGCGACCCCGTTTTGAAAAACTTTTTTCAAATCACTTTTGATGTTACCTGTACGAGGGCTCGAACCATGGACCTTCGGTGTGGTAGGCCGGCAACACTACCTTCACACCACGGCGGCCGCTCATCAAATATAAAACATTAAAAAAAAAAAATATAGCACTATCTTCATAAAAATGGACCAAAAAGTAGCAGTCCATTTTTTCTTAGACAAAACATTTTAAAATCAGAATTCATCATGACCACATTTTTTGTTACGAAATACATGGTTGCTGCTTTTTGGTCCATTAATATAAAGGTAGTGTTTCCAAATTTTGTTTTTACTTGTAGTTTTTATTTTTTTATTCTTTTCTTTATGGCTTATTCACATACTAAATATATGTAAGTTAAATCAAGCTGTAAATACGAATTTTTTTAAATGTCTCCATCTGTGCTCCCCTTAGTGAAATCTTTTTCTTACATCCAGAATATTTCTCCAGTCATTAATAGAAAACTTATTCGGCTTTGATTCCTCTTGGAGTTTAACTTCGTCTTTAAAAGGCTTCTTTGTTGACGTCTTCTTTTTGTTAGCTGGAACGCCTGAATTTGACATACCTGCAAAGCTTGGACGACTATGCCAAGCGATGCTGAATACCACTGATAACTGAGTCAGGCTGAGCCTTCAAACTCAAACGACGTTTCAGTCAAGGCAACCACCTATCACAAGATTTTGATTGATTTTGCTGTGATAGATGATCCAAGAAAAACTGAGTACTTGGCAGCACTTTTAATGTTGTATGTATTTGCAAAAATACGTAGCATTGGTTAGACGGCTAGACCACTCAAGGATGCGTATTAAATAAGGTTATATTAAAGTCGCAGCCCTTGGTCGGGAAAATTAGTACGTAGACTCGACCGTCATGGTTTACAATTACAATTGCGGGGCATCGCTCTTGGCTACAAGTGGTCCTTACGCTGAATAAGTCATTAAGAAACAAAGTACTCATTCGATGAACACGCTTCTCGTAGATCCCTTAGGTAGAATTTTTTATGTTGTCAACATCAGATGCGATCACCCTCTGAGAATATTTATAGACCTTTTCGCTAAGCCAAAGGATAGTATGTAAATAGATGTAATAATAAGCTGTAAGAGCTTTACGTAGATATAAGTATAGAGATATACTTCTTCACTGCGTACGTCTTGTGTAGCCAATGAATGAAGACGGTCCGGCCAGACGGTATTTCTTGCGACACCCGATATTGGCAGCAAAGGAAAGTAGATATCGTCAATTCGTAGGAAAAATTAGTTTGAGAATGATTTGGACATATTTTGTGCTTTGTGCGGCAGTTATCGCATAGAAGAGCTTAATGGAAAGTTTTGTTGATAGACGAGCTACATCTCCCATCCAGTTAAGTAATAATCCTCCGATGAATGAAAAAAGTTAATGGTATTCGTTGCTAGTCCCTAAAGCTTTGTAATATTTGTATGAATAAATTAGGTTTCAATTTAGATTAACTACTCCTCTGCCCCTATTTCACTGCCTCTACTTCCCTTTCCCTTTTCATTAACCTAAATCTTCGGCATTCTTTTTATCTTCTCTTTTGTCTTCCTTCTCGTCTTCCTCCCGTTTTTCTTTACCTCTGTCTTTACTGCTTCCACTCAAAATGCATATATACAAAATCTTCAAGCCATAATTATAAATACCCTTATGTTCTTACGTGGCACGAATATGTCATTTTAAATTAGAAAATTTTTTTTTTGCTCCTACGTCGATTTTCTTTTTAGTTTTATATATGAAGTTTGTGTACGTGAATAAATTTAAGCTTTCCACCCTACCAACAACTGCTAACCACACTTTCCAAAAATACCAATACATGCGCATTGTTTAGGTGAAAATTTCCCAAATAATGGAAATACAACAACTGTTTTTATAAATCATTTTTTGTTTGTCAAGAAATGTTTGAAAAATTAGATTTTTATCAGACATCCAAAATAATAATTATTTTTATTTCGAGTTTCATAAAAAATCACAGAAATTGCAACAAATAAAAAAAACCGTTTCGTAATAATTATAACTGATAAATATTTTTTTGAGTCATCCATAATTATTATTTTGATATTTAACTTTAAAAATTTCAAAATAATAATTATGGGCAATTTTTATTTTTTGAAGTCTTTGGAAAAAATTGTTTTTATTTTTTTGTCGTAAACTAAGCAAGTTATACAAAGTCATTTACAATCACATTGCAAATAAAGTCTAATTAAGCTGAAGGTTAAAATAGAATATGGCCCGGGTTCGCCTTCCTGAAGGTGAAAGCCGAAGACAGGGCGTCTATTACCTACGGTGTCAATATTGTGCCAAACGTACCAAGAATATTGATGTTGAAAGGAAAAGATGCCATATCTGTCGAACTGTAATACATTTTAAGAATCGTGGCGGTGCTTTTTCTTGGCGCCTAATCGCCTACACACATAGGGAGGCCAAGCCAGTCTCCGTCGCTTTTTTCCATCACATTCTAGGCCTCCTCTTTCTGCTGCTGCCAAAATCGAGTGTCGATAGGAAAACCGTCTTCATTGTTAAATTCGAGACTCGCCGTGGGCATCACCGGAGAACTTTTCTCTCAAAAATCCAAATTCCATCTGATCCTCTTCCGGCACTGTCCATGAAAACTGCCCGGTCCATTTCTGAGCCAAATCATGCAGAAAAAATGTCGAGAATGTTCAGAAGATTCATGGTCCTTCCCGTGATGCCAACGGCGAGTGTCGAAGGACATTTAACAATAAGCTGTGCTAGCTTCGCTCTCTGGGTCATGTTATTCGAATGGATATAGACGCTCCGGCCCGAAAGTTTTCCTATCGACTACCGAATTCGGCAGAAAAAGAAGGTGTGACCTAGACTGGGATGGAAAAAGGACGGAGGATGGCGTGACCTCCCTAGGTGGTTTCTATTGACGTCACTAATCCCTAACCAAGGATGATTGGCATGGTTTTATATGCCACGGTTTATTTTGTTTCTACGCAGGCGACTGTACGATAATGGCAACGGAGCAGGACCCTACAATTTATCAGGTTTTGCTCCAAACTAAAGGATTATCTCCAGGTGTTAAACAGTTTTTTCGTCAAGCGAAACCGGTCATTGTCCCCAACCCAATCCTAGGCCTACCAATTCCAACAATTGTAACAAGCAGATGAACAAGGTATTAGACATCCCGGTTGATGGCGCCACCCTACTAACTGAAAAATCTAAACTCTTGGTTGTGACGTTACATGAAATGGTCATCTGATTGCAAAGCCGAAACAAAATCCTCAAGTCACTTACTAACATAAGGGTCGCTAAATTCTTTTGACCATCTTTTCACAAAAGCTAATACACCTCTAGCCTTGTTGACAGTAGCCGCAATATGAGGGCTGAAACTAAGTTTGCGGCTCATCGTTACACCCAAGTCGACAAAAACATTTACATGTTCAAGATTGTGGTTGTTAATTGTATAAGAAGCTGGTTGTAAATACCAACGTGAAAAACACATGAATTTACATTTAGCAAGATTAAGCGGCATATACAGGGTGGCTGATGAATTTTGCTACATTAAGAAACTCAAATAATTCTTTTTTCAGTGTATGGAGTTCATTTTTCTTTTATTCATGTTAAAGCTCATTAAATTTTATTAAATATAGCTTAATTAGTTTTAAAAATAATGGAATTTAAATGCCCCCCCTGCTCGTCGATGCATGTGCGGCATCTTACCAAAAAGTTGTTCATTACTGCTTGGAGAGTTGAGACAGGAATAGCCGCAATTGTTTCTCGAATGGATTGCCTTAGTTCATTCAAATTTGTTGGTTTTGCTTGGAAGACTTCCTGTTTGCAATAACCCCACAAGAAAAAGTCAGGTGCAGTAAGGTCAGGCGACCTGGGTGGCCAACGGAATGTGGAGTTTCTGGATATCAGCTTATTGGGAAATTTTCGTCGCAATTCTGTCATAACAGGTTGGGCTATATGAGGAGCTGCACCATCTTGCTGAAACCACACAGAGATGAAAGAAATTCCCATTCGGCGTAATTCTGGATAGAAAAACTCTCTCAACATGCTCAAGTAACGGTAACGGTGTGACCGTTTTCTTCGAAGAAGTAGGGCCCGACAATGCAGCGTGATGAAACTGCACACCACACTGTGACACGAAGTGGATGCAATTCCGTCTCATGGAGTATCTGTGGGTTGGAAGCACTCCATATTCGACAATTTTGTTTGTTTATGTTGCCGTTTAAATCGAAATGGGCCTCGTCAGACATGAAAAGACAGTTCAACATGTTTCCATCCTCTTCCACCATTTGAAGCATCTTCTGGCAAAATTCCAAGCGAATCGGCAAGTCTGCAGCGTTCAGTTTGTTGGCCATTTGAATTTTATATGGGAATAAGTCCAAATCTTTGTGCATAATTGACTGTAATGACTGTCTGCTTACACCCATTTGAGCAGATAAGCTTCTTGTCGAAACACGTGGATTGTTTTGTATGGCAGCAGCTACAGCAGCGATTGTTTCCTCCGTTCGAACTGAAGGGTTTCGATGGTAAGGTCTTCTGTTGACTGTCCCATGCTTGCCGCCAAACGTGCGCCTATACTCTCTTTGAACCGAAACTACGGACTCCAGTGCGTGATAGCGGCGGACAATCCAAATTCTTGTTTCAGTGTCCCAGTTATCCATTTTTGTTAAATGTAAAAGTCAATCTGCAAAATAAAAAAAAAATTAACCAGATTCATTAAATAGAAAAAAAGTTATTTAATTTTTTTTTGGTAGCGGCTTTCATTAGCCTAACTAAGTAGTCTAAATAAATTTGAAGGAAATAACGTTCTTCTTTCTTGAAACATTTTAATGAAAATTTAAATATTAATCTCAGATAGAATCTAATCCATACTTTTAAAAATATCTTTATATAAAATTGAAGAAACTCAAGGAAAGATAAGCTTTTTTATGGAGAAAATTGAAGTTTTCGGAGTTCTTTGCAAATAACCATGCAGGTAACTCGAGTAAGTTCTTAGTAACTAAATTTATTTAAAAGTGATATTTTAACCACCTTGTTATTGTACGTGTCTCTGCTCGCCATTTTCGATTTTGCAGCTTCTAAACTATTTTGTTATTTTATTTATAAGAACTGCATTTCACAATCACAATAAGTCAACCTTGAAAAATAAGAATAATTTAATATTTTTTATGAATTTGTTAAGAACTTTTTCATCAGAAAAAGGTTCTTTGATTATGCCAAAAAGAAATGTTATTACTTACTCAATTGCTTTGACAAGTGATCGGTTCGTTTTCACTTTTTTTCGTGATTTCATTAGAGCACTGCTTACTCGTTTTTGCGTCGCTGGTACGTCGTTAGCAGTGGCGACGTCTCGAAAAATAAGTGTGATTTTGTTGACATGCACGTACGTACATGATCTGCAACCCAAAATGTACTATTTGAACACGAAATTCTCTAAAGGATTATGATTTTACTATAAGAAATATTATTTGCAAGAAAGATTTATATTTAATTTAGTTAAATGAATATTTAAATACTCATAGCCGGTTTCACGAAAGATATTTGAATGAAAAATGATTTTTTATCCGAATTTTATATAAAATCTTACATTGGAAAAAATAATTTTTCACTTCAATTACTTCGTGAAACTGGCTGTCAGAATATTGCTTGAGAAGAAAATTAAAATGTGGGACGGCGTTGTTAACTGAACGATTTCTGCCCGAATACTGAGTTGATTTCTTTTTCGCTCGCATATGCATGTATCGAAAATTTTAGAGGGTTGCTGCTGCTTATGATAGCGGAAACGTTGCACTCGCTCAAACTGGTTTATTCATACCACGAAAATCTAGTTAATGAACTAGAATGTTTACTAACCAGTTTGGCAGTTGACTGCAGGGTTACTACAGCACATCATTGAAATACTAATTATATATGTAGAAAGCTTTTCCAATTTCCGTCTCTTATTGAACCACTTTGAAGACTCAAAAAAATATAACTCACAAATAATTATTACTGTGAGACTTTTATAATATAAATTACAGAATAAAAGTCTTTGAAAACTTTACAAAAAAAAAATTTCGGATAATAGCTATATCACTTTCAATATTTTAAGTTTTTCAATAATTATTATAAACAATTTTTATTTTTTCTATTGTAAAGTAATATTTTTTCAAGACTCAAAAAAATATCTATTGAAATGAAATAATTATTTTGGGACTCTTATGAATATTTCTTATTTACTTAGGGAAGCTGATTCCAAGGTTTGCACAGACAATTGCTTGAAGCTGTGCGACAATAAATAATATTTGGCCTGAAATTTTGTTTGAATTGAAAGCTGAATTGCGCAGCTCAGAAAGCGATAGCCTGTTCTTGTTTCATTAAACACCTAGAAGAAATATTATTAAAAACTAACAAAACGATTATATATTTTTCCTTTCACCTTCACAGGGATAAAGGTGATATCTTGTTTGGTAAGTTTCTTTGTCAGCTACCATGTTGTGAACGCTGTATTTCAAACTCAAGCCTCACCTCGAGCTGCAGAGAAAATCTATATAACGATAAAAAAGCCAGCGAGTACGCTTCTTCGAAAGTCTGATCCGCTGGAAGATAACTTTCTTCTGTAGCTACAGGTGATACATTTGCTTTTATGAGGGCATTCACTGGGCGGGAATTCATATAGAAGCTTGCCGACTGGTTGCAGAGATGTTTCCTTATTTGCCGTGGAGGTGGGTCAATTTATGTATGTATTTAAGACGTTGTACATATCTTTAATAAAATATATACGGAAATAAATAATAAAATTTATCTGTTGTGAAATTTTATTAAAAAAATTGATAGCTACCGCCCATTTGACAATAAGCAGTATAACTGGTATTTCATTAACCAATTCAGCTAATAAAATTAACCATATGTTAGCCACTTCGATAACCAATTCAACAAATAATTTTCACCACTTGCTAGCCAAAACAATAACTAACTGAACGACTACTTTTCACCGCAGCTTAGCCAAAACATAAACCATTTCAAATCATATTTAAAACTACATGAAAGCCAAAACTTAAGCCACTTTTTTAAAGGGAAATTTTTGACTGCTGAAAATTTGGAAAACACATGTCTTCACACGGCCTGAACAAAATTAGCTACTTTTTACACCGTTCGAGAATTTAATTAAACCAAGTATTTAGCTACATTGCTAACCGGTATCTGGTTTGTAGGGTACATATACCCTGCAAAAACGATGCGATTAAAATGATAAGTCAATTTACCCGGAGCCATATCGAAATTTTCCGTGTTTCTCCCATTACGCTTTTAAGAGCATCGGTAGACTTTTTGACTGTTTCTTTCCTCGCGTTCCTTTGTGTGCGGTTTTACATCTCGCTCTTTCTCATTTATTTTTTGACCTAAGATAAACATATAGCTGTACTGTTCTTACCGGTAGCACACCTACTGGTCATTTGACTAGAATATAACACGTAAAATTACAGGATATTTTACTGAAATGAATACCAATTGTAGTTTCAGTCATGCTGGGTAGCCTGCAAAAATCGAGTGACCGCAAATAGCGTCCAACAACAAAAATTCCACTTTGTTCCTTTAGACACAACACAATACATACAAAAATATGCTTTACTTATTGGTGCGAGCGGTATGCACAATCACATAAATAGATACAATATGAAGTGGAACGGTCAAAAGATTGCCCGATGCTCTTAAGAATTTTACTGAAGGTATAACGCTGTTTCGTGGTCACAGTGGGCGTCATTTTACCAGCCAATTTACTAGTATACTTTTTGCTGGGTATTCTTCTACACAAACATATATCAATACATGTATTACATTTGTTCCACACACATACATATAATACATTACAACTTCTTATCTCTTTACAGCCAATTAAAGTTCAAATACAACAAGAAGATAGCATAGGAAGAGCGCTTAACCTGCAGCAACAACTAAGCAACAACAATTACATATTTGCTGTGACAAAGGCTGTTGAATCCACGCATAAATCTACATAAATAAATAAATACAAACAAAATGATTTTCTCCCTACTACCCCCTCCCGCCGCTAATTAGCTTTCCTTACCTACTTCACAACTATTATTTCTGCCTCATTCTTGGCTTCAAGAAAATTCATTCATACCTAGCATGTGTGCTATTTAACATTAAAAAGCTGAAGGAGTGAAAATAAACAACAATAACAATCACGCAGGACATACCTACATATATACATACATATGTGAAGAGTAATTTGAATACACTTGCTAGACGGCATTACACAAACATTTCATAAATAAATAAAGCATTTTGTGACTTTGCCGACATTTCTTGTTGCACTTTGGCTCACCACTTTTACGTCTACTTTCAACAACAAAAACACAATGGGTGACAATATAATTGGTTCGGCGAGTTTCCTGCATTTGGGTGATATCGTATCGCTCTATGCGGAGGGTAGCGTTTGCGGCTTTCTCAGCACACTCGGGTAAGCTATTAATATATAAAAACCGTAAATATTTATTGTAGATTAATATGAATTTTTTGTTGTTGCTATTGTATGTTTATGTTGATTTGTTTGTTTGACTATGCTGCTTGTAGAGATAAGTGGATATTTGAACAAGCACTTCGTATGAAATAAAATATTTGGTGACGATAAAAAGTCAATACAGGGACATTATTGTTGAATATCTTTATACAGTCAGTGTTAGAAGAAATGGAATCGCATGCTTTTTACTGCTTACAGTAAATTTAATTATTCAGGACTAAAAATGAGCTAATAATATGAGCCAAAGAATAATAATTTTTATGAAAACAAAAAAATTTTTTTTTTGTATAAACATTTTTAAATGATTTATTTAAGTTTTTACTTGAATAGAAGGAAAATTTACAAAATAAACAAAACCGAAGAGCACAGTCGGAGTGTTAAAAATATACATATACATAAAAACAAATACCTATCATGAGCAATGCTAAATGCCGACAGATGGGGCTGCTGGTAAAATGAAATGAAATAGGAGTTTAGCTGCCAAAATTCCATGGCTCTGATAGCCTTAGAGTGCACCTAAATCTATCTGAAGAACTCTAACAGCTTCTGAAATGTATCCATAAGAAAGCTATAGCGGTTGTCTCTAAATTTTTATTTTCTATTCAAATAAAAACTTTAAATAATTATTTAAAAAAAAAATAATAGCTTAGAAAAATTGCACTGTTGGCATACGAAATACAGAAAATAAAATTTTTACAACTTGAACAAAAATTAATTTTAATAAATGTCCTTTAAATGTCTCCTTAAAAAAAGGCACTTTAATAAACTTTTTAGTTATGCTTGCTTCGCAGTACGTACTACAGCTGCTATCAATGTTAGTATCGTTACATGAGGTATTCAGTTTTTTTTTGGCGATATCGACATTTTATTGTTGATAGCGAATTCTAACCCAGAAACCACATAAAACGAAATTTCAAAGTTTACACCAATCTCAGGAAAGTTAATTAAACTTTTAAAAATTTACCTCAAAATTTCAATATTTTTCGGAACAATTTTTAGAGTACGCAGTTTTATAGCTCATTCGATTTTAGCACAATAATGTGCAAGTTATAAGTACCTCAAAATTTCTCCTGAATTCTTAGAAACTTTTTTGTCAAGGATGTTCGGTATTTTTTTCCATACAAAATTCATTTTACTTCATTCGTTGTACGGAAGAAATTACTCAACCCCTTGACGAAAAAAATTCTGAAAATTCAGGAAAATTTTTGAACGAGTTCTAACTTGCACAAAACTAAAATTTATTGGGCTACAAAACTGCGTACTCAAAAATTTTCTAGAAACTCTAGCAAAAAATTTGAAGATTTTGATGGCCATGTTTTGAATAGAACATTTAATGGAAGGTTTGAAACTTTTCCTTAAGTGGTCGAGTTATTGCTCTTGCATTTCCTTTCGGAAAGTTGTGTTTTTTTATGAATAGGACTTTTAGTGTTTTCCTTTGATGCAAAAAAAAAAAACAAAAATATGGAGTTGAGCATGGCAAATGTCGATACCTTTGCAGCTCTACTACAGTGATCTCAACCCAAAATAATAAAAATAGTCGCATAAACTCTTGTTCAGAAGAATTTGGTTACAAATCCATTTTTAAATTCCCAAAGTTGTGAACGAACTTTATAAACTAGAGTTCGCCCAGTGGTTGAAATTCAACCAATAAACTTTTTTTACTTTTATTTTTTTGCTGTAGGTATGTTTTATCCGCCTTTTTTTCTTCCTTTCTATGTCGGTCCTTTCCTCTAACATATTTTTATTTTCCTTGATTTCTTTCTTACTTTTTTTTTATTTTTTTTCTTTCCTCAAACTTCTTTTCCTTTCCCTTCCCTTCCTTTTATTTTCTTTCTTTCCCCTTCGTTTTCTTACCTTTCCTTTAATTCCCTTTCCCTTCCCTTCCTTTCATTTCCTTACCATTCCTTTCTTTCCTTTAATTTTCCTTCCTTTCCTATCCTTTCCATTCCCTTCACTTTCCTTCCTTTCTTTTTCCTTTTCTTTCCTTTCTTTCCTTTAATTTTCCTTCCTTTCAATTCTTTTCCTTTCCTGTATTTTCCTTTAATTTTCTTCCGTGTTTTATACTCTTTATGAGTAATCATTTATTTTATTTTTGTAAACCCTGTTTGTAGGTATCAGCAATGAATTTTACATATTTGCTCATATTTTACATTGCTTGCTTAATGTATCCAACAAAGCAACTTTTCGTGCTCTCAGGAGAGCAGCTGACACTGGGCATCGTAGCCAGTAATAAATACAATAACAACAACTAAAGCAAAAATGCATAACACAACAGAGTATCTATAGTGCGAATTCTTATTTTTCATTGGTCCACTACCAACTCTTCGCACTCACAGTGAGAGCCGACCACACGAATAACACAAAAACATGCATGGCAAATCTACTCACACTACTACGGCTCTTAATTTTTTCCTACAAAGCAACTCCTCGGCCATGCTCACGATTCAGCATAGTACACAAAAAGCAAGTACACACACACACAGCGTGTCTATAGTGTGAATAAGTAAATGTGTAGTGGTGTGACTTTTATGTTAAATTTTTTATATCAAAATGATTTTTTAAATTTTTTTTATTTACGGATGAAAGTACACCTCAAAATTTCCTATCTATACATATATAATTTGTATACCTTAGAATTATAGTTTAGCAGAAAACGGTTCTACATTGCATTCATCTTGTCTATTTATATATAAGATATCTCGACCTTGTGCGAAATGTTGCACTGTCACCGAGTTTTTCACTTTACTCCAAGTTTGGTTTCCTTAGCGATCCGGGCGCTACCTGGCGGAAATTTTTCTCACCAAGCAGTTACTTGGAAATCGCGGGCAGGTCTTCATTTTGGTCAACTTGTCTTAATATATCAATCCCTGCGTCACCTTGTAGAACCTTTCCATTATGTTGTGTTGTCACAGGGTTTTGAGCCATGTTTCAAGTCTCTAGGCCACTAGCAAGTTACATACAAATTCATCTCTAAAGCACGAGTTTTGAAAATACATATGTATATGGATTTCAAAATTTAATAGGCCGAAGAAAAGTTTATAATAAAAAATTTCGAAGCTTTTTATAACTACTTATTTGAAAATTTTTGACAAAGCTGAAGACTTTGATTGTTGCGGGTTTTGCTATAAAATATAGCATTATTTAACAAAAAACGAGTTTTAATAACAAAGTTGAAATTCTTTTTTCCCTACGTGCCATGCACCATGTACTATTATATGGAATGTGGGCGTGGTGATCAACCGATTGACTTTATTTTTTTGCAATTTTAATGGGTGCAAGTATTGGAAATGTAATGAAAATGCATATAAAACTTAAGGAATAATCGCACTTGTAAAAAGCAACACAAATAGGAATTCCAAATCCAAATATGAGCTTTACCACGCCCCCTTAAAATTTATTTTACCGTAGTTAAATTTGGTTTACCTAGATTATTCTGTTTACCATATTTCAATCGTGCAACTCTTTCGGTTTCAGAGATATTGCTTTTCCAAATTTACTGAGGTTCTTTTTTGATAGTTTTGTGAAAAATGGGTATGGCTATGACAGGATTATGGTCGTTTTAAGCAGGAAACTGAAACGTTAGCGTAAACTTGGTAAAAGAATTGGCGGTGCCACGCCTATTTTAAAATTTTATATTTTTTCGAATAATTTTCTTGTAATGGAGTTTTGGAAATAAAATACAATTTCTATAAAGTAATATTTCGCAGCGATTTTGCCTATTATATTCATCTGTGATGATTTTAAAATCTTCTACATAAAAATGGGTGTGGTCATTAGCCGACTTCGTCGATTTTTTCTTATTGTTATAAGAGTAAGTAATCTGTGTACAAACAAAATAATTGGATGACACAATTTCAAAGTACACACCAAATTTGGCCATTAAAATGGGTATTAATTATTGTGCATTCCAAAATATTCAATAAATATAAAAAGTGGGCGTGGTTATCATCCGATTTTTTCCATTTTTAATAGAGATGAGATAGCAATAAGAAATTTACCCACGTTATCTTGTTCACAGACATGCGGACAATGTTTAATTTATTTCTCTTTTGCCCACTGAGGTCAATATCTATCTCGTTTCTATGCGTTTATATCCCTACCACCTACCGTTAGACGCATAAAGTTTATTTGCTCTGTAAACGATATACAGCTGATAACAAAAATATGTAACGTTACTATGACTGTGCCCATCCCTGTATGTATTTATGCTTTCCCATCGAGTAATTAGTTTAAGACTTTTTATTACCTCCCCCCCAAGTGTTGTTTGTTTATTTCCGTAGTATTAAACTTATGATGATGTACTGCTAATTTTCTGAATTGACCATTAACTGATTTTTATTTTTAATATTTTACACTTCCCATTTATGTTCCTCTTCTTCTTATAATGCCAAACCAATTCAATCCAAATCTGTTTACCAAACCCGTGCGCGCTCCTGCCTGTCTTGCTGATGTCTTCAACGTTCAATTGCTCGTTTGCTTATTGCTTGTTCTAAAACAAAACAAAAACGCCCAACAACATTCAAATCATCGCCACCAATGCCGTCAGCCTTGTCGATGATCGTACTGTGGTATGCCCGGAGGCGGGTGATTTAAATTACCCGCCAAAGAAATTTAGAGGTAAGTACTATTCAGCAAGTTTATTTAGTTGTTATACCCAGCGCACGAGAATACTATTGAAGAGCTAAATTAAGCATTTTTCTAGCAAACTAAATAAATTTATGGAAATTTTCTTAAAAAAAGAAATGATATAAAATCTAGCATACAATTTTAGTGTCATAGAAACCTAACCACAAAATTCCGAAACCATTTGAAGAAGTTATTGAAAACAGCAAAGTTTAGCATTTACTGTTCTCCTGACAGTTGACCTGTCAAAGTCATTTCACAAAGTCAACCATGCGAGACTTAATCAATACTTTGAGAAATCTTTCCTAGAATTTAAATTAGACTGCCAGTTATCCAAATGGTTGACAGACGTCTTTAAAGTTTAGAAACGAAACATCCACATCTAGAGGATTTTAACAAGGAGTGCCACAGTGTGGTTTTCTGCCTTCATTATTGTTAAATTTCTTAATATCGGAGTCCTGCCTTCTCTTCCTTGATAAGAAGGCAATAAAAGCCTGCGCTGATGTACCGCTCTTAATCATGTACAGTGTGGAGAGTAAATAAGATGGCCCTTGGAGTATTCGAGAGAAAACTTCTCCTTCCCGTTATGCTAACAACGGGTATCGAAGGAACTTTAACGAAGAGCTGTACGAGCTTTACTCGAACATCGAAATCCGAATTCGGCAGCAGACAAAGTTAGACCTTCCTTAGTTTAAAAAAAAAGCACGTGGAGGATGATTTGGCCTCGCTTAATGTTTTAAATAATCTCTAAAAAGGGATGAAAAAAGGGAAAGATCTCTCTATGGCCTTCCGCCCGCAGTTATAAAGCTGGCTCAAATTCTCGGCTGACTTCGAGCTTTGACCCTCGTGACATGAAGCGTCTTCCAGGGGGAAAGCTCTTTCTTTTATGAACTGAGAGGAATGGATGTTCTCCAGCGCTCCACCTGTCAGTCAGTTTATATCTTCGCATACAGCGCAGACCTCAATCACATTGGCCCATGCGGGCACTTGCGAACCATATATAGACTTTGGCTGCCCACTTATACTGTTGGACAGGACTGCTACTCTTCAATAAGTTTCATCTCTTTGAAATAATAATATTATTGACAGGGCACTGCTCGATATGAATCCATGCGATGCGGCTGAGCATATAGGACAACCCTAGGTGTAAGGAGGGCAACCATTCCCACAACAGCCGGTTCTACGTACCGGAATGACTCGGATTTCTACATCCGACCAAGGGCTGTTATTTCGACTCTACCCTGTCTAACCTGTCACCTTTTTCACTAATATTGTCATCCTCCGAGCAGCTCCTTGCAGCAGGGCTGCTCAAAACCCTCCTTATCCGGGCTGGGGTCGAACCCAACCCGGGTCCAGGAGAATGGATCTGCTGCGTCTGCTGGAAGAAAATCTATGTTAAGCGTTCACACTCCGTCCAATGCAATTCTTGCAAAAGATGGTTGCACAAAACCAGATGCTCCGGGCTAAATCCCTCCACACATAGGCCCCCTAGTTTCTACAAAACTTTCGTGGCCCCTTGCTGTTCACGCCCTCGGACGTCCCGTGGCCAACGACGATCTAGTATCGCACCGTCACAAGCTTCTGTAACAGTCTGCACGACTAATAGCACAAACAACGCCCAGCAAGTAGTGTGTAACACCCGCTGCCGCTCACGCCCACAGGCGCCAACACCTCACACAGCCGCTCACAGCTACTTTCTACGTAGCACCTCTGTTTCAGAAGTGAGCAATGCCGAGCGACAGCCTACCCCCCGCCCACTTTCAACTTCCCCTTCTTCTTCCAGCACTAGTACAAATGTAAGTCAAAGCCACCAGCTCCTGGTCCCTTACACCTTGTGCTCTGTTTGTCGGTTGAGATTATATACACCTGCGACATCAGTCAAATGCAACTCTTGCCTTGGCCTGTGTCACCTGCTTATATGTTCTCAACTAGGAAACAGGAACCTATGGACTGATACGTACGTTGCACCATGCTGTCGAGCTACGCAACCTACAACGTCAACTGATTCGCCACCTTCTGGTGCTTCGGATCCCTCGACTTCTAGAGTGCGACGTAGTGTGCGACCCAGCCTGCTTCCACCAAGGCATACGCACCAGTCCCTGACTCCCAGCGTGAATATTTCTCCCCCTTCGCACTTTCGCGTCCTACAACTAAACTGCAACGGCCTAACTGGGAAAGTGAGTGAAATAGTGAACTTCATGAAGCGTCAGAACATCAAGATCGCTGCCATTCAGGAGACGAAGTTAAACGCCCGATCAAGTCTTCGGACTTGTGACGGCTATAACATCCACCGACGCGACCGAGAGAGGGGACTTGGGGGCGGACTCGCCTTCATCACCCACCAATCCGTGCAATATCGTACATTTGAGCCTGACGTCGACCCGAGGGACAACCTTCTGGAACGTCAAGGAATGGTTGTCCGGACAGGAGACGTCGACCTTGAAATTATAAACATTTATATACCTCCTGCCACCTGCTGTCCGAGAGATTACCACCCTGACATCAGTGCGTTACTCAGGGGCGATAACCGTGTAATTATCGGAGACTTCAACGCACACCACGATCTGTGGCACTCAAGCCTACAAGCCGATGGTAGGGGACAGGAATTGGCTGAACAAATAGACGATTCGACGTTTTGCACTGTGAACGGGGACGCCCCCACGAGAGTTGCGGCAAATTGTTCCAGTTCGCCAGACCTCACAATTGTCAGCGCAGGTCTCATAAACTGCGTTGAATGGCGACCAATGCTCACTCTTGCATCTGACCATCTGCCGATAGTCCTCTCAATCGATCGCCCCAATGACTTCGTCACTTCTGAGAAGCGCACCTTCACTAACTTCAACAAAGCTGACTGGGTTGGTTTTCTTGGTTTCACTGAGAGCACCTTCGCTGCTCTTCCCATCCCGTCTGATGTACGAGAAGGGGAAAAAGCGTTTCGCATGGTCATAGCTTCAGCCTCCAATCAATACATTCCGTCAGGTAGAATTAAGGAGATACGTCCGTACTTCCCCGCAGAGGCAGCGGCCCTGGCTAATGAACGTGACCACGTGCGACGCTTAAACCCTACGGATCCCCAAATTCAAGATCTCAATGCGGAGATCAGACGGCTAGTCGATCAACACAAACGCGCCAAATGGGAGGAGCACCTAAGGTCCTGCAACCTCTCTGCTGGTGTTGGCAAATTATGGTCCACTGTCTAATCCGACCAAACCTAACGACAAAATATCCATCACCTTTGGTGATAAGGTACAGTCGAAACCAAAGAGATGCGCGAGCGCTTTCTGCCGGCAATTCGTACTGCATCCTCCGGTTGACAAGGAAATCAGGCGCGCCATCAGGGAAGCGCACAAACGCAAAAACAACCAAGCGCCCATTGTCATCACCACCACAGAGGTTCAGGAGGCCATACGGAGGTCCAAAAATTCTAAATCCATTGGGCCAGACGGTATATCCATGCTGATGCTAAAACATCTCGGCGATGAGGGAGTAAGGTACCTAACAACCGTCTTCAATCTGTCCATGACCACCTTTGTCATTCCAGAAAGATGGAAACAGGCAAAGGTGGTGCCACTACTAAAGTCCGGCTAACGTGGGGGAGTCATATCGACCGATATCACTCCTCTCGCCAGTAGTGAAGACCTTGGAGGCGGTCTTGCTCCCTTATTATACCGCTAACCTGCGATTAGCCGAACATCAGCATGGTTTCCGCAAAATGCATAGCACTACCACCGCGCTAAACGCCATCACCACACAGATAGGTGACGGTCTCAACCAATCTCGCCCAAATGACAGGACCGTGCTAGTTGCGCTTGATCTGTCGAAAGCTTTCGACACTGTTAATCACGCACAACTCATTAACGACCTGGAAGATTCAAACCTTCCCCCCTGTCTAAAGCGTTGGACCGCCAACTATCTGAGTGGCCGGCAGTCATCGGTTGAATTTAGAGGCGAAAGATCAAAACCACGTATAATTAAGCAGGGGGTGCCACAGGGTGGTGTCCTATCCCCGCTTCTGTTTAATTACTACATATCGAGGCTCCCTTCCCCACCAGAAGGCGTTTCGATCGTCTCCTACGCCGATGACTGCACGATCCTGGCGACTGGACCCTCCGTTGATGAGCTCTGCTCGAGACTAAATTCATACCTTCCAACCCTTTCCAGTTTCTTCGCTGCACGGAACCTGACACTGTCACCGACCAAATCCTCGGCCACCCTATTTACGACGTGGACAGCGCAGGCGAACATGGAATTAAACGTCTACGTCGACGGCATCAAGCTTCCGACTGTCACACACCCCAAAATCTTAGGGGTCACGTTTGATAACATGTTCAAATACGGTGCTCATGTAGCCGCGATTGCCACCAAAGTACAAAGCCGTAACAAAATTCTCAAGTCACTAGCTGGCAGTACTTGGGGGAAAGACAAAGAAACGTTACTGGCAACGTACAAGGCAATCGGCCAGCCGGTTCTGAGCTACGCGACGCCAATATGGTCGCCGGGGTTAGTAGACACACATTGGAGGAGGTTGCAGGCCTGCCAAAACACCGCACTCAGAACCGCCACGGGGTGCCTCCTTATGTCTCCTGAGCATCACCTTCATAATGAGGCAAAAATGCTCAATGTCAAAGAGCATTGCGAGATGTTGTCCTGACAATTCCTGTTCAACTGCCATAATCAGCAGCATCCGAACAGGAACCTGCTCAACGAAAATCCGCCTCCCAGGAGAATAAGGAGTCACCTCCGTAAGCACTATGATGAGATCCGACATCACATCTCCTCGCCGTTTGATCCAGAGGTGCACCGGCGGGCCCTCAACCTCATCCACACGGAGTCGGTAAACTCCTTTGTCAGGTCTCGTCCAGTGAATGTGGTCCTACAGGCACAAGCTCCACCTGTTGCCGCCGAGGAACGCGAACTGCCCAGGGAGACAAGAGTCACGCTGGCTCAACTTCGTTCTGGATATTGTAACAGACTAAACTCTTACTTATCCAGACTGAACCCCGACATGCCAAATGTCTGCCCGGCATGCGGCGTGTCTCCCCACGATACTAACCATCTGTTCCTCTGCTCAACCGAGCCCACTCTTCTAACTCCAATCTCACTCTGGTCCACCCCTATTGAAGCCGCGAGGTTTCTTGGACTTCCGTTAGAAGAGCCTGATGACAATGCTGGTGGGGGGTGACACCCTGGACAGGTTAAGTAGTCGCTACAACAACAACAACAACAAGGAGGGCAACATTGGCCTAAATGTATTCGTCTTTCCACAGGAAATATCCAAGATTGAGGTCTGTTCTATCCGAAAGTGTGTATTTTCTACGTAGCAACGGACCTTATAAATGTCCAAGTGTGCTCCCCTCAACAGGGACAGTTGTTACCCAACTTAGCCTTACCTAACCTAAACAAAAACCTTAATATTTCAAACCCCTAGAAATTTACAAGGTTTGTGAGTATTTAAATATTTAGTTGCCCTCCCAAATCTAATCCAACACACGATTTCGTGAAAAACATCATACCGTTTTCTACATGGCCGCTTGAAATCAACACCTAACTCGTTAAAATGTGCTCTGGGTATAATTTATGCATTGACTCGAACTTTTGCACTTTTGTACTTGTTTTGCATTTCCTAATCTTATTTACTCGGCTTGTCTGCTGTGTATTGGCACACAACCTGAATTCTTCTGCAGTGTTTGTATGTGTGTTTTGGTTTATATTACAGATTGCCTTATCAAAGTTTGTCCCATGAACCGCTACTCTGCGCAAAAGCAATTCTGGAAAGCCGCCAAACAATCTGCCAGCTCCAACACAGACACAAATCTGCTGAAACGTTTGCATGTAAGTAGATTGCAGTTTATATATTAAGATAAATGTTACAGAGATGGACTCATGCATGGGGGCCGTAAGCTACCCGAAGTATCTGTATTAAATTGTATTTTAAGCAAATGTCGTCGGCATCTGAAAGCTTGAGAATCAATCGAGGGATTAAACATTTCTGGACAGCTATCCATTTTTTCTAAAAGTCATGTAAGCAATATCTGCGAAAAGCACCAGTCTCCAGGAGAAGGCTGCTGAAATGACGGTTAGGGGTTATCCGGATATCACGGAGGAGATTATCAGTGTCGAAATAGACATGCCCTTAGCAAAGCGGAAGCTACAAACAACAAAACAACAAGACGGAACAAGACTGGCCTACACTGGTCATTTAGCTTGCGGAAAAGATTGATATTCCTCATAATGACCACTGTAGAAGCTATACCGTTATAACTTCCAAAGAGACTGTAGAGCTGTTTGTGTGGAAACTGCCCCAGCTAGTGCACGTACGAGGTGTGTTCAAAACGTATCGCGAATTTTGAATTTTCGCTGGTTACGTATATTCGAATTTCGAATTTTTTGTGGCGTTATGTTGGTACTCATGTCTCTCACTCATGCCGACAAGCTCGGCCATTTTGAATGTTCAGTTAATTGTTGACAGCTGCTTTGCTTGCACGTGTTTTGGATCGTCTTCGATTTTTACCTATTCAAAAAAATGGATCAAAGAACCTGTATCAAATTTTGTGTGAAAAACGAAATTAAGTGCGCGGATGCATTCCGAATGTTGACTGTGGCATACGGAGCAGCTACCTTGGACCGAAGCAACGTTTATCGGTGGTACAAAATGTTCTCAGAAGGCCGAGAAGATGTGCAAAGAAGAACAAAAATTGGCTTTTGCACCACGATAACGCCCCTGCTCACGCATCGTTGCTTGTGCGCGACTTTTTGGCCAAAAACAACACACTAATGATGCCGCAGCCACCGTATTCCCCAGATCTGGCCCCCTGTGACTTTTTCTTGTTCCCTAAACTGAAGAGGCCCATGAAAGGACGACGTTACGCTTCTCTTGACGAGATAAAGACGGCATCGAAGGAGGAGCTGAACAAGATACAAAAAAATTATTTTTTGAAGTGCTTAGAAGATTGGAAAAACCGTTGGCACAAGTGTATAATATCTCATGGGGATTACTTTGAAGGGGGCAAAATAGATATTCATGAATAAATAAATAATTTTTGAAAAAACACAAAATTCGCGATACTTTTTGAACACACCTCGTATTACATTCTGTGGAAAGTTTCAGTTAGTTTCAGGGAATCACAATGGCTTTTAACAACTACTTGGGAGAACTGTCAACCACAGTAAAACGGAACTAGTTTTCAACAGAAGGTGCTAGATCTGATCCTCTTTGATTGGAGGAGTACCACTGAATCTATAGGATCATGTTAAAAACTTGAAACAGAGCTAACGAAGCATGGACTGCCTTATTCTGCTGTCGGGGCTCCTCTTCAGCTAATACGGGTGGTTGATTGTCAATAACGGGATTCACAGGCCTAGATCTGAGGGATCTGTCTACCAACTCGATGTGGAGGTCATTTAGACCCCCCTATGGTTACCCAGATCAAACGGCAAGAAAATGTCGTGCGGGATCCCGTCATTTTGCTTGCGAAGATGTTTCCTTATGTCTCTGGGGGGCGTGGCTTCATCCAATTACTGCCGATTTGGATTACTAGGTTAATGGCAGTTCAGTAGAAACTGTCTACTGAAGAGTTCCGCGTGCTCTCGAACATTGAGCAATTTATCCTCTTGATGGAGGTGAGACTCAGATGACATAAGCGGCAGTTCTGATGGCGGTGTTTTGGCAGACTTGCAACTTCCTCCAGTTGATGTCAGTCAGGTTGGGCGACCATATGGGCGCAGCATAATCAATAACCGGTCGGCCAATAGCCTTATATATAGCAAGCAATGTTCCTTTATCTTTCCCCCAAGTACTGCCGGCCAGTGACTTGAGGATCTTATGGCGGTTCTGTACCTTTGAAGCTATTGCGGTGGCATGACCAGCGAAGGTGAGGCCGTTGTCAAACGTCACACGCAAGATTTTCGGGTGGTTGACAGTAGGTAAAGGTACTCCATCTACGTCCATGTACCATCTGCGCATTCCATGTCGTAAACAGAGTCGCTGTCGATTTAGTCGGAGATAGGGTCAGATTTCGGTCGGTGAAGAAGCTGGAAAGGTCTCGGAGATACGAGTCATTTACATCACTCATTCTCAACTGCCCAGCTTTTACAAGGACTAGGCGAAAATATTTGCGACTGAATGTCGTCTCCCCTAGTATGAGAGGTCAGGATTAATATCTGTCTCAACAAGGAACCGATGACCCCCTCCTCCCTTATAGGAAAAAAAGGAACACGACCTAACCCTAACATCGGTTGGTGAGGCCTGGAATATGAGTACTCTAAAATACGCCTGTTGTAACAGGCGTCTAAAATCCGTGACTCGATACCTTCACGTTAAACCAATGACTTCGGGGACTATGGGGCGAGTACATGAAGGCGAGTCGGTGAAGAATGTTCTGACTTTTCACCAACAGGCCTAACTTAGCCTTTAATCTTACAACGCAAGACTAATCAATATTTTTTCTTGTTAACTATCCTATTCCAACCAATGACAGACAAGAAAAAACCTCTTTGAACAGTCTTTGGCGGAATTCATCACAAAATAAATACGAAAGCTAGATGGTATTCCGCTCTCGAGAAATTCGCTCTGGTCCGAAGCAGAGCATCCACAATTAAAAATTGTAGAATATTCGGCTGGGAACCTTCAAGTTCAGACCTTCGTTGAATTTTCAAATAGGATGCTCTCTCTCCCTAACAAATTTCAAACTCTTATTTACAGCACGCAGCCGAAATCGAGAAGAAACAAAATGACACTGAAAATAAAAAATTGCTGGGCAGCGTTGTTCAATATGGCAGCGTCGTGCAACTGCTTCATCTTAAATCTAACAAATATCTGACCATGAACAAACGTCTGCCCTCATTGTTGGAGAAGAATGCAATGCGAGTGTATTTGGATGCCAATGGCAATGAGGGTTCGTGGTTCTACATAATGCCCTTCTACAAGCTACGTTCGGCTGGTGATAATGTTGTTGTTGGTGATAAAGTCATATTGAATCCAGTCAATGCTGAGCAACAAAATCTGCATGTGGCCGCGAACTATGAACTCCCTGACAATCCTGGGTGCAAAGAAGTCAATGTATTGAACTCCTCGACCTCATGGAAAATAACACTTTTTATGGAGCATAAAGAAAATCAAGAGCACATCCTTAAAGGTGGCGATGTTGTGCGTCTCTTTCATGCTGAACAAGAGAAATTCCTGACAATGGATGAATATAAAAAGCAGCAGCACGTCTTTTTGCGTACAACGGGACGTACAAGCGCGACGGCTGCGACAAGCAGCAAAGCGTTGTGGGAGGTTGAGGTTGTGCAACATGATTCGTGCCGTGGCGGTGCTGGACACTGGAATTCGCTGTATCGTTTTAAACATTTGGCCACGGGTTATTATTTGGCTGCCGAGCTGGAGACGGTCGGAGCGACAACGTTGATACACGCATTGGAAGGTATAGGATTGGATGGATTGCTGAAGGAATCGGGTATGTATGTAGTTTTAATAAATATTTATATCCAGTAGTGTTGAGATTTGGTCGCCACGCAATAAAGCTCTGCAGTTATCTCTACTTTGCAATAAGTGATATCAATTTTAATTACTTAAGGAATTCAAGTCATCCACCAGCCAAAGGGGGCATATGTTTTCCTAGGCAGATCAAAAGTTTGCTTTCCTAAAACCTTATTAGTCAAAGATATTACAAGCCTGGTTTTCTCAATATCGAAAGCCTGTGATTTGATGCCTTTTAAAGAGGGCTGTGCAAGATACAAGTTCAAAGGGAGGACATGTTTCCCTTCTTCATATCCGAAAAGCTTAAAAAACGGTTCCTTTCTAGGGAATAGTTCCAAAAGAAACCTTACTTCCAGTCTTAGCCAAGGACCTACTCCTATTCGGTGGTCTTGTCTTACAGACCTTCGTTAATTGTAAGGATCAGAACATATCCTCTGGAAACAGTTTTCGCACCTTGTAAAACACAATAGGCAAGTGGCAACTGCCGCCAGTGCATTACTTGGCAATTCGTTCTTAATCGGTTCCCATTCCGACAGTTTTAATGGAGCTGTGAGTGATTATCGATATCCGATGTTTCAAACTGTCTTTAAACTATCACTTTTGTAACCGGCTCATAACTAACAAATTATGTAGCTCAAGACTGTCTCTTTTGGAGATTGGTTCGCAATTTTACTGCAGTGGGACAATTGGAGAGACGCTAAGTTATGTCGGCCTCTATTTTTACGAAAATGCTCGCTGCCTTTAAATATCCTTCATTTTCTCATATTGGGTTCTTTAGGCCCACCATTTTTGGAGTGGCCCCAAACATATATTTTCTATCGCATTTAATATGAAGCGAACTGCTCTGAGTTCCTCTTTATGGTAATATTTCGTTCCAGAGGTTGGATAGCAGAAGAGTTGAAGAGTTCACCTTCTCTGAAGATGGTTCAGATCTTGCACCTTAGTGCAAGTAGTCACATAACATAGGTACTGTTAAATCTTTCTCGTGGAAATTTATTTACCATTTCCTCGCTGTTTAAGATTGCTAGGTCTGTCTCTGAGCCCAAGGCAAGACCCACTTGTGCTGTATATTGTGTAAGTCCACGGCAGTAGACGTTCGCCCGCTGCCTACACGTAGAGCATAAACCAGCTCTTCCCCGTGACTGGCGGAGGTAGCATCAATTTATAATATTCACGTTTGGACCTGTATTATATTAGTTAGCGTCTTTATTCCTTTTTTTTTGCTCAGGGTCTCCTTTCTTCAATGAACACTACAAGCAACTGAGGTCCGATATGTCTTACTTATCCCTCAACTGAACTTAAACGATTCTCCTAGTCTGATTTTGACACCAACATTCAGTGACTTCTAGAGTCTTATTGCCGAGCATATATTGGAGTTTCCTCGAACTTAGATGGTTTACTGATCCTTTAATATATTAAAATACTTCGCTAATTTTTTTTCCACTCTACACAGAGAAAAGCAAATGTGAACGCTATCGCCTGGTGCCGGTGCCATACTCCACAGAAATTGCGTCCGTATTCGAATTGGATCCTACAACAATGGCGCGTGCCGATAGTCTTGTGCCGCAATCGAGTTATGTACGCATGCGGCATTTATGCTCGAACACGTGGGTGCATGCTACCTCCATACCAATTGATATAGACGATGACAAGCCAGTGATGTCGAAGGTGAGTAAATGCACGAACACACACACAGCTACATGCATACACGCATACACTTACTTAAGTAGTTCATAATTAGGTTTCTGACTTTGAATCACAAAATTACATACACATTTATATATATTCTTAGGTTTGCTGTTCGCCCATCAAGGAGGACAAAGAAGCTTTTGCTCTCATACCCGTTTCACCGGTCGAAGTGCGTGATTTAGATTTTGCCAATGATGCATGCAAAGTGTTGGATACCGTTACAAGCAAATTGGTGATTGGTAGCATTTCCATAAATGAACGTCGTTCGTTGATTGCTTTACTGCAGGATATTGTTTTCTTCATCGCTGGCATGGAGAATGAACAGAATAAGACAAAAGCACTGGAATTGACAATTAAGAATCCGATACGCGATCGTCAAAAATTATTGCGTGAGCAATATATACTGAAGCAACTTTTTAAAATACTACAAGGGCCATTTCAGGAGCATCCGGGCGGCGAGCCGCCTTTTCTGCGCCTGGACGAGTTGAGTGATCCGAAGAATAGTCCATATAAAAATATATTCCGTTTATGCTATCGCATATTGCGTTTGTCGCAGCAGGACTATCGTAAGAATCAGGTAAGTTTTTTAAGTAATGCAGCGGCATATTTTTAAACCTAGCTGGTCTTGACGCTTTCGAACAATTTCCCTAAAGTTTCCTACTATGGACCATTTTGATTTTGATATTTCAACTATCGGGTATACTTAGAAATGGAATTCTACAAAACTTTTCCATCTCGAAATTACTGAAACTTAATTATTTTATGGGTGTTTGAAGTTTTTCGAGGTGTTCCAAATCCTCTGCTATGAGTCGATCTTTACCTTCACGAAAGTTTATCGAAGTTTCAAACATACTAAGTAATTGTGAAATTTTAATAGGAAAGTACCCACCTTTACCAACTGTATTTGAAAACCGGGCCAATTGTTTTTGTAAATCAGAAAAGGCAAATGTAAAGAAAAAACTTGATTTATTTCAAAAACCAGCTTCTGTTGTGAGCGTTTTCCAGAAAATCTTAAACGTTTTTCAAAAACGATGTATTTCAAATTAGTTTCAGAAAAGGCAAATGTTTTTGAGAAAAGACAAATAAGACAGGATTAGAAATGGGGTGCCACAGGGTGGTGTCCTCTCCCCCATTCTATTAAATTACTATATTCCGATTCTTTCTCCACCATTAGAGGAAATCTACCATTTTCTCCTACGCTGACGACTGTACGATTATGGCTTCGGGTAAGGACCCCACCATTGACGAACTCTTTACTAAGATGGACTGTTACCTCCTAGACCTTTCCAGCTTCTTCACCGAGCGAAATCTGTCCCGCCCCAAAATCTTCGGTGTGACGCTTGATAACGGCCTCACCTTCGCTTGTCATTCCACCTCAATAGCCTTAAAGGTACGAAGTTGCAATGCTTCCTACCTATAAGGCTATAGGCCGATCGGTTTTTAATTACGCTGCACCCATATGGTCGCTCAACCTCGCTGAGATCAAGTGGAGGAAGTTGCAAGTCTGGCAAAACACCGCCATCACAACTGCCACGGGATGACTTCTTATGTCAGGTGAGTCTCGCCTCCATCAAGATACTAAAATGCTCAATGTTCGACAGCAAGCGGAACTGTTGATCAGACAGTTTTTACTGAACTACCACAAACCTAGTCATCCAAGCCATCATCTATTCGATGAAGCTCCACTTCTTAGAGACATAAGGAAACATCCCGCACCACATTACCTTTCCTTTTGATATGCGTAATAGACCGGCTCTAAACGACCTCCACACCAAGTCGATAGACAGATCCCTCAAACCTCTGCCTATGAACCCCGTAATTGATATCCAACCGCCTGAAATAGCTGAAGAGCAGTGCGTCCTTCTGGGGTGGACTAGAGTCATGCTAGCACAACTTTCTTCTGAATATTGTAATAGGTTAAACTATTCATTATCTAGACTCAACCCCACCATACTAAATACAAAAGGCCTTACCGAGGACTGAGGATATCGAAAATATTGATAAAAAAATTTTATTTGTGAAAAAACTATAAAACGTTGTGTACTAGTACAGCTGGGTATAATTATTCGATTCAACAGCTGGGTATAAGTTTTCGGTTTTAATTGGAACCTAGTCTTTTTACATATTTTTTTATTTATATCACTGACTTGAACTTTTATATTACAGGAATATATCGCCAAACATTTTGGTCTCATGCAAAAACAAATCGGCTATGATATACTCGCCGAGGACACCATTACCGCGCTATTACACAACAATCGTAAATTGCTCGAGAAGCATATAACTGCTGCTGAAATTGAAACTTTTGTTGGTTTGGTACGAAAAAATATGCATAATTGGGATTCACGTTTTCTCGATTATCTCTCCGATTTGTGTGTCTCAAATCGTAAAGCCATAGCTGTAACACAAGAGCTAATTTGTAAAAGTGTGCTCAGCTCAAAGAATTCAGACATACTTATCGAGACTCAAATTAAACATTTCAAAACGCCAGTTAGCAGCGGCGATGGTTTTCGTTGTAACCCTGACGATACGCATTCATTGAGTACGTTAACAGAAGTATTGGACGATGATGAAAAATCTGATTTGATATCGAATTCAACAACAACGACTAGTTGGGATACAACAAGCTTGAATGATGCGCCAGAAATTGAAGAAAAATATGAAATACATTTGAAGTGGCGTGGTCAACCAGTAAGTGCCGCTGAATATCTACTTTTTTGAAATATTAAGAGTCTAATTTATTTATTTCTAAATTTATAGAGTTCACGTTCAATGGGCGATCTCGCCGATTGTGCTGCTCAAGGCAAAGAGGAGGAGGCGGCCATACTTAATTACTATCGTCATCAATTGAATTTGTTTTCGAACATGTGTTTGAATCGGCAATATTTAGCATTGAATATTTTATCGCCACATTTAGATATTGATTTGATTTTGAAGTAAGTAACCATATGCTAAGATTGAGATTTATGATTATTTAATTTTAATGGCTTTGTGTTTTTTTTTTAATATTTTTAGATGCATGTCCGATGAGACAATGCCGTATGAATTGCGCGCTTCTTTTTGTCGTTTGATGTTACATTTGCATGTCGATCGTGATCCACAAGAACCAGTGACGCCGGTAAAATATGCTCGTCTATGGAGTGAAATACCATCGAAAATGTCAATATTAGAGTGAGTTGTAGGATATTAATATTGAAATAGTTAAGAAAGTCTAAGTTCGACTAAAACCGCACATTAAATAACCAGCTGTAGTTATAAGGTCTGACGACTTCACTCATTTTCACTGGGTTAACTTGACTTGTGTCATTCTATTGTTAACTGTTCTGAAGTTACTAGCTGCCGAAATTTTCAATTTTTTTCATCAAAATTAAAAATAGTTAATAGGTTGACCAAGTTAAGATAGCTACCTGCATTAGTCAATAAGTTATCTAATTGCTTATTTCTTTCGAAATTTTCGATTTCGTTCATTTCCCATAGCAACTTTCCTTCGGCAGAAAATACTATTTATACCAAATTTCATTTAAATACCTTTCTTATTTTGTTTGTTCGAATTTTTCGGTATCGAAAATAGGGTCGCGATTATCATTTGACTTTGCGCATTTTAAAACGCACCGTTCTTTTCAAAATTAAAAAAAAATGTATAACTGTTTGTTTTTTAATTATTTTCTAGCTATGACGGCAAAAATCAACAACCCGATTATAATAAGGAAGCCGTGCGCGCTAAATTCAATACCACAATTGCCTTCGTGGAAAATTATCTATGTAATGTAGCAACTAAGGTGTGGCTATTCACGGATCAAGAGCAAAATAAATTGACATTTGAGGTTTGTTTCAAAAATTTTACATTTTTAAATGCCTAATAATTTTCATAAACTATTTTCCAGGTAGTTAAACTGGCGCGTGATCTCATCTATTTTGGCTTCTACAGCTTCAGCGATTTACTGCGTTTAACAAAAACTTTGCTTTGCATTTTGGATTGTGTATCAGAGACTGGAATGGATGGTGCATCGCCTGGACGTTTTATTAATGCGGAAATTGATTGTAAGTTGTGCGCAGAAATTGACATTTAAATTTTGAACACATATATATTAGCGGATGAAAGTGTTGCCCTATTACTGCTGACGGTTCGAAAGCACGCTATTCCAGCAAACATTTGACAAGTGATCTAACTCAAATTGTTTTTGAAAACTTCTTCTAATTATTTTTTCATAACCGAACCCATAATATTTTTGAAGAATGTACTTCTTAAGTTTTCAAAAAAAAAGTCCTAGAATCGTGGTTCTTTTAAAAATATATTGTTATGGGGAGTTTTCGATTCGGCAGAAAAATGTTGCTATGTATAAAAAATACAAAAGTTGTCATACTAAGTACTGCCAAACATTTTTGGAAAATTATACGCATAATCTATCAAGCTGCTTCTAAGACGTTTTTATAACTTTTCGCATTTCATTTTTCGATATCGCTTTTGCTTTAAATTGTTTAAAAATTTGCGAATCATAACATTTTGCTAATTTAAAAAAAGCTGACGAGGAAGAAGAGAAGGGTAAGTTTTTTTCAAAACCCGAATTTCCCGCCAGTAATATTACATTTGAGCATAATTTGTTAAAATTGTTTCCTAGTATTTCTTACTAACTAAAAACTCGTAACTCACATTTGCCTCCTACCCTCATCCCATACAGCCGAAGGTGGCGTACTCCGTTCCATCGGCGATATGAGCACCGTTATGACTTCATTGGCACTTGGCTCTGTCGGTCAAGCAATCGCTTCACCTGCATCACTAGCAATAAACCATCGCAAATCCGTTTCACAAATGTTAAAAGAATATCCATTAGTTATGGATACAAAATTGAAAATAATAGAAATTCTACAATTCATACTTGATGTACGTTTGGATTATAGAATCAGTTGTCTCCTATCGATATTCAAGCGAGAATTTGATGAGACCGAAATTAGCGCCGCTTCAGCTGCTGCAGTCGCAGCCGCAGCAGCAGCGGCAGCAGCTACGGCACTCAACCCAACTGACTCAACGGAGGGAGGAGGAGGAGCCGAAGAGCATAGTGATGGCAATGTAAGCAGTGGTGAGACATCAAGTAGTAGAGATGCAGCACAAATGGAAGCAGCGGCAGCAGCAGCAGCTGCTGCTGCTCTAACTACACGTCAAAAGAATATCGATTTGGAGGCAATTGGCGTGCAAGCTGAGGATATTTTCGATTGTGACAAAGGTGATGCAGCGAATCTCGATTTAGATGGACAAGGTGGGCGTACATTTTTACGCGTGCTACTGCATCTCATCATGCACGACTATCCGCCATTGGTATCAGGTGCACTACATTTGCTCTTCAGACACTTTAGTCAACGGCAAGAGGTTTTGCAGGCCTTCAGGCAGGTAAGTGGCAATTGATTTAGAAATTTGAAAAATGTTTTTATGATTTTTATAAATTTTTAACTAATCGCATTAGCTTTTAATAGCTTATCTTCCTATTCATTATCCTTAACACCATTCCTTTAAGCAAAAACTAAAATGAAGTTTTATCGTTAGTACTAATAATTTCTTTTCTGCATTTTCAATATTATTTATTACAACACTTTAAGTTTTTCAAAGAAACGAATTTTGCACTTATTTTGTACTAAAATTGCAGGTTCAGTTGCTTGTTTCTGATAGCGATGTAGAATCGTATAAACAAATCAAATCTGATTTGGATATTTTGCGTCAAAGTGTGGAAAAGTCCGAACTGTGGGTCTACAAGCCAAAAACAACTGAAGAATTTAATGCAAGTAAGTAGCATATACAAAATAAGCTGGTTTAGAAGATCTTTTACATTTCTAAATTTGAAATGTGTTCAATTGATTAATTTCCATCTCTTATCCAACAGCCCCTGAACGCTCCTCTGATCCAGCAATTGACGTTTCCAATCTAAGCAATGAGTATCGTGCTTCACTCTCAAATGAACAACTGGCTGAGTATAAGAAAGTTAAAGAGATATTAATGCGCATGAATAAATTCTGCGTTACATCAGGTATGTTCTAAATATGTGTTCTTGATGTTGAGTTTTATTTTATTTGTGTTTGCATTATTAATTCAAATTCTTTTATTTATCCGCTCGAAAAAGGTCCCATTGTGAAGCCGCGCAAGCACGAGCAACGCCTTCTACGTAACGTTGGTGTACACACTGTTATTCTTGACCTACTTCAAAATCCGTATGATGAAAAGGATGATGTGCTGATGAAGGAACTTATGTGTTTGGCGCATGAATTCTTGCAAAATTTTTGTCTGGGAAATCAGCAAAATCAAGTGTTGCTGCATAACCAATTGGATTTGTTCTTGAACCCGGGAGTGAGTACAAATTAATTATCATTTATGGCTCTTCTAGGTTTCGCAAAACATTTAGCGAAGTTCTGTTGCAACAACAACTTGGTTAGAATTGAGGAGCAAAATTACTTTGTTGTCCTATAAAAAATATTTTTCAACTTTTTAGAAATATTCACTGCATTTCAAATTAGTCGATCAGTTTCAAAAAAGCATCTTGCAATTCCAGATTCTCGAGGCGAAAACCGTATGCGCTATCTTCAAAGACAACCTTGCGCTCTGCAATGAAGTAACGGACAAAGTCGTACAACATTTTGTTCATTGCATTGAGATTCATGGACGACACGTTGTCTATTTGCAATTTCTCCAAACAATCGTTAAAGCTGAAAATCAATTCATACGTAAATGTCAAGATATGGTCATGCAAGAGTTAATCAATGCTGGCGAAGATGTGCTTGTCTTTTACAACGATAAAACATCCTTCAATCAATTCGTAACAATGATGCAAAGCGAAAAATCACCACTTAGTGATACCAGTCCATTGCGTTATCATGTGGAGTTGGTTAAGCTGCTCGCTTGCTGTACAATGGGCAAAAATGTTTACACCGAAATTAAGTGCAATAATCTGCTGTCACTCGATGATATTGTAACAATTATTTGTCATCCTGCCTGTATACCCGAAGTTAAAGAAGCCTATGTTGATTTTCTCAATCATTGCTACATCGACACTGAAGTTGAGGTGAAAGAGATCTATTCATCGAGTCATATGTGGAATTTATTTGAGAAATCATTTCTTGTCGATATCCATCAACTGATTGCCATTGGCGCCAACGCCGATAAAACACTACTCAATTATGTGCTGAGTGGTGTAACCAATGTTTTGAATACCTTCTTCTCCAGTCCCTTCTCCGATCAAAGCACCATCGTGCAAACGCGTCAGATGATTTTCGTTCAGATACTGCAAGTCACCTATCGCCTGTCACAATGTAAATGGCTAGCGTTGGCCGATCGCTTTAGTGTTGAGAACTGCGTTCGTACATTGGCTGAATCGGCAAAGATGCGTAATATTGCTATACCGCTCGATTTGGAGCAGCAGGTGGTATCGATGTCTAGCAAAACTGCATTGCTAACACGTCAAACCACCAAATGGTTATTAGCATCGAAGCAGCCAAAATATGAGACACAGCTCTCGGCAAATTTAATGCGTTTGGACCGTTCGATTATAGAAGGTTTGCAAGATATTGTCTCACTGTTGGAAGATCAACTGAAGCCGGTGGTGGAGGCAGAGTTGTCACTATTGGTAGACATCCTGTATAGATCGGAGTTACTCTTTCCCCCTGGTACAGAGGCGCGTAAAAGTTGTGAGAGTGGTGGTTTCATACGAAAGCTAATCAAACATACTGAAAAGTTACTGGAGGAGAAGGAAGAAAAGTTGTGTGTGAAAGTTTTGCGTACATTGCGTGAAATGATGGCAATCGATGTAAATTATGGTGAAAAAGGTGATGCGCTACGTAACACGTTATTAATGCGGTACTTTGATCGGAAGGGGGGCGGTGGCGGAAGTGGTGGTGGTCTTATAAGCGGTGTTGGCGTGGTTGGTGGTGTTGGTGGTGTTTTGGGTGCAGTTGGCGGTGATATTAGCATAACTAGTGTAGCAAAAAAGGCGATCGAGGGTAAGTCATGTCGAAAACTTTTTGAAGTGAAATTTCTTAACCCAGTCTGAAGAGAAGATCTGTTCAAAGTATTATTTTGTAATTTAGCAAACAATTTTGATGAAATCGTGGTTTATTTATTATTTAGAGACTTCTATAGCAACTTTGTAACTGTTATATAGTATTTCTTGAACAAAGTTACGCCAAATAGTTATATGGACTTGAGATATAGTTTTTTGTCCATAAAATCCACAATTTTGTTTGATTATAGATCCTCACACGGAGAACACAGCGGTGGTTCTATCTCGTTTTTGACCAAACTTGAGTTTGGTAGTTTGTGCTTATTGCTACAGATATTTCAAATGGCAAAAATCAAAACCGATATGGTCATTGGTCGCCACCTATTTTGTAAAAAAAATATATATATATAATGTGCCATCAATCGAAATGTGTTGTCATACTTTGCCTCAAATATTTATCTTAAAGTAGTTCGAGTTGCTTTGGGGCTCTACCTACTATTAGGCCAGACAAAATTTGTGAATAGTTCATTTATTTGGGATTATTTAGTAACTGGTTAGTTTTAGATGGCGTGCCTAGTTGGATAATACTTTTTCACTAGTCAATACTAGAATACACTGTCAACAAAAAAACAGGACATTTTAATTTTCTGAAATATAAAAGTTTCACTTCTACTACTTACACAATTTTTTCTTTTGTATTTCTTCTCATTCCAATTTCTTCATTTATATGACTATTCCAGGCACTCTGGAAGGCGGCGATCCTAGCGTAATCGAACAACAGAAACGACTTCATTTAGTAACCCATGGTCCGGGTGCCAAGTATCTCCAACGTGCTGGCAAAACTCTGCATGAAGTACAAAATCATTTAGATCGTGAAGGCGCCTCCGATTTAGTTATCGAACTTGTGATAAAGTCTGTACATTCACCTTCCATATTTGTGGAGGCTGTTGAATTAGGCATAGCACTACTTGAAGGTGGCAATCCCATTATACAAAAGGGCATGTATCAAAAATTTCTAAGTGGCGATTTCAATCAAGCTTTCTATAAAGTTTTCTTTGAGAAAATGAAAGACTCACAACAAGAGATAAAATCTACGGTCACTGTAAATACGTCAGATATTGCGGCCAAAGCACACGAAAGCAAGCAGGATGTCAATCTAGAGCTGGACAAAATAGCACGTAAACATGGCGTAAAAAGTAATGGCGTCATCATCACGGATGAGCTTAAGAAAGAATTACACAATGCCGGCTTAGCGACAGCGCGCGCTTATGGCAGCGCGCGTAACATACATCCAGGTGATGAAAACTCAGCGGTCAGCATAAATAGTCCACTTGAGGATATACTCGCCGAAAAGTTGGAGAAACATAAAGACAGCAAAGAGGATCGTCATAAAATATCGAATAAAGTGCTTGTAATGCAACCGATTTTACGTTTTCTACAATTGCTTTGCGAAAATCACAATCCCGATTTGCAGAATTTATTACGCAATCAAAATAATAAAACCAATTACAATCTCGTTTCCGAAACATTGATGTTTCTCGATTGTATTTGTGGTTCTACAACGGGCGGTCTCGGCTTACTTGGCCTGTACATCAACGAAAATAATGTGGCGTTAATCAATCAAACTTTGGAAACACTAACTGAATACTGCCAAGGACCATGTCATGAGAATCAAAATTGTATAGCAACGCATGAATCGAATGGTTTGGATATAATAACTGCACTCATATTGAATAATATAAATCCACTTGGTGAGAATCGTATGGATCTCGTATTGGAATTAAAGAATAATGCATCCAAGTTGCTGTTGGCCATTATGGAGAGTCGCGGTGATAGCGAAAATGCTGAACGCATATTATATAATATGAATCCAAAGCAATTGGTGGAGGTGGCATGCAAGGCTTATCATCAAGAGGAGATGATCGATGAGACGGATGAACATGATGATGGTGATGCGGATGCAGATGATGATATATCAGTGAGTCCACGTGAAGTTGGTCATAATATTTATATACTTTGCCATCAGCTGGCGCAGCACAATAAAGAGTTGGCAGCGTTGCTGAAAGTGTGTGAAGATCCACAATCGGCGAATTTCGATGCTAAAGTAGGTCAGGCGCTAATGTACTATGCAACGCATACTGCACAAATTGAGGTAAGTTTTATGTATTCACAAAAACTAATTCAAAAATCGATTTAATATTATTATTTTCAAGATTGTACGCAATGATCGCACTTTGGAGCAAATTGTTTTCCCGATACCTGAAATATGTGAATACTTAACAACAGATACGAAAATTAAGATTCTAAATACAGCTGAACGTGATGATCAGGGTTCGAAAGTGGCTGATTTCTTTGACAAAGCAGAGGAGATGTTCAATGAAATGAAGTGGCAAAAGAAGTTAAGAGGTATGTTATATATGATACATCGAAAGCTCAAAACAAGCAACGAAAGTCAATACCTTCTAATGCGACGAATACAGATTGATATATCTGTGGCAATAAGGTAACGAAACCAAAGTAATTTTTTTTGAATTTTTCTGTAAAGCGCTTTAAAAGTGAAAATTGTAATGTAAATGTATGGCAACGAGTTTTGATTTTTTGTTTTTAAAATCCACAATTTCTGAGAAATAGTCGTGAAAATTTGTGTGCGGAGAACACAATGCTGGTAAAATCTCATTTTTGTCCTATCTTGAGTTCCGCTTTTCTCGCTTATTGCCATAGATATATAGAAGGAAAACTTTCCTTGTACTTCGCACTGCATAGTCGGCACGTCCCCTAATGAATGCGTACTAAGCAGGTTTATACAACTATTGGATGTGCTAGTTGAGCAAAGTTAAGTTCTACTCCAACAACATTAGCATAGCTCAAGACATCAATAATAATCCCACTCTCTCTATGGCGCGATATACAACAGGTATATCATCATAAACCTCCTAAGAGATTTTTGCGCCAAGCTTCTCTTCCAATTTGTGGTATGCCGATTTGAATTTTCCCTACAAATTGGTGGGACCTACAGTTTTTTGCCGACTCCGAACGGCATCTATAAAGGAGACGAATTTTTGCTGAGAAGCCTGTCATGGCAGAAATACACTCGGAGAGTTTGCCAAACCACTGCCGAGGGGCGACCCTGTTTTGAAAAACTTTTTTCAAATCACTTTTGATGTTACCTGTACCAGGGCTCGAACCATGGACCTTCGGTGTGGTAGGCCGGCAACACTACCTTCACACCACGGCGGCCGCCATAATAATCCCAATGGTGGAATATGCCCGAGGTAGGCATACCGGTCGTAAGAGGTAATGACGTGCAACTCTATGGTTGATCTACGGATATGATGCCTCTCACCTCTCATTACCCATCTTATCCTTCCTTACGGGGTGACACGACCTAGAAGGTTGCACTGGTCATACGAAATCGCTACCCGGACAGTCGGGAAGTACCGCAAGGGAGTACCGGAGCGTACTGGGTTCATATCCGGCAGAGGATTGTCACTTTCGACAACACTACCCAAAACCTTTGAGAAGTGCCTTTGTCGTTACAAACAACAACAACAGCAACAATAACAAAATTAAAATCCAAGTTTATATATATATTATCTACATTTGTTTCTTCACTCTCTTTCATAGGTCAACCATTTTTGTTCTGGGTCAGCAGCTATATGTCACTATGGAGCAATATACTTTTCAATTGTGTGGTTGTTATTAATCTCATTGTTGCCTTCTTCTATCCCTTCGACAATACTGTACCAGGTACAGTACACAATTTACAAATATCCTAATTTCTCTCTGATTTTAATAATTCTCTCATTTCTTCAACAGAACTCTCATCACACATATCTTTACTTTTTTGGACCATATTGTTGTTCTCACTTGCAATTGTTGTAACACTACCACGCGAATCAGGCATACGTACTTTAATTGGTTCCGTGATATTACGTTCCATATTTCTGATAGGACCAGAGTCTACACTCCGTCTACTGGGTGTTGTGACTGTAAGTTTTAACGCATTTAAAATCCTGTCACAATGTACTTGAATATCTACGCTCCTTACAGGTTACACTAAAAAGTGTACATATCGTGAGCATAATGGGCAATAATGGCACTTTAGAGAAGAGTTTCTTCAAAATTATAACCGATATGCAGCTACTCTATCATTGTATTTATATGTTCTTCTGTTTTTGCGGTTTGATTTTCCATCCATTCTTCTACTCACTACTGGTGAATATGCATACCTATTTAGTGTCTTCATGTATAATATTAAAATATATTAAAATATTTTTTCTATCAAATTTTGCAGCTCTTCGACGTTGTCTATCGTGAAGAGACTCTCGTTAACGTCATACGCTCTGTCACACGCAATGGTCGTTCGATCGTTTTGACGGCGGTTTTAGCTTTGATTTTGGTTTATTTATTCTCCATTATCGGTTATATGTTCTTCAAGGATGACTTTCTGGTCGAAGTGGATGCCGATGGCGCCCAAGTATCAGCAAACTCAGCTACTCAAGCAGATATTACGATTTCGGTGCCATCAAAAGAAGCAGATAGCACTTGTAGCGCACCAGATGCATTTAGTAAGGCAGCATTTTCAGATAGCATTGAGTCAGATTCGTGCGCTGCAGGACTTGGCACTGCTGCTACTACTGCTGATGTTGCTGGTGGAAGTTGTGGCGGAGATGCAAAGGAACGTTCTTGTGATTCGTTAGTGATGTGCATTGTGACAACATTGAATCAAGGTTTGCGTAATGGTGGTGGTATAGGCGATATACTACGTCCGCCATCCAATAAGGTGAGATATCTCATAAGGGCTGAGTGCAAAATTCTAAAGTCAACATATTTTTAAATATTGAAAGAAAAAAAAAACAGAGGCAGAGAGAGACTGAAAAATAAAGTTAGAGGACGAGAAAGAGAGATGGCAAGGAGATATTGAATATACCAGCGGTAAGGTATGAATGTCACAAGAGGCGACTAAACCTCATGAGCCGAAGATATCGTTCTCGTGCCAGTCGGGATAGTAACAGATCGGTATCCGACCAAAGATGTCAATCCTCAACCTTCAATGATAGGGATAAGATAGAGATTATGGTTAAGATTGAGACTGAGAGGCGGCTAAATTCCATGAACTGAAGATTTGATGGGCTCAAAGATATCGTTCCCGTGGCAACCGGAATAGTATCCCAAAGTTTTAGTACCCAAGCGTAACAGATCCATATCCCACAAAGGACTGTTCACATCAACAGAAATACACAAACTTTCGAGGATGGGGATGAGATAGATATTATGGTTAAGATTAAGATTTTAGTATAAGATTGGAGATCGAGTAAAATTGAGATATAGAGTAAAATTTAAGTCCAGACAGAGATAGAGATAACGTTGCAGTTGAGATGGGGATAGCGCTATAAAGATATATAGATAGATATAAGGTTAGAGATGAGGTTGAGATTAAGCTTGAGATAAAGCTTACAAACAACAACACCAAAAAAGCTAGAGGTAGATATAGGGATAGTAGGGATAGAAATGCGATACAGAGTATGATAGTAATTTATGGACTATAAATAATATTAATAATATTACTATTTTCCTTGCCCCACCCAACAGGAAAGCCTCTTCGCCGCACGTGTCATATACGATCTACTCTTCTTCTTCATTGTCATCATTATTGTGTTGAACTTGATTTTTGGTGTCATTATTGATACATTCGCCGATTTAAGAAGTGAAAAACAACAAAAGGAACTCATTCTCAAGAACACCTGTTTCATTTGTGGCCTCAATCGTTCAGCATTCGATAATAAAACCGTTAGCTTCGAGGAGCACATCAAAAGTGAACACAATATGTGGCATTATTTGTACTTCATTGTGTTAGTTAAGGTGAAGGATCCCACAGAGTTTACCGGACCAGAAAGTTACGTATACGCAATGGTGAAAGCAGGCATCTTAGATTGGTTCCCACGTTTGCGTGCTATGTCACTGGCGGCCATTGATGCCGATGGTGAACAAATTGAATTGCGTCACATGCAAACGCAGCTTTTAGAAACACAATTGCTCATAACAAGTTTGTCACAACAATTGCATGAACTAAAAGATCATATGACGGAACAGCGCAAACAGAAGCAACGTTTGGGTTTGCTCAATACAGCGCCCAGTAATCTCTTGACATGCTATCAGATGCGAGATGCAAATAGTTTGTCGTGAAGTGTTTAAGTCTAGGGATTTGTATAATGTTAGCGAATTGAAATAAAAATATCAAGGGGTGGCTGATAAGTCGAAGATTTATAAATTTCAAGGTATTCATGCATACTTACATAAGTAGTTATAAAAGAGAATAATTAGAAATTTAAATAAGAATTAATTAAGTACCTTATATCAAATACTTATCAGCCGCCCCACGCACACAGTTAGGGGTTTTAGCATTTTACGAGAACTCCTTTAAATTTTTTTTAAGTATCGAATATTTGTAATCATTAGTCGCAACAGAAGTAATCAAATTACTGAAATTAATGCTAGAAAAAACTGTCTTGAATAGTTATAGATAATGCATGAAACTGTTTTTAAAGTAAATACGAAAGGGCTTGCAATTAGCTTTTTGTCTAATTGTGTTAAGAAATTATAATTTGTTTTTGAAAACACTTTTCTAATTCATGTTTTCTTTTATTTTTTTTTTTTAGCCTTTTTAAAAAACTCTGTAGGTATGAAACAAATGAATGCCAGAAGGTTAATGTTTTCTTTGCATAAATGGTATCAATAGTCGCTTGCTTGCATAAAGGGACAGCCAATTTTCACCATTTGTTTAGATAAAACTTGCGTATAGCTTGAATTAGTCCTGGAATTGATTAAAATTAAATTTGTTTTGTTAATGCCAAATGCCTCGGACAGCTGTCCTGGAAACTTAAGGTACTTCATGGTCACAATTAAGCTGTCAGTATCCATGAGTGTACATACTGACTAAACAGGACTAGTCAAAGAGCATCGAATAAAAATAGGAAGCAACGCAAAACAACGCATGCTATGTATTCGCGGTTAAGGAATTCACTATGCCTTAACTCCGTAAGAATTATATGAGGGTCGGTAGGCATATTTTGTTAAGAACTTGCGATAAGCATTTAGTTCAGACTAACCGCTCAGTCTATAGACAGTGGGTCAGTTCTATTCCACTTTGACTTTAAGCGACTTTATATATACTGCATCGTATGAATGAAAACTTGAGCACTTGCTGGAGGGTGATCATGCGAGAGTATACTTGAGCATTCTTGAGTACCTACCAAAAGATACTGGAGAATGCTAGCAAATTATAGACCATACTATGTAGATGATCCTCAAAAAATGTTGCTGAACATTTGAAACATTCTAGAAAATGCTCGACAATACTAGCAACATTTGAAGCATTGCGGAGTATATCCCAGAGGATGAATGAGCTTGCTTTAGTATGTACGAATATGATGCATAACTTTAAAAAATTCGATAGCTATGGAACGAATCCGATCTCGGAAGTTATATCGAAAATGAAGAGATCATAGCGAGGTATACAGCGAAGCAAATGGTGGAGCTGTATCAACCGAAAGAAAAATAGAAACTCTTTCAGGAAGCTGAAGCTGGTTTTCAATGAACTGTAGGGAATGTTGTAAATTGTGCAAAAGGTACCATTTCGAAAATTATATATATCGTTATGAGACAAATTTCTGAAAAACATAGTTACAAAGTCAATGCGATCATACTCAGGAATACTCAGGCCAAAATGCTGAACGTAGCAAAACAATGCCCGACGATGCTACTCATTTCTTGCAGAAGTCCACTGCTTGAGCATCCTCTAGCACGTGCTCGAATTTCTTATTCATCAAATACACTATATACATACATATAAGAGTAAAGTTCTAGCATTTCTAAGCTACATAATGTTCTTAATTCGCAATGATTGTGATTTATTCGTCATTTACAAAGCAATATTTTAAATACATATACTTATTTTAAGATATTTTTTTCCTCAATCGTTTTTTAAGCAATAAAAAAAGTTGTGTAAAGTTTGTGCGATTCTCAAAACAAATATTTTAGCGCAAGGCGAATATACTTACAGGTGATCTCATAAGAACATATGAGCAGTGGCTTCTTCAGGCAAAATAAAAAAATTCCATGCAATGTGACAGGAGAAGCCGCCAAAGTGAAAACAAAACACATGAAGAATGTGTGTGTATTCAGCAACAAATTCGCCGTGATATCACCTGGTATAAATTCACCTTGCTTTAGCTGTATAATTTTTCGAAATTATTGAAAGTCAAACAATAATCCACAAGATTTTTCTTTCAATTTTATTAAAAACAAACATTTAAAAAAAAAATAACGAGTTAAAAGAAAAATCCGAAAATGTGTCAAATTGTTACAAACGTCGAGTGTTTCTTAAATTCACATTTGTAACTTTTCACTCACACATTCACAATTAACACTATGCAATATTTTCCTCTACAGTTTTAAGTATACTTTTTTAAAACTGTCTTTGAATCCAAATTTTTATATACAAACTAATTATTGACTATTGTCAGTTAGAAATTTACTTCCACAAAGAAATTCAAAATATGCACAATTGAATTAATTCTTATACAGTTGCCAATAATACAATTTTACACGTTTTACATAGTACTAGTACTATTCATTTGTAATAAGCTAATAAGAAATACCCAAAGAAGTGCACTCTCTCTCTTAACAAAATGTGATCTTTTTTTAAATATTTTTATTTTATACAAATTTCCATCACCACACTGTGTGTCCTTTCTAATCTCTACAAAATCTAATGTATTTATGTATACTAACTACTGTGGTTTCTGCAAATTATCTTAAATCTCTACATATATTTAAATATATGTACAATAGTTTGTAGTTTTGACAATTTTCGAAGTACTTTAATTGCAATTTAAACTAAACATATTTTTTAAATAAATTTAAAGAAAATTTATGGAGACTAATTTTTTAGCTCAATTAATATTAAATGCATACTTAAAAATATACGTATACAACATTTATAAAATGCATGAATATTGAATTATATGGTTAAAGAATTCTATGAAACAAAAATTTTAAGAAAATTTTAGTCTGATTGACTAAATTTAATTGACATAACAAATGTTACTTTAAACATAAGTATATACGAGTATATAATGAATGTGAATAAAATCACTTTAAAAATATTTAAAATGTTCGTTTTCAATAATACGGTACTTTAACTTTTTTGTACGATTGGAAATGAACCGCGTGTCCAGTGAGCATTTGGGTGTCGTAGTAGTAAAACTCGCCAAAGTTTCTAGTGCTCCATGCCATAAGGCCATCCATCTGCCACAATAGTTCGATGTTTTAGTTATATCCTGCAAAGCTGGTACTGAGCAGACCTATTACTAATCGTAATGATTGCCGGTTTGATTCATCATTTTCTTGAAAATCCATTTAATGATTGATTGTCATTACTTTTAATTTTTAATGATAATTTTGCAATCAATTAAAAAAAGAATCATGATTTTTGTTTTCATTACTTTTGATCATTTTAAATTTTTTTTTGATTATTTTTGATTTATTTTTTTCAGTATTGTTGTAGAACCACATAAATATACACATCAACAAAACAATACTGAAAAAAAAATAAAACAAATAATGAAAAAAAAAAATATCAAAAATAATCTATAGTAATCAAAACAACTATTTTTGATTGTTTCTGATTTTTTTTTTATTTTTTCTAATCGCAGTCAATTAACAATAGCCTTTTCTTAAAAAGCAATTTAAATAATCATTACCAATTAAAAAATTTAATTAAATGATTAATTATTATTAATCAAATTTAACAGATCTGGTCCTGATAGGGTTCGATCAGCGGAGGCTACTACTCTCAGAGCTGCTGTTCACTGTACTGATCTATCGAGTTTACGGCGGTTCTTTATCTTAAAAGCAAGGGCAGGGCAATGGCATCGGTGGCTTCCTTGCTGCGTTCTATAGATCCTTCGATGCTTGTCATCAGTCTAATAACTAACGATTGCTGCGTACACGCCTTCTTTGTCGCATGCAAAATGTGTGCCCCTAGCATACTGAGGCCTAAATAGTTAACTACTTTCTTTGATGTTATATGTATGAAACTCCAGAAAGGGTCTCGAAACTAACTTCTAGCGACATGTACATTTTTGTTAGAGTATTAGCTCAGTTTTTTCTGCCACCGCCAGGTCAAACCTCTTGTTTGTGCGTATCATAAGCTGGTTGGGGTTCCCACGCGCTTCTTCGGTTAGGGCCAAGAATTGAACCTTGTGCTGCACCGCATGTGAAATTGATTCTCCCCGGGCCGTCTGGAGATGTGAACATAAGTCTGCGAAAGATGTAGTATAGGGATATGAAGGAGCTTCGGTTTCCCGATCTCTGTTGATATTTGGAAGCGGAGTTATAAGGAAAGGCTAACAGTAGCAGTAAAGGTGTTGGCAGGTCGACTTACAGACATGCATACATTTTCATGTATATGTATTCAGGACTCTAAATCCACCTTTAGGTGTAGACTTGTCTGCCGTCGCGTTAGTATTGAAAATACTGTTAAAGGATACTTGCTGATTATCCTTCCAGCGCCGAAATTCGGTAGGACTCTACTATTGAGATTATGTTTCTTTGGAAAAGCATCCCACTAGACTATAGAGATTTAGGTCAGCAGCGGTTATACCATTTGCGCTTTAGTCTGCTTCTCTCACCGAACATCTCCTGAACGGGCTACTTGCTGGCCGTTTCATCTTGGTAGTCTGAAAGCAGTGGGCTTAAACTTCTTCGTGAAGAGTAACAGGTCCGTTTTTTCTGTTCGTTTTCTAAGACCACGCCCACTTACTCAGTTTTGCGAGCGTTTACAATCAACTTGTGGAACCCATGGGACATGGATACTGACCGCTGCAGAGAGAATAGAATCTTTAGGCCATCCGTGATAACTGTCATTCGGATCTCCAGTCTGAGGGGGAAATTTGAACTCGACCTCTAGGTCAATAGACACTTACGCTGAAAACGTGCAATCTGTTTTTGGTCTGTGCAGCTAATCAAGCGGTCACTGTCAGCATTTTTTGTAGACAAATATTACGACCGAGTGCTCAGTAGATTTTCTATTTTCGTGAAGTTAAGTTCACCTTTTAGGGTTCGAGTTTCATTTCGGAATGGCTCAATGGTCATCCTGCTAGTACGCTTCAATATTCTAGACAACTCCATATGTTTCGGCTCTATGGAGAATGACGGAGGGAAAACATGCAGTCACTTTATGCTTAGATTATCTGCTTTTGCAGGGTTCTAAGAAGATCTCAAAGAAAAATTTTCTAAGAAATGTCATTCTATTGCGGTAGTGCGTTGAAAAATCGTAGAGTATGTGATCCTCCGGAATATTTCACCTACGACATAGCGCAGCACTGTCATCGTTTGTTGTTGTTGTTGTTGTAACGACAAAAACACTCCCCGAAGGTTTTGGGGGGTGCTGTCGAACTGACAGTCCTTGGCCGGATATGAATCCGGTACTTTCCGGTACTCCCTTGCGGTGCTGCCCGACTGTCGCGGTAGCGATTTGGTATGCCCAGTGGAACCTTCTAGGTCATGTCACCCCTCCTTCCGTAAGGAAAGAGAGATGGGTAATGAGAGGTGAGAGGCATCATATTCGTAGATCAACCATCGAGTTGCACTTCATTACCTTTGTGCATATTAGTCGCCTCTTACGACCGGTATGCCTACCTCGGGCATATTCTAATCCCCTAACCCGCAGGGGCCACTGTCATCGTTTCCTCCTATATAGCAATGCTGAGAGTTGCGACCCCTGCGACAATATCATTTCATTCTTTGTTACGCTGATCTGCCACCCAAATCACAGAAATTCTATATCAACAGGATAGGTGCTTGCGAGCCTGAATGGCTTCTTGGCTTCCCAGAAAATGACTACCCTACTGGATGCCTTTTGTTTAGCGAAGACTTCGGCTTGTAGACTACCGCTTCTACTCAACACGGCAATTTAAATCCGTCCCTAAAAACGGAAATATCGAACCTCTGAGCGAGTTACCCATCTTACCCCTTGTCGGAAGTGGGATCTGATTTTTGTATCAAAGACTGTCTCGGGACATGGTATGTATTAAGTTCGTTTTCGTTTTGCTATTAAATCAAAAAAATTCCAATGTCCGTATCTAAAGCATCTAAAGCCTCTCCAGAGTCCTGGCTCCTCCAGCCTAAGACCACCCTGGTATGCTGTTTACTTGATTAAAAGATGAGCCGGTAACATTTGACATATAAAGTGTAGATCATTTGTATCGCACGATCTAATCGCAGCACAGGTGGCTTGATTCTGGGTTCAAGTCAGACATTTTGTACGCTGGCCTTAGATTATATATCCCTTTGGTTTGTTTACAGAAAAGTTCTTTGAAAGAAACTGATTGGTCATACTTTGTCTTTTCAATTCATCTGTTAACTATAACATTTACTATAGCGTCCCGTCTACACAGAGCCAAGATAGAACACATTATACTTAGTGGGGTCATCTTTCCGTAGAGAACTGCGAGTGAGCTTTAAATATCACTAGAAATGAAAATCTCCCTTTGTGAGAGCCAAGCTGTTATACGGCTTCAAGAATGAACTAGACTTCGCCCTTTAAGAAGCTACAAATGTTGGGTATCTTATAAGTAAATGCTAGAAGAGGCTGCATTGCCTTTCTAGTAAGATCATTGAGAGTTTTTAAATGGCCAATAGCACCCTGTTTTCATAAAGACGACTCATTCAAAGACAGAACTAAAAAGACAGCAGTCTGGAAGCCAGAAGGGGAAGGGGAAGAGTAAGAGCTCAGTTAATAGTCCCATAGCCATATCCATATAAAGCAGCTGATCGAACCAATGTTATGGTAATTAATATAATCGATTAATGGTGCCAAACCACCACGCTATAGTCATAACCATGGCATAACCAAACAACTGAATTTTGGTTTTCCGCCATATTCACAACCTATACATTTTATAGCTGGTAATTTTATTAACTTTTTAGATTCTTCATTTTTCGTTTTCGATGTATTTTGATTAAGTGAGTTATAAGTTGAGTAAATCATTAGCAATTTTTTGCATTTTCTTACTTTTCATGAAATTACCATCAATTTTAGGTTAAGGCTCCCAACAATAGATTAGGTCAAGTATATGATATGGCTGTGACTATGGATTTATGACTATATAGAAGTTTATCTGCACCTTAAGAGGTAAGAGATCATACATAGTATGCAATGATTCATTCTCCATTGTGCTGAGGACACCGCCAATATATTACACACAATATCTTTTCAGCTTAGCCAGAAAATTTAGATTCGGCATCCTATTACACAATAAGGAAGTTTGTTATTCAATGGAGAGTGGACCAGTTATTTAATAAATAAGTTTTATAACTCAGTTATTAGGTTAAAATACTTTAAAATTGAAACGTGCCTATCTCGAACTCTGCCCACCAACACTTCACACTCCATGAAATTCTGTACAAATTAGGCCAACCAAACCTTACACCGACTAGAAAGTTTGTAGCGAACTGGTTTGTGAAGTCAAAATTCACCAGTCCATCGTAACGTTTTATTTCCTGTTAATTCGGTCATTTAATTTAATTTACATTGTTAAAATGTTTTAAAACTTTTTCCTTAATCAATACTAAGCTCTGCGCAAGTGTTGGTAGCGGGAAGAGAGTTGATAGAAGGCACTCACAGCCTCTGTTGCTTATTGAATGAATAGCGAAAGGTACGCAAAGTACATAATTTGTTCTACGTGACCATTTGTCGGAATCCCTTTTTACTTTAGATAATTATTACTTTATCGCTTTATTGGTTTATTGACAGCTGTGGCTGGGCGCCTGTGTTGCTTTTGGGTGATTGGAATTGTTTGCTTTCCTAGTTTTCCATTCAAGCTCAGTTTATTTTGAATGTTAACAAATTTTGTATAAAAGCGCTTTGCGGTTCGAAGATATATCAGTTCCAAGCGTGCACTTGCATTGATTACAAATTTTGAATATTCTTAACTCTGTGTCTTACAAATAATACTCAGCGAATCTCACCTAGTTTACGAAAGTATAACAGCGGAAACAAATCTTGTGAAAATGTTCTCCAAATCTGTAGTAAGTACTCGCAGTGGTGGCCTGATGGACACTTTGAAGAGAATGTTTGCCTAAAAGCAAAATTCATCCTAGGCACTAGACTTTTAGCGGTCTTTCATACGACGCACTGTGGGGTATTCTGTAGAAATTTGTCACAAAATCAAATAGCTCTACAACGGTGAGAGTTAGTGCAGAAAATCAAAATCAGTTTTGCTAAAATAAAATTTCAAAATGGAAAAAATCGAATTTAAGTTCAAATTTCAAAACTGAGTTTTAAAAATGTTTTTTTTTTTTAAATAATATGTTTTTAATAATTGTTAAGTGGAAGCCAAATCTTATAGATATTCGGCGAAACTAACGAATCTTTATGCAAAAGTTACGGATATCTAAAAAATTTTATTTTCATTTATTATCATTTCAAAGCATAGACAGTTTCAAAAAACTTTCAAAAAATAATTTTTAAAAGTGTTTGTTTTTTTTTTTGCTGCAGTTGCTCTTTTAGTTTTGTTGAAGTATTATTTAAATTTTATCAAAACCATCCAAAAAAATTAAGATGGTGGAATTAAAAAAAATAGATTCTGGATAATTTAAATATTTTACATTTTTTGTGAACAAACGGATTTTAGTTTAAAAAAGTGCAGAAAGTGTTTGGGAATTTGGTTAATTTTGTTGTTATATAAAATGCACACATTTTTTCTAAGAGATTTCAAGATTTATTTTTAAGATTTTAGAAAATTATAGAGCAGTGAAAAGTTATTAATGATAACTAAAATTTTCAAAATTTATGGAAACGACTAACTGATTTTCATATTATTTGAAAAACCTTTAAGGAAAAAATGTTCAAAATTTATAAAAAGGACATAACCTGAAAAAATTTTAAGAATTTTTAAAACACTACTGAATTTTTGAAAATGTTACGTTTTTTGTTGCATAAATTATTTTACAGTCGATTAGAAATTGCATTATCTTTTGTGCAACTTTTTTTTATTTAAGAAATGTACAAAACTTTGATTTTTTTCAACACATTTCAAAATTTCTACGAAACATTAAAACTTTGTAAAATAAATACTAATTTCAAACTTTTCCAAAGATGAAAAGAGTTCTTATGAACAACGTGAAATTCCAAAATTTTGTTAAAATTTTGCCAAAATTTTGTTAAGAAGAAGACTTTTCAAAATTTCTTATATTGTAAGATTTCCCCTCGGTTCTGCATGATTTCGACTTTATTAAATAGAAGTAGTGCATTTGTATTGAAAAATATCTTATGTTAAAAATTAGTTTAAAGTCAATGCAATGTTAAGAAAGAAATTTTAATACGGTAGCAGTATAAAAGTTTTGAAACTTTGATAAAAGGCGCAAAACAATAGAAATAAATTTAAGTTTTAAATCTAAAAAAAAAATTTACTTTTTTAAGTATTATTAAAACCTTAAAAAAATAAAATTTTTTTGAGTTTATGAATTAGTGACATATATAGAACAAACTAGAGATTTTTTTTTTTCATTTTTTGAGTTTCATAAGCTTGACAATTAGAAAAGTAAAATTTTGATAAAGTTAGGAGTTTTAAAAATTAAAAAAAAAATTTTGGTTTCAATAAGAAAATTTTATTTGATAAAAAAAATTGTGAGCGATAACTTATTACGGTTGTGAGATGGTTTAAAACACACAAAGTTACCGATATCTGTCAAAAAATGAATTTTCATTATTTTGTTGGTTACACCAAAATTGCAGTTAGGGCTTGATATATATCTATGCTAAATTTTGACCAAAGTGCTGAAAATAATAACAAAAACTTCAAAAAAATGCCATGATGCATTTTCGAAAAAACTTTTAAATGTTTAACAAAGAATTTTGAAGTTTATATAACTTTAACTCTAAAAAAAAATTTAGTTTTGAATACCAAATTTTAATAAATTTATAAGTTATGATACAAGTTTTCAAAATTTTGACAAGAAAAAGTTTTGAGGTTTCAGTAAAATCATTAAACATTCTAACAAAATGGACATTTTTATAAAAACTTAATTTTTAACACATTTGTCAATGTTAAAAAGACTTAAAACCTAAATTTAAAACTTTTCCTTACCCACTGCAATAATTTCATTAGTACCAGAACTGTGTCTATCTTCCTTGAATACCTCATCCTTCACTTGGACATGTGAATACTTAGTTATGATTTCCTCCACAGTTCACTCTTGCCTTACTGCTGATCGTGATCATCTACACCGCAGTGAGCGCTAGTCAAGTGAGCACTCACAATGATTCTCCAACCCCAGAGAAGCCCTTGACCAAACGCAGCTTAAGTGGATTTGGTGGTGATGCGGGACATACAATAGCCATTAGCGGAAGTCCTTGGTTGAGTGGCGGCAGCAACGGCGGACATTTCGGTAGCGGTTTTAATGCGTTAGCTGTTAGTGGCTGGAACCCTTGGAATAGCTTGTAAGTACTTAAACAAAATGAATTTCACTGCGATAAGCTTTTTGCTCATATTTCACATTTAATCCCCTCAGCGCCAATCGTCATAGCTCTACACCTACACCCAACGAAGTTGCCAATGCCATTGCTTCTGCGAAACAGGCTTCATCCAATGTTTTGATTGCCCAACAACAAATGCAAGCCGCTAAAGAGAATGTACTCAATCAACAACGTTTGGCTATGGAGAAGGAAACAGCCGCCGCTATACTAACACAAAAATCTGAAGCCGCTGCAGCTATTCAACGATCTGAAGCTGCAGCTGCTGCACAAGCTGTTTTATTGGCTCAACAACGTTTGGCCGCATCAAAAGCTGCTGTAGCACATCAGCAACGTATTGCCGCAGCCCGTGAAGCTGAGGCAGCTGCAGCATTACAACGTTCAGCTCATGCAGCTGCTGCTGAGATACAAAAAACTGAATATGAAGCTTCAAAGTTGGGCCAATATACACGTAACGGTAATGCTGTGGCAGCACATCATCTCACTCTAACCAAAGATGTGGCATTCAGTCCGATAACAGCAGGTTCCAATCATGTACCGAATGCTGAGTCACTTGGCCCTTGGGTGGGTGGCGGTGGTAAGGGATCTGGAGCTGGTGGTGCTGGCGGTTCAGCTTGGCTCTAAAGGAGTAGTTCGAGATATCACACTATTATTCATTTATTGGTTTTGTTAAATTTATACGTGTTATGTAGATATAGTTATTTTATTGTCTTTTTTCATGCTGTTAATTATTGCAATAAAGCAAAAAATTGCTAAAAAAAAATTATATTTATTTAGAACTCAAGAGTACCCTACGTTAGCTAGTAAGGTGTGTTGTGACCACTTCGGAAATTTGATGCTAATTTACTACATACAATACGAAAAGGACATTAGCTCTCCTACTACTCGAAGGCGCAACTGTTCCAGTCTCGATGTCCCTTAGAACCCAGATCGGTGTTATTGCAGGGTCAGTTCAGGACGTTTAGAACATTTTAAATAAATTCGTGTGGTTTCGGAATCATTTCAAGCTTGTTTAAAGACCGCTTTCTGACCTTTTCGTTTTTTAGAATTTCCTTTTCTTCGTATTGTGTATCCTTCTTAATCGCCAATATAATTTACAAATGTTTAAATATGCTCCCGACAGGTCACGGAAAGAAAGCAACATTCGCTGTAAAAATCAATTTTTAACGATTATTTTGCAATTAATTAAAAAAATAATCAAAAAAATCATGATTTTTTACGATTATTAAAAAAAACAATTACTTTTGATTATTTATGATTTTTTTCAGTGTTGTTGTAGCAGCACATAAACATACACATCAACAATGCTGAAAAAATAAAAAATTATCAAAAAATATCCAATAAAACTCAAAAAAATAAAAAAAATAATCAAAACAACTTTTTTTGATTACTTCAGATTTTTTTTGATTTCCTCTAATCGTAATCAATTAATAATTGCCTTTTCTTGAAAAACAATCAGAATTACCAGTTGAAAAATTCTTCTAACTAATTGTTTACTAATTACTAATCGAATAAAACAGGCCTGGTATAAAAAATCACAAAAATTGTCTTTTCCGTCGGAAAAATTGTTGTTACTGCACTAGATTTAGAGTCAAAATAAAATTAAAATAAATTGTTAAAAAATTAATTGTGCGTCGGCCGGGAATCGAACCCGGATCAACTGCTTGGAAGGCAACTATGCTAACCATTACACCACCGACGCACTTCATTTCATTGTGTCAAAGTACACTGTTGTTAACAAGCATGACGGCTTATGTATATACATATAGAACAAATATATGTGGATCGTCAAAGCAAAGAGAGTATATTAATAAACTCTTTTTGCTATGACGTCAACTAATATATGTATGCACATATTATGTGTATGTCGAGTCTGCAAACGAACCTTGAATGCATGAAGGATATATGTGCAAAACATTTAAATTTCGCGAAAATGCAGTTGAATGTTCTGAATTTTCAAAGACAGCGAAAACGCAAAAATTACAATAACAACATTCACACATAAATACATACATTTTGTCATTTCAATATATGTATGAAGTCATCGGTGGTCAAAAGTGTTGGCCCACCAAGCTTTCAGGCACCTGCAAACAAAAATTATGTAGTAGGGGGAAACAATTTTGTAGTAAGTTAAATGATGATTTTTCTCATTTTTTCTTGTATAAAGGTATCTGCATATGCCATATCATTCGGGATAGTAAGGTGCCCCCTTAGGATTATGTTTTGACTTTAAAAACTACCAAAACTTAACATAATCTTGATATCGACTGAAAAATACTATTTTTTAAGCGTATGTGGCATTGCATAAATGTGCCTAAAAAGGGTAAAGCTGTGCTAGCAAGGCTACACTTCATGGTTGATCGAATTTAAGACTTAATTTGAGGAAGCGAATACTGCTGGTTCCAACAAATGATTAATGTTTTACAAAATGGCGGCTCTGTATTTATATGGATTCGCAATTGATCCAGAGAAACATCAGGGTCACAACATGTTTGGTAGATTTACACGCAAACTTTATATCCGCATCTGAATCAGTCACCATTGGAACCTTATGGTAAACTATGTACAAAGTACTATCCATTGACATTCCAGAAACATTTATCTAAACGAACATTAAAAAATGGGTACAAAATGAAATTTATTATTGTTTTTATTTTTTTTAATAGTAAGAAAAATGTTTAGAGACAACCGCCATAGCTTTTCTTATAAATCCATTTCGGAAGCTGCTAAGCTTCTTCATCAGAGAAATTTTGGCACGCATTGCTAACCATTAAGCTAACAATACGCTGGTTTTGATGTCATCTAAACTCCTAGTTCTATTCTTCTTTTACCATATGCATGAACCACTTCTGCCATTTGACAGTTCGTAGTGGGATCATGATGGATTTTTTGACAGATCTGTTTCATCATCATCAAAACAAAAAGGTAGTTTGGGTAAATTTTTATTTTTAAAAGCTGTCATTGTTAAAAACTTATGAAATTTAAGATAGATTCGCATAAATCAAAAGTTTAAACGAAGTTCCACAAAAAATAGTCATTCTATAATCAGGGTTTCACTTCCTTTAAACTGATCATCAGAAATTACTGCGTCACCTTACTTGGAGTAAACATTTGTCAAACCTTCAGTATACTAATATAGGCTTTTAATAGGTTCACATTGTTTGGTGGGTAGTGTATGAAATATTTGTATCCCTGTTTTGAATAACATTATTTGAATAATATGAGGCATTCTGTCTTATACCGTTTCCACTACATAAAATAACACCCTGTGTATAAGTATGTAGTCTGTCACAAATTAAGTACGTGCGTCGGTGGTGTAATGGTTAGCATAGTTGCCTTCCAAGCAGTTGATCCGGGTTCGATTCCCGGCCGACGCACAGTTAATATTTTTTTAACTCTAAATAATTTTTTGTTTTGAAGCTCTTCGAGGCATGGATATTTTGTCATAAAATTACCCCATTTTCCGTTGCATCCCATCTTGTTTTAACATTTTTATGATTGATAGAACTTCGTGCTAAAACACATTTGTACTAAAGTTTAATTCGAAGGTTAAATAAACTGCAGTAAACATCTTTTAATGACGGAGCACTGACTGCTTGAGTTCAGGGGTGCTCACTAACCGTTCAAAAATATATGTAAATCAAAGAAAATAAAGCAGTTTTTTCTCATAATTTGTATATTTCTTGTAACATTATATTCGTAACACTACAATTTATTAGAAATCGTTATTTTTTCACAATTAAATCGACTGCTTTTAGTCATCAATGCAAATTGTTATTGTAATTAAATGTATTTGTATTTTATTAAGTTTTTATTCATCTCACAGTAATAATAACCATAATAATACATATTTGTTATTCGTCATTCGGTACTTAAATGTATTAAATTTATATTATTTATATTAGTAGAATAAGCTTAAAAATTTAATAATGCGCAACGATGCAAAAATAAACAAAAACAAAGTAGGAAGATTACACAAAATAAAACTATAAAAATATTTACAATAAAGATTAAAAATTCCAATTTAAATTTATTTGAACATTTTCACAATCAATTGTAAGCGATAGCTGAAAGTAGTATGCATAGTTTACATAATCTATTTGAAAAACATTTTTTATATTCATATTTTAAATTTAGTAAGCAGTGTAGATAGATAAAGGAAACAAGCAGATGTAGGTTTATCGGTGTGTCAATGAAGAATTGTGGAAAAAGAATTAATTAAATCGACCATGATTTGCTAGTACTTTTTAAAATATATATATCTACAGTATAGTGCAAAATTTAAGCAATAATTTTCTTTAAATTTTTAAAAATCAAACGTGCTTACTATTAGAGGAAGTCACTGTAAGCCAGTTTCTGTGACTGAAGGTAGAAGGGTGGTATACTAAAAAAATACAAGCATGGCTTATTCGTATATTTCGGCATGTTCGGCTTCCACTTTCACTCGAATTCGCTTGATAGACTCAACGCAGAACCTGCCTGATTACTTAATAGCAAGGAAAATGATGAACCCGATACTCGAATTCCTGACAATGAAAAATATGTACCGCCGCCCAGACCATTACGAAGCGAGAATGGCAATATCAGAGCTCAAAAATAACAAAGCGCAGGAAAACGACGGACTGACTAGTTTGGAAGTTAAGCGTCATCTTTCCAATCTAAAAAATAAGACGATCACACAAACCAACAGCTCAGTTATGACATTAAAGTACTTCTTAGAGCTATTCGACCTTCCACAATACAACTTCTGACAATAGGTTTTATGTACCGGAATTACCCACCAAGCTTGGTATTTCAATATAACCAGGTATAATCAACGTCCAAGAGTGGATGTGTTTAGCAGGGCAAAGTACTGCTATTACAATGACATTTGAATTTGACATTCGTCTATTTGGGAGCAGCGAAAGTTCATATAAACGGAAATTTAATCTTGCTAAGAAGTGCTGCATTGGGGCTGCGTAGGCCACTGGCAAGCAAAGTCCTAACTCGACGTACAAAGCAGGGCTTACACTATAGACTCTCATCATACCTGGCCTCATGTATGGCAGATCGGTATAAAAAGTTCTTGGAGTATTCGAGAGAAAAGTTCTCCTTTCCTTCCCTTGATGCGACCGGCATGTATATTTAACGATGAGCTGTAAGACCTCTACGCATATTAGAGCAAAGTGCAGCATTTTGAAGCCCCAGAGAGGCAGGCTATTGCAGCGGATATCGTGAAAACGGCCCATAGTGAATTTTTTTTTTTTTTAATTTTTGTTTGATGAGGTTAAGGGCCATTATTATAATTTTTTTGTTTTAATGTGAACACTAAATTTGGTTTTGCTTCTTTTAAAGATATAACAATACAAAAGTTCAGCAAATCCCAATTTTTGGGTAGTAACATAAACAGCCATTGCTGTGTGAGCATATAATTATCATATTTTCGAAATCATTTTTGTATGTGAAACTTAAATCCGCTTATTGTTTAAAATACGAGTATGTATTGATCATTCTTTTGACAGCTATCAGTGCGAGTGGACGTGTTCTCTGAATACAATTTCTTTTTGCATTTAATAGTTGTGCGCAAGTGCACTTGATTTATGTGAAGTTGGACTGGTTTTTTTCTAGCTTCGTTTTTATGCCATTTTTCTTGGAAAAAAAATTATAAGCATTAAATTAATTGTTGATAGAAAACCAGGATGCTGGGTGAGTTTTTGTAGTATTTTTGGTGTTTTTGTAGATTTTTTATCATATAAATTTGTGTTTCGTGATTGAATAAAGCTGCCGCGAACGGCAGGTAGCACTTCCAACGCCGCTAAGGCATTGCGACTTCCATGTCGAGGGCGCCTGCGGCGGAGGATTTTGATGTACTTTCAAGTATAAATATATCCAAGGGCATTCGACTTAAAAGAGAAAATGAGACAAAAATTCGAAATTCGCTAAAAAGAAATAATATGAATTTAAATATGCTTAAACAAAGTGAAGCCATTGAAATGAAGCAAAATGGCGCGGTTACGCGCGAGATAGATTCATATGAGATGGAAGATGACAGTGCTGTTTTAGAAACAAGGGTAGTAGAATGTTCTGGTGTAGATATGGGTACAGTGTCACAGAATAGCTGTGAAAATCGTACTAATGCAGCATCAAATGTTAAAGCGTAGCTACAGCCAGCGGTGGTACACCAACACTGGTACAGTAACTGATCTTATTATCCAATTGATTATAAAGGTGATTTTTTTGTCTTGGTTGATGCAACCGATTGCGAGGCCTTAAAAAATACAAAAATTACAAATGCACTTCCCTTTTTTGACCAAATAAAGAATCTGAGACTAAAATACTTAATTTTAAATTTAATTACGCCGATTGGACGGACACTATATAAAGTTATTTTCAAAACTGCCATTAGTGCAAACAATTTCATGCTATGTGACAAATTGAAGTCTAAAGGTTTAAGAGCCTTTATCCCTCGAACTTCCATAGAATCCTATAGTGTAATTAAAGGTATTCCTCTTCTCTAATTTGTTCAAATGTTTGACATCAATAAAGTCAGGATTACATCCTCAGGTAGCGCTTAACTATTATAGAAGTCTGGTAAGGAGCAAGATAGAAAACTGTCGTTCGTCCTCAGCGGGATGCTCATTAACTGTCAACAAAAAAATACAAACTTTCCAAAATAGTTTTCTTCGGAGATGCCTAGATGCTACACCCAGCGCACCAATACCTATCTTATATGCTATGGCAAATGAATTGCCACTGGAGGAGAGAGCAAAATGGCTGGCGGATAAAGAGCTGCTTCATGTTATTTCAAATGATGAATCATTTAAGGATCTTTTATATCTATATCCCAATGCAAAGTCCAGTTACAACCAGGTTTTGAAGGAATTCCGTTCCATTTTTGATCAGCTTAAAGTTGTCAATGAACCTGTTCCTTCAACCAATCTTACAGTTGTTACCAATATACTTGGTGAATGTAAACGTAACGTGTCAGCACAAGAGGCACAAGCAATTTACACACAATCTCTATGTGACTATCGGTCTAGGGACTTCAAAATTTTGTATACTGATGCTTCTGTAGGTTCGGATGTCACAGGATGTGGTATATATAGTATGTCTAATCAAACCAATTTTGGCTTCAGGCTGCCTTTCAAGGTGTGCTCTAGCTTTGGTGAGCTCAACGCAATAAAAAAAGCTTAAAAGCTTGCACAGGAGCTAAATTATTCTAAATTAGTAATTTTCACAGATAGTTTGGTATCATGTAATTTATTACGTAGATATACATAAGATTATACAACAAGGTGGTTTTAGTAATGTATCCATTGTATGGACACCCAGTCACATGGGTATTAAAGGGAATGAGAGGGCTGACCAATAGCCAGGGATGCCATTGGTAGCGATCTCATTATAGATGTTAGCTTTAAATTGGATGAAGCTTTAAATTCCATTAAAACCCAAATAAAGGAAAAATGGTTTACTGAATTTCAGGACTATTGTAATAACAAGTCAAATTTACATGGTCAGATTTTTACTAGTTGTAAAAAGAGAACTTGGTTCTACAAATGTCCTTTAGCTCTCAAACAAATAAAGTTAATAAATAGAATTCTCACTGGTTACACTTATGATAAAGCATATTTCTTTCGAATTCGTGCGGTTGATTGTTAAACACGCAGATGTAGCCAATCGGATACATATGTACATCAAACCTTTAACTGTAGTTTATTAAGTAATATAAGGACAGATTTTGAAATCTTTCAAAATAATACAAATTTCTATGAATTATTACATGACCAAAAATATTGCAAAATATCTCAACTAGCAGAATTTTTGCAAAAAATCGAAGCTAAATTTTGAAAGTATTTTAATTTTATTTATGGTTTTCACAGAGGGGCACTGAAGGAAGCATACAAGCAGAGGGATAACCTGGTGTTTTAGAGGAGCTTAGCTTTAACCATTTAATCTCTAAAGTTCAAAAAAAAAAAAATATGTATTAAGTAATTGCAGTTTTATACTATTAATTCAATGGTTGGTGGATTTAGGAGCGAAAGCGAGCATTGTAAGTTGCAGGAAAGCTAGGTGAAAGCAGCGTTTGTTATGGGACTGGGTCTTTAAAATGGGACGTAATCATCTATATGTTGCATATATAAATATCTATTTTTGTATACATTCTTATGTACGTATTTATGTATGTATAATATTTGTATAACTACTACATATGCTTCGCTTGTATATAAATTGTAAATGTCATATTACTCACATACATATTTAAGTATGTTTTTCATTCTATCAACTGCATACGTTTTTTTTTTTTGTTTTTAATTTTTAATTATATTCGTACATAGAATTCGTATTGATAAATTGTTAGATAATAATTGTAACATTAATTTGTTAGTTTTGTTAGTCTACTTAAAATGTAAATCTCATTTGAATTTTTGGTTGCGTTTTTATAAGGGCGTCCTGACTACGGCTTGATGTAAGAAAAATACCTTTTTTTTGTTTAGAAATTGTCTTTAAGCAATACAGTTTTTAGTTTAAATACATAATTATGAAGTTTTAATTAAATAGTGGAAATTACTACTGCTTGGAAGCTTCCATAAGGAACACAGAAATTATGGAAAACAAAAAAGGAGCGACAAACTGAAATGGGTACTTGTTTGATTTGGTCTGGCTCAGTGGCAACCACTCTTCAGGACTTAGTGGGATTGACAAACTCTGTCGAGATTTGTACATTCAATTTTTTGTTTGCAGTATCAATTGCACGTTTCACTAACTGAGGGTCATATCAAATCTTTCACACGACATTGGGGCTAGTACCAATATGTAGAAATACCTGAGCGTGCCGGATTTATATAGCCAAAAGTCTGTCATTTCGACAACACTTTCCAAAGTGTTTTTGTGGTAACTCAAACCAACATACATATATACATCCTTAGCGAGGCACAGTCAAATCTACCAGTAATGCACTGAAAGGAGTTAAAAGCCTTCCAAGTTTGTATATATAAACGTAATTATATTTGAGAGGAAACACACGAAATATGTAACTGTTACTTATTAACTGGAAAAACTAGCGTTACAATGAACAAACAATAAAAAAAAAACCGGTGAACATGAAAGATATGTATATCGACTGAAATGGAATAACTATGCCTTTAAAATAATACAACAACTTTCAAGAAGTTTTAAGAATTTCTGATTAAAAAGGCCATAATTGTATCCTTGATTTTTGATAACTCTTGTTTTTTTTTGTATTGCTCAAGTACTAATCGCTTTTTTAAATTGTTTGAAAAACATACACATGAAAAAGTACTTAGACAATTTAATGATAGAATAAGTAAAATATTTATCATTTAGAATTTCATTAAATAAATTGTAAAATATACATTGTGTGGAATTAAAAATAAAATATTCGAGTGCATGTAACAAAGTCATAATAACAGTTATAAATTCATGTTTATATGTAAACACAGTAAAATATGATACATTTAGAGTATTAAAAAATATTTAAAAAATTAAATCAAACAAGTTTGATAAATAAATTTAAAAGTTGTTGAAATTCTTCTTCACAATATTGTAAAAAAATTGTTTTGTGTAAAATATTAAAAGTAAATTAATATAGAAAAATCCAGTATATTAAATGTAAATTAATATTAAAGTAACTTAATATATTACAAATAACATTCGAGAAATCCTTGCCTCCTATGGCAATTATAAGAATACTCAACACAGTTTCCAAAAAAATTATTGAAAATTACTATTTTTTTGTTCGCACGACTAGATGCCTTATAATAACGGTTATACTACAGCCGTATTAAAATATATATATTGCTAAGACTTCGTCTAAAACCCTCAAAAATATTAGGTGCGCCGAAAAGCGTGCAACACAGCCGTGTACGAGCCACTGGCAATGCCAATTTTAAAACAGAAGCAAAAGTATAGTTCATTACGTAACGTTTTAATACTGAGAAGAGTGAACGAGTAATCTGTAGAACACCCATTTGTCTCTCTGATAAAATAAACAGCGGCAATTGGCGGTTATATTATTTCGGACGAATCGAGTTGAGGCGGAGGATGCTTATTAAGAGTTGCTTTGAAGACCAAGCAAAGAGCTAAATAAAACTGTAGAAAATTTATTGCATGCCGTCCGTCACACAAAACTATCGAACAACGAGCAAATACGAATGCAAATATTCACAAGAGCAATCGAAGAAATTCGTTTCATTCTTCCAAATCTTCTCAGAGCGATTTTGCTGACGTTTCAATGGCAATATCTATGTTGCCATGGGCATCAACGAGAGCCCGTTATATTGTCTGGAGAACTGCAATCTATGCACTTGATCGGTATTATACATATTATGGAATACGCATAGCCGGTTGTAATATTCTCTATCCTTCAACTCGTTTGATAATCTGCACAAATTTATTAAATAATCTGGGAACTATGTAGAGAAGAAATTAATTCCATGCCGGTTTAAATATTTCGTAAGGCCTCCAGCACAATGTTTGAAATAATCAAGTCGGCTACCGCAATTCATGAATTCGATTACACGTAAAGCGTTCTATGTGTTGCATACTTTTAGGCGCACCTGAAATTTCTTTAACCCTCCTAAGCCGAATTTCTATAAAATACTTTTGGCGTTGAAATTATTGCGATACTTTAAATCGTTATACGGCTGTTGCATATCCATACGTTTGTACGTATATATGCATTATTTTTCACAGATATTGTATGTATGTATATACATATATATTTATATATATGTATACATGGCTGCATATTTACATCTACTATAATTCATCCATACCAATATATACTTTTATATGTATGTGCACTAATGGATAATAAAATGGGTATATAATTCAAAATTAAACTGTCTGCAAGTTATGTTTATTTTTTTTTCATGATTTTCAAATTTGGTTGGATCCATTAATGAGCATTGACAAAGACATTTCCAACTCTCTTTAATAAAAATTTCAACTATTTCTTGGAAATATTTTTGCGTATTGTGCAATTTTGTAGAGCATTTGTGTTATTTTCAAGTTTGTTTAGCTATTTCTTCTGTATAAAGAATGAAAGCAAATGCCCAGATTTTATATGAAAATTAAACAGGCTACAAAACTTCAATTCTAAAAAATCTCATAAAATTTTAAGTGTTTATGAACTTTGCGCAAAATTAACAAATTTCATTTATGTCACTCCTACTATGGATCGAACTATAATTAAGATGAAATACATTATGAAAATTAACATAGCTCGCATACAATTTCTTTCTGAACTGTTCACCTATTTTGTTGTCCATGTGATGTATGTGAGTATGAAATATACGTTTGAATATATGTAATTATGTAGATATGAACCGCATGCGAATGATTCTATATGCTATATGTGTACATGAATTGATGCATTTAGAATAACGCATGGCACACCTTATTTTCGATTCAAATAATTGTGCAATACAATATTTACGTTTTCGGTTTTGCACGCAGCTAATACACATTTTTTTTTAACAAATTCAACTGTGCATCTGCATACATATTACATATATGTTTCATATAAAATATTTTCAAATCTATGTACTATATGCAAAGTAAAAATAATTGTTTTTTCTGAGCTAATTTGTTTCTTTTAGCTATTTCACATTGGCGCTTTTTATTCTTACTGGCTTTTTCTAAACTGTTGTACCGTAGGGATTGAAAACAGCACGTGAACTATCCGTGTCTAGTGAGATATCTTCTGGACTCGCTAAATCTACGCGAACATTTGAGTTGGTGCGTCGGCGCGCTGTTTGAGCGGCACCCCATTGACTAAGTGTCCAATGGAAGCCGGATGTTTGTACTGGCTCTTCAGCTACCTTTACTTGCGTGCAAACCTAAATTTTGAAATATGATGAACAAATTTTTTATTGTAATTCAAAAAATAAGTACATATCTAACTAACCTCACGATTGATGCAAGGCAAGGTTTCGGTGCCATTGCCTATGATGCCCGAGCCGGAACCGGAATCACGTGTGCTACCAATACTACTGCTAGTGGCTAGCGAGTCATTGCTAGATTCAGTTACAGCGCCACAATAATGTGCAACCGATTGCACAGCCTACATTTAAAAGAATTATTAATATAATTTCAAAAAGATTACATTCCTAATTAAGATTTAGTTGTAGGAGGTCATCAGCCCCACCCTACATAAATAAAAAGATAAACTCACCATCACATCACCACCCTGACAATCTTCAATTGACTTAAGAATTTCCCATACGAGCTCAGAGTCGAGTGGTATGGGATTTTCGCTGTCGCGATTATGTATTGCAATGGCAATATGTACTGGATGCGGCACAGGCAAAGGTATAAGCAGTTTCTCGGTAACACTCCTATCATCCGATTTCTTTTTCCATGGACGCCAAGGCTTTAGAGGCTCGGGTGCTTTCGTATGTTGCGAGCGGTGTGCCCGTACACGTGGCGTAGTTAAACCAACAGACATATCTCTGTGAATAAAAACAAACAAATACTTCGATTACCCATTTCCGACTTGTGTATGTGTTTTGACATTACCTCTTCTCTGGCTTTCGAAATGTAAGTGTAATGCGTGATCGTGGATTAAACGCCGTTACTTCGAGAAATGGTAGATGCACTTGTACATTACCACGCGGCGCATAGACGTTACCCAATAAATCTAAACCTTTCGAGCCTATCACATCGGTAGCATTTTGTACCATTTCTGTGTAACGTGTTAAGTCAAGCGAGGGATGCGGTTCTAATTTAAAATGTGTATCGTTTTCAGTCAATGGCGTTAGAAAATCTAAGCTAAATATTTCTGTGTACATAAGACCGGCTAGACCGGGCCAATCGTTTACAGTGAGACCCTGTAAATATATTTAAAAAAAATGTTTAGTTTTTTTTGTTTGTTTTTATGTTCAGAAATCATCAATAACTTCACCTTATTATCCCAAAATTCTTCCTCGCTAATGGAGAGTCTTGCAATAACGTGTGACGGATAACACTTCTCTAAAATATGGGCGGCTAGTTGAATAGCGATCTGAAGGAGGAGATAAGAATATATTTTAAATACTGAACTTTTTAGAACACTGACTTGGACAGCTAATCGAAGATTCTACATAGAGCACCCTCTTTGTGCTACCCATTCCAATGCAAGTCCCCGCTTGCTGTATAGACTTGACGGATATGTAAGTTATCTCAGAATAGCCTGATGATTTAATTCAGAAAATCAAAGTAGTTATCCTTCAGAAACATGACATAACCCTTCAGCGAAGGTCATTTACTTTTAAATATGTTTTACTACAACTGACGGCAGCTATAACAGATTAGCTGTAATAGATTATTTCCTTTCCAATGTTCCACTACAACTGTCGGCAGCAATAAATTTATGCCGGGATCCACCATAATTTGATCGAGTTTATCATTTTATTTCTCTTTTAAAAACAAAATATACCTCTAGCAGTGAAATACATTTTATCAGTATTAAACTTCTAAATACCTTTAAAACACTTTTGGAGTTTTAAACTAAGCAAATACTTAGGTAATCGAATGTGAATTCCTCTTGATACCATTAGTATTTTATCGTATTCTTAAAGTTGTGCCGAAAGTAAACTTAAACAAATATTCCACTTCTGACTTATGCAAAAAAACATTTTCTTAATTTTAGTTCTATTATACTAACCTTTAGTTCCTTTGTATTCAATTTGATTCGTGTTTTCACCTGCGATGTCAGTGATGTTTGAAGTTCTCGCCTACGCTTTTCTAATTTTTCATGTAAGGTGCTCATCAGATCGTGAGCCTCGCGATCTAATGACATATACGGTCCAGTCTTAGCAAGCTGCGCTGAGAATGGACCAAAGCAAGCTTCTACAAATTGACTAAAATCTTTTTGCGGTTGCATTATAATGCGTTCCATGGCGTGCTGATATGCCTGAAGTTCATCCAGTTCCATTTTCGCTTCGAAAGCAGCTAAAGACTGTTCTGGTTTTATTATAAAATAATAGTCGAGTGCTAAACCAGGACCAGCAATACGTTTCACGGCAAGACTATCGGAAGCAGGCACACGTCCACATTTCTTTATGAACAAATGAAAGGTTAAGGAGTCCCACAGAAGACGAAGGGAATACCGTACAAAGCCGACTGAAATATGAGAAAAAAGGAAAATATATATTTTGCTTGAAAAATATAGTTGTTCTTATTTTGAAGGTGTTAACTTACCCACTAAAATTATACCCGAAGCCAAAGGACAGAAAAATGTAGCAACTAAAACAGCAATCACCGGTTGTATAAGCCCTTGTATGAGAAAATTCCAGATAAGAGCCTCCAAGAGAATACAATAACGATTGCGCGTATTATCAGGACAATCTAAATCGTAAATGAGTATCATATAAAGATGCAAAAGCAGGGTAAAAATAGGAATCCAAAGTGGCGCAGTTAGCGCCAATGAAATACTGAGAAAACTGGTTGACAAACAAATCAATGGGAATGCGAAAAGTATGATAAGCGTGCCGAGAAAACCCTTTACGAAATAATTCCAAACTCGATTTAAATTGCGTGTCAATCCTTTGCCAATAAAGCCTGTAAGTACAATAAATGAAATTCGGAGTAATTTAAACATATTTATGAAGAAAATAAAAGCACCTGTATCCGGTTCCGTTTCAAAGTGTGTACGTGATTTTGATATGTGTCGCCAAAGTTCAATCAAACGTGAAGCCATCGTCTGCGTGATGCTGGTCTTGCGCGGAAAGAGTGTGCCATTAATTTGTGATAACTCTAAATCCGGCATGAACGGCTTCACACAGAATAGCGCACGTAAACCCAGAGGGCTGCACCAAGGCACTAATATGCCAAGTAAAAACATCATATTCCATGTCCAACACCAAGTACGTTGTAATAAATTCAATAAACGCCATAGCGGCCAACGTGTGCTGGTTGTGCGTATGATTTCCTTTTCTACCAAGAACACTGGCTGACTCGGATCAGAACGAGGTGTCACAATTGAAGTCGCCTGTTGACTAATTACCGTTGGTATGACATCTGATTGACCTTGAAAGCTACGTCGTATTATCCATGCACTGGGCGACCAAATACGACATGCCCATTGAAAACTGCGTGTTGGCGTTTTCGCATTTTTCAATTCTTTTAACAGAACAGGTTCACGTTCCTTCATGAATGCCAAATCTCGACTAAGGAAATAGGCAGTTTGATGTAAATTGTGTTTGTTGCACATTTTTAACGCTTCCTCGTGTGCCGACCAAGCCGATTTGCTGAGTTTGCTCTCTTCGGCGGTGCGTAATTTCGAACGCAACCAAGGTGCAACTCGCGACAAAACTGAATGATCATTGGTAAGGCATTTTTGGTGATCTTCACGTGTACGTTTTATACCCTTTTGCACTTTATCTACCGCCTTATACATAATTACAACTGATTGTGCCTGTTGTACAAGTAATTCGGGTATGCCATTACCCAACTCAGCCAATTTGTTATTTGAAAGTATGGATGTGTAGACACGTTGTAGGTATTCTTTCATAACAGCGTCGTTTACTTCCTGTAAAGTGAAAACGAATTAGTTATTAGAAGTATTCTCATCATTCATTCTTAATATGTTCATAATGTCATTGATACTTGACACTTACCTCTTCAATTTCCTTATCGCTAAGCTTTTTGGCGCGCAGCTCTGCAATGAGTCGTTCGCGAAAATGCAAAAACCAGCCACGCGTCTCACGCTCCAATATGCCAATAAGCACAGGTAACGCCTTACGCATAACATCACGACAGAACAAACGCAAATCGATCTCTTGACCCTTGGGTGTGAGAAATAGATATGGCACTGGTTGTGTCACTTCACAACTATTGAAATCAAATTTCTCCATTGTAGCGCGACGCAACATTTTACGTACGAAAGAACAAAGACCCTCCAAACAATCTTCAAACTCGGGCTAAAATTAAAAACATAAATTATATTAGAAAATTGAACTTCTTTAATAAATTTTTAAAGAAATCGGCCAAAAATGAGTCCAAGCAGAATAATAATTATGCTGTCCATTTATCACAGCATTGTAAATCTGGTTGCGCGTTCTTTGTTGGGGGGACAGACATATAGCTGGATGAATTTGTCTGTTCTTGTTGTAACAATCCTTCCCTCTGCCTAGTCGTCACATTCCTTGCCTAGCATTGTCATCAAGATCTTCAAACGAGAGTCCCAGTAACCTAGCGGCTTCATGCCGGCATGTCAGGGTTGAGTTTGGAAAGGTAAGTTTGATCTGTTACAGTATTCAGATCGAAATTGGGCCAGTATCTTGTATTTCTGTATTTCAACGTCTTTCCGGCACAGGCAAAGTCGATCAAAGTCAGTCCATTAGGTGTGGTATTTTCGTGGGTCCTTTTGGCAGGTCGGGTAACGAATAAGTGGCATTGCTGTCATGGAGAGGGCAGCGCTTCCAGAGCTCGTAAAATGTAAACTGATACAAAACACTCAAATGGGGTATCTAACTACAGGCTTTATATGAGGATTAAAAATCCGAAGTCTGAGGCAAAATTTTTTATCCGTTTCGAAGTAACGAACAAAAAACAAACTAGAACGAAGAGAGTGCAAATCTTCAAATGTAGGTAAGTCAAGTTTTGGGCGAACCTCTGTAAGCAGTGAGCTACTTCACCATGACCCAACATACATAATACGACGTGTAACTCTGTGGCTGAGCTACGGATGTACGACCTTCTTGTTCCATTATCAATGTCCTGTCTTCCTTCACGTTAGGTTGAATTCAAACTAATACCATCTTTTGCTTTACAGCCTGACTAGTATTAGAAGAAGCCATTCGTAGAGCGTAACGTAATCATTCCAACAAAGGACTGTTCAGCGAGGTTTTCTGTGCTTACAACAACAACAACACTATCCCGTAACAATCATGAAAATATCACAAATTTGAAAATAATCCCGAAAAGTTTATATTGATTGGTTTTGAAATACTTACGCGACATACGAGCTCAGCAATTAAAAAACGACAACGTTCCTCTTTAATTTTATAATCTAAATTATGAGCAAGCAATGCTGGAACACCTGTAAAGAGAACAAAGTTTAAATTAAAAAAATAACTATGTGCAATCCTCTCATCAAAGTCGTGTTACTCACCAATAAACATATCAATTAACTTAATAATTCCATCGAGCAAAGCTTGTGCTGCATGTACAACCGAGAAAAAATGTCCGAAAATGCGCGCACGCGCCGTTACAACAATAAAACGTGCAGCCAGTGCCAAATCGCTGAGAAAAGAATCGTGCGCACGCAATGTGCCCTTCTGCAGCAGCTGCGATAAACGCCATTTATGTACCTGGCCAGGGAAATGTAAACTGGGCACATCGAATTCGCTGCATAAAAGCAAAGTAAAAAAATAAAAACAAAATTTTGATTATAACAATAGAAACGCGGAAGTAGGGGGAGAGAGAGAGTGATTTGTAAAAATCCAATTTGTTGTAATATAAAATCATTTTTGGGGGCACTGTGCTAATAAGGTGTTTTATTTAATGGGTACAATATTGTGGCAGCAGCGCGACTTAATGGACTGCGAGCTAGTCAAAAGGGCTACTAAAGCAAATGCATACAAATTTCTTCTAATTCCACTGCCGGCGCATGATAATCGAGCGTAGTCTATGTTCCTTGTAATATGGAAATTATTTAAATTGCTTTTGCCTTTTCTCAATATTATTTTTTTGTTGTAGCTTTTTTCTTGCGTGTGGGTTGTCATTAACTTCCAAGTGGAATGCGTGCAATGAATGCGTAAAAATGTGTCAGCACAATAGTGGAGCCAAACGAGCTTAGCACGTGTATGAATATGAGACGTTAGTAAGTTTTGTGTTGGCGAAGGCGTTTTTCCTTTGCAAATAAAATGCTAGCGCTAAGTTAGCTAAGAGGAATAAAACCAAGCTATTATGGTGGCAATGAGTTTTGGAACATAGCTATGTTGTGTGATGGAAATTTTGGAACTGCATTAGGTCTAGCGTTTTGGCACATAAATCTTAAACTTATTGAAAATCTAAAAAACTTAATAAGTTTCAAATTTTGCTAAATTTGTTTAATGCACATAATCTCTTTTGATAAGTATAAACATTTATATAAAGATGCGTTTGATGCACTTAAATAAAACTAAATTTAATTCCATTACAATTACATTCCACAGTGATTAGAAAAAGTAATTGATTCCTTTGCCTCACATAAAAGGAATAGAGTACATTTCCATTCCTCCAAAAAATTACCAAAAGTAATTTTTCCGTTTTGCGGCTCGAGTACATGGGTTCTTTTTGTTATTAAAAAAATATAACATGCGCAAATGCAATTTCTTCCCCAGTACTGAAAATGTAATTGAAAATTTTCCAAGAAATTATATTATTTTAATAACAAGAAAAAAATCCATGGCTCGAGTAGCCTCAAAATGCGGAGATAACTTATGGTTTTTTTTTTTTTGAGGAACTGTAATGTTGTTGTTAACAGTGCTTCGCCCTGCCTAATGGACAAGATCATTTTAAATTGTCATCAAGCTCTTCTAACGGAAGTCCGAGGAAACGCGCAGTTTCACAGGGCTGGACCAGAGTGATGTAGGTGTTAGAAGAGTAGGTTCAGTTGAACAGGAAAAGAGATGTTTAGTATCATGAGGGGACATACCACATGCAGGGCAAGTGTTTGGTATGTTGGGGTTCCGTCTGGATAAGTAAGAGTTTAACCTATTACAATATCTAGAACGAAGTTGTGCTAGCATGACTCTAGTCTCCCTCGGAAGTGCACGCAGCTAATCAGCTAATACGGGTGGTTGAATGTCTTTAAAAGGATTCACAGGCCGAGAGCTGAGGGATCTGTCTACCGAATCGGTGTGGAGGTCATTTAGAGCCCGCCTATGGTTACCCAGATCAAACGGCAAGGTGCCGGATCTCGTCATAGTGCTTGCGAAGATGTTTCCTTATGTCTGTGGGGGAGGGGCTTCATCCAATAGATGTCGATTTGGATGACTAGGTTTATGGCAGTTCAGTAGAAACTGTCTACTTAAGAGTTCCGCATGCTTTCGAACATTGAGGATCTTATTGAGGCTCTGTACCTTTGAAGCTATTTCGGTGACATGACCAGAGAAGGTGAGGCCGTTGTTAAACGGGTGGTTGACAGTAGGTAGAGGTACTCCATCTACGTGGGCATTTAACTCTTGCCCCATCTGCGCATTCCATGTCGTAAACAGAGTCCCCGTCGATTTAGTCGGAGATAGGGTCAGATTTCGCTCGGTGAAGAAGCTGAAAAGGTCTCGGAGGTAACAGTTAATTCTAGTACAGAGTTGGAGGGGCCCTTGCCCGAGGCCATTATCGTGCAGTCATCAGCGTAAGAAACGATGGAGACTCCCTCTGGTGGGGGGGGGAGACTCGAAACATAGAAATTAAACAAAAGGGGGGAAGGAGACCACCTTGCGGCACCCCTTGTTTTATTCCTTCGTGGTCTAGATTTCTTGTTCCTGAATTTGACTAACGCCTATCGACCATTGATCAATCAAACTAGCTCATCCTCGTGATCATCTCAGTATACTTATTAATGTACACATCTCTTCTTCTTCTCATAGCTACAAACATCGGACAAAAGTTATTACACCATTTCATGTTCATGAAAGGTTAACAATATGGCATTATAATATATACCTAGAAATGAATAACTGAAAAATTATCTCGTAACAAGTAAAATCGGGTGTACTATCTCTCGTGGTTTTATCGTAAATGGACCTGAAGTTATTTATAGTCAAAATTTAAAATTTGCTCACTCATTTCAATTTCTAACAAATTTTATTTCTTTAGCTGCAACAGTCAATGATTTATCTCATCTTAGTTATTTTTCGAAATACTCCGATATCTAAAATATACGCGATTTGACACCTTCCAGTTTAATTCGAAATTGCCTTCTCAATTTTATACCTATTCCGATCTCATTCATATTTTTGATTTTGTTATTTGCTCCCTGCTACAACGCTGAGAACCTAAAATATGCTATCACCATTCTTTCTCCTGGCTGCGGTCTATACTCTACTCATGTTCGGAGCCGTAGCATATTTCTCATTGCCACTGCTGCTCTATCTAAAACCATTATAAATAAACTATGACGAGAAATTGGAAGGCTACTCTGAGAGCTGGATAGTAGTTAGGTTAGGGTAAGGAATCAAGTTATCCTCCCTATTGAAGTAATTGGAAAAGTAATCAATTCCTGTGTCTCACACTCCCTTTGTGATTGATAACATTTCAATTCCTCCACATGAGAATCAGAGTTGAGGAAGACAATTTCTTCGAAATGAATAAAAAATTGTAAAGTTAAGTATTCGACGAACAAAGATAAAGTTTTACAAGTCTCTACTCAAATCTATCCTCCTTATTAGCTAGAACATATGCACGCTCTCAGAAGCAAACTAGTTGACCCTTTTGAGTTTTCAAGAGAAAGGTCTCGGAATATTTTTGGTCCTTTCCAGGTGGAGAATGAAATTATATACCTTTGTGCTGTCAATTGGGGATATTTATGTTTGAGGAAATAATGGAAAGTATGCCCCGGAAAGTTCACTCACATCGACAAAACAAAGTTTTTATACACGAATTAAGATTTGAGTTTTCAAGTAGTTTCACAATTCCTTGGAGGAACTTAATGGGCAAAATAGTTTTTTTAGGTTACATAGAAAAAATACCATGTACTCGAGCCTCAAAATGAGAAAAATACTTTTGGTAACTTTTTTTGAGGAATTGAAATTTAATCAATTCAGACCTGTTAAATTTGATCAGTAATTAGTAATCAATTAATTAGATGGCTTTTTTAATTGGTAATGATTATTTCAATTGTTTTTTAAGAAGAGGTACTTTTCAATTGATTACGATTAGAAAAAATCAAAAAATAATCATGATTTTTTACGATTATTAAAAAAAATAAAAAATAGTCAAAAAAAGTTGTTTTGATTACTTTTGATTTTTTCAGTATTGTTGATGTGTATATTCTACAACAATACTGAAAAAATCAAAAAAAAAAAAATTAAAATAATCCTACATTTGTTTTTTTTAAAATTAATTTGAAAATAATCATTACAAATTCAAAGTAATGACAATCAATCATTAACTGGATTCTCAAGTAAATAATAAATAAAACCGGTAATCATTACGATTAGTAATCATTATTCAACAGGTCTGTCTCAATTCCTTTTGTGTGAGGCAAAGGAATTGATTAATTTTCCCAGTTAATGAGGAATGTAATGGACTTGAATTTACTCATCTCTGGCTATCCCAGATAAAAAAAAAACAACTAAAATCCATTTTAAAACAGATGCATTGAAATAAAACCACATCAAACTAAATTATCTTATTACATAATATGAATATTTCTCATGCAGATCGCTAAACAAAACATTTAATTCAATGAACAAATTATATATAATTTGTACGATTATAGTATTTATAATGAAGTATCTTGAGATGTGCGCGTGGGCACGTTTTGTATATTTTGAATTTATTTAAACGGTATTTACCCATTTTTACGTATTGTTTCCAATTGTTCCAAAGTTAATTTCTTCGGTTTGCCATATTTATCCTTTTGCAAGCTTTACAGAAATATTTTTACAATATATGCAAATTGTGTTTTTTTTTGTTTTTTTTTTTTTTTTAATTTATATAAATATAGTTTTGAATTTAAGAATTAAGAAATACAGAGTAAGATATTAAAATGATTTATATGAGTGTATGTGTATGAGTAATTTGTGTTTTTTTGTAGTAAAAATAGTAAATGTAATAGTCGTTAGGGATGTAGCGAATAATCGGGAACGCAAGTGTGGAACAAAAAGCGGAGCGTTTCTAATATCAATTTAAATATTAGGCTAGATTTTTCGTTTAAACACAAATTTTACACCTACTGGTGGCTCAAGTACCAAATTTCAAGCCTCTAGCTTACCGGAAAGTTGCGATAAAGTCAATTTTAAGATTTCTCCGTTGTAGACGAATTGTATAATCATCTCGATCAGTGCGTCATCTGGAAGAAGTTTTACTCCCTTTGTTCTTTGTTGCATTGGCAGAGGGTTCTGAACCCTACTATAAGCATCGGGTCTCTAGCTCAAGCTTTGTGTCGAAATTTAATTTTCTTTCTTTGAAATTATCGCTTGTATGCTGGAATAGGTTATAGGACATCCATAAATTACGTGAGCTGAAAATGGGGGGGGGGGGGGGGGGGGGGAAGGCCTCAAACAAAATCTTAACAAACCTCACTTAAACCGGGGAGTGTAGCCGAAAATCTCACGTCGACTTAAAAAAAAATTAACTAATTCAAATTTTTTTTTTAACGAGAATCTGCCACAAGGATTCAACCAACGCATGTGGTGACTCCCGTGCTAAGGAGCTGTTTTGTTTTTTGAATGGAGGGTATACACATCCAAACACTATCTTCTTGCACTACCGGAACCACAGACGACATGTTTTCGATTATTTCAATCGAAACTGTACACGAGTATCTTTGCATCGATCGAACATATTTAGAATACTACATTTACACTGCACCGCATTTGGAAAATTCAAATGAGTCATTTTAAATCCATTTACATTAGCATTTTGTTTGACATTATCCTTAAGGCGAAACTTCAAACGCAATGCGTTCTACAAAAATGTCGTGTTGTTGCTACCCAAATGCGAAGAAATCAGTCATTTGGGAAATGCGATTTGTATGGGGAAATGCGACGCATTTGGATTTTTTCGTTCAAAAGGACGCATTTGGTGCAGCGTAAATGTAGTATAAGTCTCACTTAATGGGGGGAGGGGCCTAACCAAATCTCACTAAGTCTCGCCGAAGTGGGGGCGGGGGTCAACAATTCTTGAAAAACGGCTCACGTAATTTATGGACGCCCCTTAGAAGTAGGGTTATCGATATTCTTGACTGTAGATATTACCGATAATATTGAGATTCGCACATTTGCAGGGAAATTTTTTCTTTTTTTTTGAATTTCTAGCATGGCATACCTATAGAGGTAATATCATCTCAACAGCTGATTAGATTTTTTTCATTTTAATTTTCTCTTAACTGTCAAACTTGCTTGCAATCGGTTTGTTTACATTTAAACATGTGCTGTGCTGTTCTGACGTTTTAGAGAAGCGATTTCCAATATGGCCGCTATGCCATGATTTCTAGTAAAATCTACTAAACAACATTTATTTCATCCAACATAATCGGCCCACAGTGATACATACATTTTGAAAGATGTAAATGGTCAAAGCTTCTTTACATGATATATGGCTTATTTAAGTACAGAGATATAGTGTATAGAAGTATGCTAACAAATTTGTATAATCCAGCTGATCAAAATAATTTTTTTTTAATATTTGACATTCGCATCCACATCCGTACTGACATCTACGAATCGCTTAAATTCCACATTCGCAACATCCCTTATGGAAATAGTATTTAGCAAAATGTGTGCAAAAGTACTTATTGACTCGTTTATATACATAAATAATGTATCAAGCAAAAATAAAGTTTTCGAAATAGTTTTTTTTTTATTAAATAAATTTGATGAGATGTGAATTCTGATCTATTATACAAAATATAATCTTGGGACCCCTGCATACGGTTAAACGATTAGTAATTTAAAGAATTCGAAAGTGTTCGAATCGTCATATGAAGTGATTAAGTCTAGAAGTCAATCCGATACTCTACTTTGTCACATTCCTCTGGATACAAATCGACGTACCACCAAGTGAAGTAGAAGAGTTTATCTAGAATAGGTGACAGGAGAGCTTCTTTAAATAGGGATGTAAAATAGAGCGGGAGGAACTTGCAAATCAAGTGCAGTCTATAAGATTAGTGCCTAGTCACCGAGGGAGAGGTTGCCGCCATAAAGATAATTTTGTCAGCCAGTTCTTTGACGGTTATAGTTCGAACATGACGTAACACAAGGCAGCTGCTTTTTCTTAGTTTCAATAAAACTGATTGGAACCGGTTCGTGGAATTGAACCGGTTTCAGTTTCGTTCTTCCACGTATCAATATATTGATCACTTCCGTATGTTTTTGCTGCTATTTAAGGCTTTAAAATAATAGTTGGAAATATACCGGAATTATTTCTGGCGGGGGACTATTTCTCAAATTATTTTGGGAACTATTACAGGAGTAGCTAACCATTTCGAGCTATTTTTAGAAATATCTTTGGATCAACTCGAAATTTTTCTAGGAACCATTTCAGGACTGTTCAGGTTTTTCTAAGACTATTTCTGTACTCTGTAAAGATCACTTTTTGATCTATTTGAAATATTTTTTTGAGGATTCCTGAAATGTTCCAAGATTATTTTCGAAATGAACTTCTTTTTATGGATTTTAAATATGACACATTCTCTGGGAAATGACGGACTGACTACCCGCCTAGCTGTTCAATGCCAAATTTCAATGGGTTTCGTCGATGTACAAGCAAAATTTTGACAGTGCGTAAAGAACGGGGACAAGACGAAGCACTTTCTGTCAATAAATATAAATATAAGTGGCGACCCTGTGCCTTAGCAGACAGGAACTTATCAAATTACGTTGAGATTTTGTTGATTTAATTTCTGATCTTATCTTGAACCCGAATTGTAGAATATTTTAAAATTACACTTCTCATCAAATTTCTTTTATAGTTATGTAATAAGTTCGAGCTAACATTAGAATAGCAATAACTAACAAAAGAATACTGTAATAAACAAAATAATGAAATTGTAAGCGCAATAACTAGAAAAGAATTTTATCTAAGTAAATCTTTGCAGCCAAGCTGAGTGACGAATTCATTTCCGATGACTTTATGCTATGCAACCATTTCAATGACAAAAAAAAAATGTTTAGACAAATTAAAAAAAAAAAACTAATGAGGAACTTATGGTTTCTAAAATCACAGCTGTGAAATAACTTCGATAGAATTTAAAACAAACAAAAAACAAGAGTGCGCATATTTCCAAGTTTTATTACCACTCAAGCACTGCTTTACCACTCAAGCATTATTAGCAGCAAAGTCGATATGTTGGTATGCAAATAAAAATAATTAAAAATAAAAAATAAATTGACCCGCTTTGTTAGCAGACAATAATCAGGGAAATACAAAATATATAAAACAGAAGAATGTATATCATAACAACAGAATATAACAGCAATAATAACCACAAAATGAGAATCATATAAAAATATACAAAAACAAAAAAACGATCAAACAAAAAAAAAAAACAAATAACAACAGAAGTCAATCTTGCAAAGCGATTATAAAATCGATAGAATATTTATGTGGCTTACCCAGACTCGCGCAATGACTTCAGCTGTGAATTGGTGAGACGTCGCGGTTCACCGCTACCATCCGATGCAACGGCATCCAACTCATCAAAGGGCGGTGCTATAAATAGGTCGCGCAAATTAATCGGTCGCGTTTTGTTGCGGTTACTAACGCTGTTTGTCGCATTGTTGGCGGTCAGCACGAGTGTCGTTGCGGATAGCGGTTGTGGGAGTACTGCAGGTTTTTGTGTTGTAGCGGTGGTGGGTGGTGGCATCATAACAACAACATCCAAACGGAAAGAATAGCAAGAGAATGCAATGCAATTAAACAAAATTAATCAAGCTTCATCATTTTTAACTTGATACATACTGCATAGCTCAATAAATAGAAATGTAGATACAGTTGCGGACAAATAAATAGCAGCACGTTATATAAAGCAGAAATGTTTTTAAGAAAAAATTCCCTTTCTCTACAAAAAGTATATGCTTAAGATTCCAACTTTTTTCCAGAATTTAAAAAATAGGGCAGACGTATTTCGAGTTGTTGGCGTAGAACGGATAGTGACCCAATTTCTTCATATAATTAAATATCTAATTGCTTTTACTGGCTAAGTATATCTCCGAGAAAACTTGTACCAATGGAAAAAAGAATGGGAGAGGAAAAAAAAAGTTAGGAAAAATAAAGAGCGACAAATGCAGGGAATATGGCAAATGAAAAGGAGGAAGAGGAATAACATGAGGGAAGTGATAAAGTATTTTACAATAAATGTTGACGGGTCGAACGAAAATTCCATACTATGTACCTCAACCTCAAAGCGAAATCTTAAAAGCTTCAGGGTGCGTGCCTGGCCCAGACCTGTTAAGTAATGATTACTAATCATAATGATTACCGGCTTGATTGATTTTTTTTTGGAAAGCCCTACTAGTGATTTATTACCCATTGTTTTCGGTTTTTAATGATTATTTGAATGATTTTTTTCAATTCATTCAAAAAGAAAATAAAAAAAAAAACAATAAAAAATATTTTTTGATTACCTTTGATTATTTTTGATTACTTTTCATTGTTTTTGATTATTTTTCGGTATTGTTTCGGTATTGTTTCAGAGAAACATAGGGACATGAGACAAAACAATTCAAAAAAAATATTAAAAAATAAATAAAAATTAATCAAAAACAATCAAAAGAATTTAAAAACAACCAAATTCAATCCAAACAAATTTTTTTTTGTTAATTGATATTAGAGGAAAAATTACAACGTTATGCACAGCGATGGTATGGGATGACATGTTTCGAAGTGCCCAACTTCTCATCAGACCCCTTCTCGGACACTGAGATATGAACCCAAGTGTCTGCACCAAAGCCGCTGTTAGAGTACTCTAACAACTAAGCTATGATGCCCTGTAGCGTCACGATGCATTTTTCCTCTAATGCCATCGCTGTGCATAACGTTGTAATTTTTCCTCTAATATCAATTAACAAACAAACATAAAAAATTCGAGCTTTGCTCCAACAACAATCACCAAATTTTTTTTTGTTTATAATTTTTACAAAATTTTATGAACTGATAGTCGGAAAATAAAAATCGGGCGACAATTATCGATCTAGAGTCATGTTTCAGCTTAAACTTATCATAACTTTGGCAAAGATTCAACATTTCCCAAATTTCTAGGCTGACATTGTTGTTGTTGTTAATCCTCATTCTCAGACAGGTAAAGCTCTGCAGCTTGAATTAATTTCTGCAGAAATCACAGAACAGGAACCTCGTTCAGTTTCTAATGGTTTGGAGAAATATGTGGGCAAATCCTTTTCGTGTGTGGGCAATTCCCATTTTGTTTTTCAAGGCTTAACATTTATTGAAAATCTGGTCGATAGTAGACTAACTAGGTCTGTAGATAGGTTTCCTTCTTTCGCAAGAAAACAAGGAAAGAAAAAGAGTCTGAATATTCCAATAAATTATTCAGACTCTTTTTCTTTCCTTTAAATGGCGTTTAACGGTTTAAACGATTGGCCGCCCAACCAAGCTCGCCAGTCGCTTTTTCTCTCTCTCACCTGGCGCCAACTAGAAACACCACCGAATCGCAAATCGGCCCCCACTTGGTCCTTTCATCGGAGTGGTGGCCTCCCTGTTCTTCTGCTTCCACCGGCGGGTGCCGAAAAGAATACACATTTGAAAAACAGACACATTTTAAGACATTTTAACTGAAAGCAAATTTCTTCCCAAAACGCGCACAATCCGTTATGCTCCTAAATCTATGTTCGCAACTGTATTTAAAATTGTTTATCCCCTGAATTATGTACATACATACATATACGAGGTGTGTTCAAAAAGTATCGCGAATTTTGAATTTTCGCTGGTTACGTATATTCGAATTTCGAATTTTTTGTGGCGTTATGTTGGTACTCATGTCTCTCACTTATGCCGACAAGCTCGGCCATTTTGAATGTTCAGTTAATTGTTGACAGCTGCTTTGCTTGCACGTGTTTTAGATCGTCTTCGATTTTTACCTATTTTTTTACCAAAATTGCTCAATTGTGACCAAAAACAGCATCGCATGAACATTGCTAATGAGATGTTAAACTCTGTCCGCGACGACCCAAATTTGCTCCAGAGGGTCATAACTGGTGACGAATCGTGGGTTTATGGTTATGACGTGGAAACCAAAGCTCAATCATCTCAATGGAAGCTGCCGCACGAACCAAGACCGAAAAAAGCGCGCCAAGTTCGGTCGAATGTGAAAGTTTTGCTGACAGTTTTCTTCGATTGCAGGGGCGTGGTGCATCATGAGTTCTTGCCACAGGGAAGAACGGTCAATAAGGAATATTACCTGCAAGTTATGCGCAATTTGCGCGAAGCAATCCGCCAGAAACGCCCGGATTTGTGGAAGAACAAAAATTGGCTTTTGCACCACGATAACGCCCCTGCTCACGCATCGTTGCTTGTGCGCGACTTTTTGGCCAAAAACAACACACTAATGATGCCGCAGCCACCGTATTCCCCAGATCTGGCCCCCTGTGACTTTTTCTTGTTCCCTAAACTGAAGAGGCCCATGAAAGGACGACGTTACGCTTCTCTTGACGAGATAAAGACGGCATCGAAGGAGGAGCTGAACAAGATACAAAAAAATGATTTTTTGAAGTGCTTCGAAGATTGGAAAAACCGTTGGCACAAGTGTATAATATCTCATGGGGATTACTTTGAAGGGGACAAAATAGATATTCATGAATAAATAAATAATTTTTGAAAAAACACAAAATTCGCGATACTTTTTGAACACACCTCGTATTTAGTTAGTTAAACTTACCGATTGGGAATGTTTTCCAATGATAGAGAAATTGTGCGGCAACGTGTTTAATTTGTTCCACCAGCTGTTCAACTTCGGGCGGTGCGCCAACCAAATTAACGGTAAATTGCACAGGTTCACGCTCTGGGCCAGCCAATGATTGTGGACGTAAATGTGTACCGGTGGCAGAATTGCCGGTTAATGGCAGCATTGACATTTTATCGACAAAATCGTATCGACTTTATTCGCTTCTACTATGTATTTATGTATGTTTGTAGATATCTATTGTCTGTAGCCGATGCGATTAGATTTTCTCGCATTTGTTTTCAATCAAGGGTCGTCGACTTTACTTGATTGATTTGACTTGTACTGGCAAGATTGGATTTTAATTACAACATTGCGTCATCGAAATTTTTTTAGACGTTTCATTTTGGGGTTTGTTAAGTAAGAAATTAGTTCTGTAACACAATAACCAAAAGAAACAGATATTAATAATGGCGAGTGTACAACTGAATACACTAATTATATAAATAATTATACTTATGCACTAATTGGAAATTAATTTACAGCGAACACATGGGGCACTCGCAGTAATTTGACATAAAGATGAACTCAATAGTAAAATTTGTAACAGGCATAGCGACCCCGCGAAAAGCAAGATTTCGCTAGTGTAATGAACTGAACAAATCACAAAACAAAATGTAACGATCAATAGCTTGCTATTAGAAACCAATAGGTGAAGGGATATCTTTTGTTCCAAAAAGGGAAAGGGTTTTCACGACTAACGCGTTCAAACTACGGGCTTTTCTCGTTGCCTTTGTGTCACTCATCGTATGAATTAGAGATGCCACGAATACTTATTTAGCCGAATACCGAATATTCTGCGAGACTCTGGGCCGAAGCGCATAATATTTGGGAGCACTTAGTACTTATCACAGGTTACAAGGTACAGCTCGTCATCTCTACATATAATAAAATTGTAACAGATTGATGTCGATACATTGCAGATATTTAGAAAAATTTATTGGAATTCAAAGCTGCATTACTTTACGTCTCTTAAAATTTAAGATATCGCTTATTTCGATAACTCGACCGGTCTCGGAGTAATCAATCAATGTGTGGACCAGGGGTAACCCAAATTGTGTTAGTACAATATGGGTATCAAACGAAAAGTGCTAATGAGTGCTGCAATAATATATGTGATCAATCTCAATATCTCAACTGGTGTCGGAAATATCTCCTAAAATATAAAAGGGAAATGAACATGGATGGGTAGATGCGTTCAAATTTGCTTAGGTTTGCCTTTGGGCGAGGTAAAGTTTGCCGGGTCTGCTAGTTTATTAAAAAAAAGCTGCTAACTCCACACAGATCATTAAAAGTGGTGGTCAGCAAAGGCAAAGCAATATTTAACCCTTGCACAATTTGCTAAGATTAATTTATTATCTCGCGGTAGCAGTGTCCGGAATAGTTGCCGAATAATCGTGGCATCTCTAGTATAAATCTATGTTCGACTACGTTTTCTAAACTGTCACTGATTGTCTGCCCATGCCTGGAAATTTCAGAAGGGAATGTATTTTTAATATCATAATATAGGGTTATGGGGAAGGGTAGTACTAAAAAAATTTTAAATTGGGGAGTGATACATTGGGGTTCGTAGCCACTATCCAATTAATATAAGAGCACGTTTCACCGCGTTTCAAGCGTAAGCTAGACAGTGGAAAGCATACTCAATAGCTATACATGGCGGAACCATAAGGTGGAGGCATTAGGCCAGCTGTCAATTTGGTTTTTTTTATGGTAGTGCGCTAGCCTACAAGGAACATACCCCTGTAGTAAAAGGCAATACAAATCCATATCGATCGCAGACATCAAAACCGCTACTACCGCAGCGTATCGGATTCATATTTGGCAAAGGATTTTCGATATGAGTATAAATTCGTTTTGTTCAGACTTGTTCGTAGCATTTTGCCAATCTGGTTTGCATATATCTATACATAAATGTGCTATAAGAATTGTGGGAAACATATAGTTCTAATAAAATATGACGTAAAATTTTGTTTAACAAAAACCCCGCAGCAACGATATGTAGTTGTATGTACGAGTATATATTACCCACTTGTTTGATAATTAGTAATTGGAAACAAATTTCAAGCTATTGAATGTACATAGAATTCCAACATTTGGAAAAAATCCAAATTGAAGGCATCCAAATCAATTAAAAGTGGAATTGCACACTAGTTAAAATTAAAAAAAAAAAAAACAAAGAAATCATTAAACAATTGATTGCATAGTTTGAAGATTTTAAATTCCGGAACAACGATAGAAGCACTGCATTGTGAATCAGTCCACTTATAGCCTGCTTTCAACTTTCTCAGACAAAAAAAGAAGCGTTGGAAGACGAAAGCCTTAACTCTTCCCTACAAACTTAGTTCATAGCGTAAGTATTCCAATTCCTAAGTTTTGATTTATAAATAATGTATAATTAAATATATTTGTGGGAAGGTCAATGCAATATCGCTATATCTATTGACTATTCTTTTATTCTCCCTGCAGGAAAACTCGGTAGTCTCAGTTGAATGCTTTCTGTGTAGGGGAAATTATTCACTTATACCACCATGGATTCGGGCTTTAAAGGTGTTTGGTTTCTATCTTGAAATACCCTCCTAACTGATTCCTAAAATGTCGCTCTATCTTCGTACTACAAAGGTGAGTTGAAAATATTATTCCACTTCTGAATTATACCATAAAGCATTACTCCATTTTTAATTTTACCCAAATTGAGTTCCATTTCAAGCAGCAATCTAATATCGAGTTTCTATATATGTTGCTCTTATTCTGCTCGAGGTTCAATCTAGAAAATACAAAAACATTTTTCTCATTAGTAATAGTTTTTTTTTTGTAGAGGATAGTATTAACTATTGAATAATTCTACAGCCGTAAGGCAAAAGGGTTAGATACACAATTTTCAGCAATTGTCCACAATTTATTCCCATGTCGATCCAATATTTTAGGAACTGAAACACTTAGATAACGTAAAATATAAATATTTTCTGCACGCTTAAAATTAACAATTTTTTTTTATTTTAAATATATCTATGCATAGTTTTTGTATCGCAACTCGTTTAAAATTATAATCATAAGAACATTATTTACAAATAACTATTTATATTTACACCAAGTTAAATTTTTTATCGAACAAATCTAGTAGGGCTGTTTGGGTCGGACTATCACAACAAACAAAATGAAAAAAACAGCTCAAATAATTTTTGTGTCGAAAGCAACAATAATAATTCAAACTTCGCCCAGCGAGGGCTAGAAGTGTTTCATTGAAGAAATTATACATAATTACAACGACAAAATGGGCAAGCGATTAAACAACAACATCAATGATATTAATAAAAAATAGCACAAATACAAAGGGACTGAGTTTTATTTGGAAATTGACGCGACGCACGCAATACGGGCTGGCTCACAAAGCCAACGTTTTTTTACACAGAGTTTGTGATTCCGTACAACAACTAAAAGTATCTGAACAAACCAGTCAGTATTACAACATCGTAAAAAAATACATTTAAATAAATTAAAATTGTGTGAAATCAGCCATTTAAAAAACTAAAAATACACACTCTCACATATGAAAATCTCATTCAAAGCTGTGCCCCAAAAAAATAAGAATTGGAGGCTATATAAAATTAAAAATTCCAAAATGTTGAGCGTATACACATTTAATTTTGGAAGCTATAAACAAACAAGTCTTGCAGGGAATAAAAATATCTACATATCGGCAATAATTTCTGGAAGTATGAATAAATTTATGCATAGCCATACACACAAAGGCGGCGGCAAAGGTGACTTAGACATGGCAGAATATAGTTGTAAAAGTTATAGACTGTCATCCGATTAATCTATTACTCAAATCATCTTGCGTTGCGAATATTCTGGTGTTATGCTTAGTAGCAAAACAGGAGTTGAGATTGAGGCAAAAAGTCTGCAGGGGAGATGAGAAGAAACGATCAGAGACCACGATTTAAAAATAAATAAAAAATTAATACTTTCATGGTACCAGCTGTTCCGATTGTAGCGTATGTAAAATTCATTCGAACAAAAAATTTAAGGTTTTGATATTCGCGTTAGTTTTTATGTGTCGTTTTTTTGTGTGATTATCTAACCTACAGTTCGTTCTTACTAACAATTACCTATATTCATCATAATCTTTTGGCGCTTAACCGCCTAGGCGATTTTGGCAGTAGCGTAGTCATCCCTCCTCATTGATAACTCACGACAATTGGAAACACCAAGGGAGTTAAAGGCAACCTCCATTTATTTTTTCAAACTCTGTCCAGGCCGCTCCTTCCTTTATTGTCGAAATCGCGTGTCGATAGGAACTATATTGAATATGTAAAAAGTGGTAGCAATATTCGGTGTAATGTGACGGACGCCCGGTGAGCGTATATCTTAAATATGTGTATATGTATCCTGATAGTTTTCATAGGATGCCTTAAATTTTTTTTAGCTAACGTCGAACTAAATTTTTAATATATTCCACTTCTGAATTATGTCAATATGCACTCTTCTATTGCTTTACGTAAAATTTAATAACTGTAAAACCCATATTATAAAATGTTTACAGGTTTAGAAATATAAACTGCACTATTCAATATGTTACTTCAGGCATTCCCTTAACGCGGATTCTCCAAACTTCGCACTATTGATCACTGATATTGAGTAAATAAGTTTGCTTTATAGTGTTTGATTTTATTTGAAATTTCAATACATTTAAAACTGAAATCTTTGAATAGTTCAATGGTATTGTGCGAAAAGTTAACTCGATAACTGTATAAAGGGCTATTGAAGATGCAATATCATGACGTTTGGTTGAAGAGTTTGTCATATCTACCTATACCTCTCAGAATAAATTATTTAACTTCTTCTTCTTTAAATGGTCATCTAACCGCCTGGGCGATTTTGACCGTCCAACATAGCTCGCCAGTCGTTTCTTCGTTGCGCCAACTGGCGCCAATTGGAAACACCGCGGGATCGCAAATCGGTCTCCACTTGGTCCTTCCATCGGAGTGGTGGTCTCCCTTTTCCTCTGCTTCCACCGGCGGGTGCCGATAAGAATACCTTCTGGGCTGGAGCATTTTCGCTCATTCGCACTAAGTGGCCTAGCCAGCGAAGCCGCTGTGTTTTAATTCGCTGAACTATGTCGGCGTCTGCGTAAAGTTCATACAGCTCATCATTAAATCTTCTTCGGTACTCGCCGTCGCCAACGCGTAGAGGTCCACAAATCTTTCGAAGAACCTTTCTCTCGAATACTCCCAGAGCCGCCTCATCAGATGTTGTTAGTGTCCACGCTTCTGCACCATATAGCAGGACGGGTGCGATGAGTGACTTGTAGAGTGTTATTTTCGTTCGTCGAGAGAGGACTTTACTATTCAATTGCCTACTCAGTCCGAAGTAGCATTTGTTTGCAAGAGTGATTCTTCGTCGGATTTCTAGGCTAACATTATTGTTGGTATTAATGCTGGTTCCCAGGTAAACGAAGTCCTTTACTATTTCGAAATTATTGCTGCCAACAGTGGCTTCGTTGCCAAGGCGCGAATGCGCTGACTCTTTGCATGATGACAGAAGGTACTTCGTTTTGCCCTCGTTCACCACCAATCCCATTTTCTCCGCTTCTTTTTTTTTCTAATTTGGAGTAAGCAGAAGTTACGGCGCGGTTGTTAAGGCCAATGATATCAATATCGTCAGCATATGCCACGCTTTTATAAAATATTGTTCCAGCGCGGTTAAGTTCTGCAGCTTGTATTATTTTCTCCAGCATTAAATTAAAGAAATCACACGATAGGGGGTCACCCTGTCGGAAACCTCGTTTAGTTTTGAACGGCTCGGAGAGGTACTTCCCAATTCTGACCGAGCTGGCGGTGTTGCTCAAGGTCATTTTGCATAGCCATATAAGTTTTGCGGGGAAACCAAATTCAGACATAGCGGCATATAGGCAGCTCCTTTTCGTGCTATCGAAAGCGGCTTTAAAATCAACAAAGAGATGATGCGTGTCGATTCTTTTTTCACGGGTTTTTTCCAAGATTTGGCGTATTGTAAAAATCTGGTCGATGGTAGATTTACCAGGTCTGAAGCCACACTGATAAGGTCCAATCAGTCTGTTTACATCAGGCTTCAGTCTTTCGCACAATACGCTTGATAGGACCTTATATGCGATATTCAAAAGGCTGATTCCGCGATAGTTGGCGCAGTTTGCAGGATCGCCCTTCTTGTGGATTGGGCAGAGAACACTTAGATTCCAATCTTCAGGCATGCATTCATCCGACCAAATTCTGCATAGAAGCTGATGCATGCGCCTTACCAGCTCCTCGCCTCCGTGTTTGAATAGCTCAGCAGGCAAACCATCAGCGCCAGCTGCTTTATTGTTTTTCAATCGGGATATTGCTATTCGCACCTCATTATAGTCGGGTTGTGGAACGTCAATTCCATCATCTTCGATTGTGGGCTCGGGTTCGGCATCTTCTCTGGTTTCTTGCTCAGTTTCTCCATTTAAAAGGGCAGAGAAGTGATCCCTCCATATTCTGAGTGTTCTCTGAACATCGGTCACCAGGTCGCCGCTCTCATTCTTGCAGGAGTTTGCCCCGGGTTTGAAACCTTTTGTCATTCGCCGAATTTTTTGATAGAATTTTTGGGCATTATTCCCGTTGGCCAGCATCTCAAGCTCCTTTATTTCACGCTTTTCTGCCTCTCTTGATTTAACTATACGATTGCAATTTTCAAAGTGTTATTTGTGGTTAAATTGTATCCAAGTAATAAGTAAATTAAGTATCATGATCCCACTGTTGGGTTGTTGGCGTGTACACAATGCGCTAGTAACACAGCTTCTACTACACAAATTCAGTTGTAAACCTATTTGTACTACATACATATATACACAATTTGTTCCGCAGGATGGCGTCATTACCCATTAGGTGGTTGTCATCGTAACTGAGAATTGTAGATATGAGGTATAAATTTGGACAGACATGACGTATATTGAACGTATATATATATATGCATACTTATAGCAGATTTTAAAACCGATGTTTACGATAAAACTTTTCCATAAGTTCCTGCAGCCTTTGTTTAGGAATTCTTCTGAATCATTGTGATATTTTTTTATCGAAGCTTCTTCATGACAGATATTAAAGGCCAAGTCCGTTTGATATGGAATTGGCTCATCCACTAAATAAATAGGCTAATGTCAACAACTCCAAGGTATTGTCATTAATATTACGTTGAGCTAAAAATTAATTTAATTTTAAAACTTTGTATGAAATTGAAATTAGTTTTTAACGTAATAATCTATAAGCTTAAAGTTTAGACTCAACAACGCACTGAAGCAACGGTTTGAGAGTTAGACATAAGCACCTTTGCGGAATGCAGTGCGAACACACCTAGCAACCGTTGTATATTGTAAACTACAGCGACGCCATGAAGAATATATATATTGTGGCGATTATTCTCAAGCATGTACCATCCCTAACTCAATAGCACTCCCACCACTAGTTAACACAACCGAGATAACGATGGCTACGCTTATGCATGCAAGCGTATAACTAGGAAGAGGAAGAGAGATGGCGCGAGTGTTTGCGAATACGATGCAAAGAGGAGATGCTAATAAATAAGACCGACCCTTCCAGAACACGAAAAGCGAACAACCAAGAAAGTTCTCGGTGCGTAGGCAAGCACCCTGTTGGACTATATAAGGCGGTGACCAAGCAAGGCAGGTTGATCAGTTTATTTTCAAGCGTTCAATAGTGAACTACTGTAAAGTTATCAAACTCTTAAAATTGTTTTGCGTTTATTACTAGTAAATAAAACTAGCTATTACTTACATTATCTGTGCGTGTGTTTATTCGACTTTATAGTGATCGAACCCAGGATTGATAATCAAGGAATCGTCGAATTCGTCACAATTGGTGTCAGAAGTGATATTGTTAAATAAATACCGAGAGTTTTCCAGGATAACAAAGACATGGCAAAGCTGAATGAATTAAAGATTCAGCAACTCAAAAATGAGTTGGAACAACGCGGACTAAACACTACAGGCAATAAATCAGAGTTACAGTCACGATTGCGAGAGGCTATGGAAGCGGAAGGAATCAACGTTGATGATCATGTTTTTCATCTTGTGGAGGAGGCACCAACAAAAATGGAAGAAAAAAATAAGTCTCCGAATCCAGGAGCAACTGTGGACACAAACATGATATTGGCTGTATTAACTCAGATGTCCACTAAAATGGAAGAACAAGAGACGCGTATTACATCTCGAATGGCATCTCAGCTCGAAGAACAGAAAACTTGCATGGCATTTCAGCTGGAAGAACAGAAAACACACATTGCATGTCGAATGGAGGCCCAAGAGACTCGTATTATAGAAATGTCGTCTCAAATTTCGGCCAATATTTCATCACAGCTCTCCGCTCAACTGGAAGAACAAAAGGCGTATATGTCATCGCAGTTGGAAGCACAAGATGCAAAAATTGCACAATTTCAAGATAAAATAGAGACCGAGGTAGATGCGTTAAGGGGCCGTATCCAGGAGTTGCAACTGAACCGTCCATCTGCTTCAGCGAATACTCCCAAGGTAAAATCCCCGTCATTTGATGGTTCTGTTCCATTCCAGGTATTTAAGCTACAATTTGAGAAGACGGCTGCGGTGAATAATTGGTGCACTGAAGATAAAGTTGCAGCACTATTCGTGGCATTGAAGGGACCTGCAGCAGAAATCTTACAGACTATTCCCGAGTCCGAAAGGAACAGTTATGATGCATTGATGGGTGCGGTTGAAAGACGCTATGGTAGCGAACATCGAAAGCAGATATACCAAATAGAGCTACAGAATCGATCCCAGAAACCTAATGAGACTTTGCAGGAATTTGCATCGGACATCGAGAGATTGGCCCATTTGGCAAATGCGGACGCACCTGTGGAGTACACTGAGAGGGTAAAAATCCAAAGTTTTATAAATGGAATACGCGATGTAGAGACGAAGCGGGCCACATATGCAAACCCCAAACGGACATTCTCTGAAACGGTATCACATGCTCTAACGCAGGAAACAGCCTCGCTATTAAGTAAACCTGCGTACAAGGCTCATCGTGTAGAAGTGGAAACTCCGGCTTGGGTAGACAAAATTTTGGAAGCGTTGAACGGAGTACAGAAAAAAAGTGATGGTGCCATTAAATGCTTTAAGTGCGGAAAACCTGGTCACATAGCACGTTATTGCGGCACTGGCTCCAGTAACCTCAGCAATTCAGGTGGACGAAAACGCAAAGCTGAAGGAGATGAGCAAATTTCCCAACCAAATCAGTCGTTAAACTAAATCGAGCCAGCCGAAAGGGGCGTGGACTGGCTCCCGCAAATGAATGCCCCATAATCTCTGTCTCACAGATCGGAAGGAAAGCTAGTAATGTTACTGTTGTTGCATATGTGGATGGAAAAGAGCACTTACTAACTGTGGATACAGGCGCATCGCATTCCATAATTCGATCTGATTTAGTCAACAAGGAGGTGAGACCATTGCATGGAGCAAAGTTACGTACGGCCACTGGTGAGGACACCCATGTCCTAGGAGAAGTAACATGTGAAATCGCAATTGGGAACGTGGCCGTTCTACACAGTTTTATAGTAGCAGATATTGTTGACGAAATCATAGTTGGTGTGGACTTCTTAAGCGAGCAAGGCATCAAGATCGACATGCAAAACAGGATTATGAATTACCAGAACATGGATGTGCCATTAAATTTTGGTTACGAAAACAAATACGTTAGTAAGCGAGTGCTTGTGGAGGAGAGCCAACAAATTCCACCGAAGTCGGAAGCAATCATATGGGCAAAGATTGATGGAGATTATGGGACAAACAAATTGTGGGTTGTCGAGGCAGCAAACAAATCAAGGACGAACATATTAGTAGGAAAAACCCTGGCCATGACAAAACAAGATGGACGTGTACCGGTAAGAGTACTTAATGAGTTCAAATCGCCGATTAAACTTTCCAAAGGAGCAATATTGGGACAATGCCAAGAGGTCGAGGTAGTTATCAATTGCGAACAGCTTCAGGAAAATGATTCTACCATCAAGATTAATCTTTCAGATGATATCACGTCGTGGACGGCAGGCCTCGAAAAAGATCATCAGAAAAAGGCAAAGGAACTTCTATCAAAGTACTCGACCATATTTGACAAGGATGGTTCTAAACCAGGTCGGACCAAAGTTGTGAAGCATCAAATTGATACTGGTGATGCAAGGCCCATCCGCCAAGCTCCTCGTAGTATTCCATTGGCCAAACGCCAAGTAGTTAAAGAAATTATACAGGAAATGAGTGACAGCGGCGTGATCGAACCATCAGCTAGTCCATGGAGCTCACCGGTAGTACTAGTGAAAAAGAAAGATGGAAAAATGAGGTTCTGTGTGGATTACCGGAAATTGAACGACGTAACGAAGAAGGACAGTTATCCATTGCCAAGAATCGACGATACTCTGGACTCGTTATCTGGCACGAAATGGTTTTCCACACTGGACTTGAAAAGCGGCTACTGGCAAGTGGAGGTAAAGGATGAAGATAAAGAGAAGACGGCTTTCAGCGTTGGAGAAGGGCTTTGGCAATTTACGGTAATGCCCTTCGGACTATGCAATGCTCCAGCTACTTTTGAGAGACTCATGGACCAGATACTAAAAGGATTGCACTGGCAAACATGTTTGGTGTACCTCGACGACATTATCGTGCTGGGAAAAAGCTTTGAGGAACACCTAAAGAACTTGGATGAAGTTTTCCAAAGAATAGCTGGTGCTGGTCTGAAACTAAGTCCCAAGAAGTGTTCCTTGTTTAAAAAGGAAGTAAGTTATTTGGGTCACAAGGTAACTACGGAGGGAATCTGCACTGCTAAGGAAAAGATCGAAGCCGTAAAGGATTGGCCAAGACCGAGAAATTTGCATGAGTTACGGAGCTTCCTTGGGCTGTGCACGTATTATCGCCGATTTGTACCAAGTTTTGCCAGCGTAGCTAGTAGTCTCCATGACCTTACAAGGAAGAATATGAGTTTTGAATGGAAGAAGGAACAGGAGGTGGCTTTTCAAACATTGAAGGAACGACTATGCACTGCCCCGATGTTAGCATATCCAATTCCAGGTTCAAAGTTTATTCTGGATACAGATGCGAGTGGTTATGCTATAGGAGGTGTTTTGTCCCAGATTGTTGATGGACAGGAGAAGGTAGTTGCATACTATAGCCGAACAATTGGGAAGCCTGAAAGGAACTATTGTGTAACCCGGAGAGAACTGTTGGCATTGGTAGAGTGCGTTAAGCATTTCCACAAGTATCTCTATGGGCAGCGATTCCATGTCAGGACAGACCACGCAGCGTTGAAATGGCTCTTACAGTTCCGTAATCCGGAAGGTCAATTGGCACGGTGGATAGAGCGACTGCAAAGTTATGACTTTTCCATAGAGCATCGCAAAGGTAGCACCCACGGAAATGCTGATGCAATGTCACGAAGACCATGTAACTTGGAATGCAAGCATTGTTCCAAAGCTGAGGCCAAGGAAGACATTATAGATGTGCGGCTCATGACTATAACATCTACGGACGAATGGGACATGGATCAATTAAGGAGGTTTCAGCACGAAGATCCAAATCTTACACGTGTAATGCAAGGAATCGAACGAAACGAGCGACCATCAAGAGAGGAGATGTCAGCAGAAAGTCCTGTTGCCAAGTCATATTGGGCACAGTGGAATAGTTTGCAATTAGAATCCGGTTGTTTGCATCGAATATGGGAAAGTGAGGATGGTCAATGTGTTCGAAAGCTAATTGTCGTCCCAAGGAAGAAAATCCCTGATGTACTCAATGAATTACATAACGGTCCAAGCGGAGGTCATCTTGGAGTCACCAAAACCTTGGAAAAAGTCAAGCAAAGATTCTATTGGGTTGGTTGCCGTCAATCGGTCGCGGAGTGGATTGGCAACTGTGAAGTATGCATCAAAGCTAAAGGACCGAAATCAAGGAGCCATGGCCAAATGAAACAGTATAACTCAGGTGCGCCATTTGAGAGGATAGCCATGGATGTAGCTGGTCCATTTCCTACTAGCAAACTCGGAAACAAATATGTCCTGGTAGTTATGGACTATTTCAGCAAGTGGCCAGAAGTGTACCCTATTCCAAATCAAGAGGCAGAAACCATAGCAGAAGTGTTTACTAACAATTGGGTAGCTAGGTTTGGTGCACCGATGGAGATACATTCTGACCAAGGCAGAAATTTCGAATCAGCTGTGTTCCAGGAAATGTGCAAGACATTGGGCATTCGGAAAACTCGAACAACTGCACTACATCCTCAGTCAGATGGCATGGTGGAACGATTCAATAGAACCTTGGAAGAGCACCTGAAGAAAGTAGTGGATAAGTTCCAGAAGGATTGGGATACTCACATCTCCTTATTCCTAATGGCATATCGCTCTGCAGTACATGAAACAACTGGTCAGACTCCGGCAAAGGTAATTTTCGGGAATGATCTTCGATTGCCAGCTGACTTGAAGTTTGGGATAAACGCTGATGCAGGAGTAAATGCTCGGAAATCTACTAGCGTATTGGAAGAAGAAATGAGAGAAATTCACGACCTTGTGAGACAACGCACTAAGATCATGAGCGATAAGATGAAGGCCAGGTACGACAAAGCAATAAATTCAGAAGGTTTTATAGAAGGAGATTTAGTGCTGCTATACAACCCACAGCGTAAGAAAGGTTTGTCCCCAAAACTACAATGTAACTGGGAAGGCCCATACAAAGTCATAAAACGGATCAACGACGTGGTATATCGCATACAAACTATGGGAAGGCCAAGGAATAAGATGAAGGTGGTCCATTTGGAAAGGCTAGCTGCGTTTGGTTCCGGCAATGTGTCTGATCGGGACAATCAGACTTAGGTGGAGGGCAGTGTGGCGATTATTCTCAAGCATGTACCATCCCTAACTCAATAGCACTCCCACCACTAGTTAACACAACCGAGATAACGATGGCTACGCTTATGCATGCAAGCGTATAACTAGGAAGAGGAAGAGAGATGGCGCGAGTGTTTGCGAATACGATGCAAAGAGGAGATGCTAATAAATAAGACCGACCCTTCCAGAACACGAAAAGCGAACAACCAAGAAAGTTCTCGGTGCGTAGGCAAGCACCCTGTTGGACTATATAAGGCGGTGACCAAGCAAGGCAGGTTGATCAGTTTATTTTCAAGCGTTCAATAGTGAACTACTGTAAAGTTATCAAACTCTTAAAATTGTTTTGCGTTTATTACTAGTAAATAAAACTAGCTATTACTTACATTATCTGTGCGTGTGTTTATTCGACTTTATAGTGATCGAACCCAGGATTGATAATCAAGGAATCGTCGAATTCGTCACAATATTTTAACTATCGACCACGCGGGTTACAATGCCGTTATTTCGTTCGAGTTACAGAACAACTTTGAACTCTCACTTGATCAGACTAGAAATCCATAGTTAATGCCTCGAGTCACCTCTCGGCACCAACCTTTTTTTTTTATGTATAACACTGCGTTACAAAAACGAGCTTTAGTTCTGTCCTATGAACCAAATATACTTTGTATAATTATACATAGAAAAACATTTTGACATGTACATAAAAATCGCCTAAACACGTGTATTTTTATTTTTTCTCCCCTTTCCGAAAAAGTATATTGGTACACAGGACTGAACTAAAGCTCGTTTTTGTAACGCAGTGTTATCAGTGGGTTAGGTAGCTTCGAAAATTCATGCGGTAAATATATATTTTTCAATAAGCGATTAAAATCCATGACTATTACCGCGGTGTACCCTCCAGCAAAGAACTGACACACCACGAAAACAACACAAATTATGTTAAAATAATATTCCACTTCTAAGTTATGCGATAACTAATTTTTTCATTTCTCAATCCTTTAACACCACAACATTTACGTTCTCATAACACAGGCAATACCATAGAAAGTCTTTTTCTCAGCTGACTTAAAAACTTTGCCCTAATAATTATAAATATCATCAAAAATCCTCTTGTCTTTTTTGTCTAATAGTCACATGCCAGTTCAGTTTGGAACAATTGAAACCCAAATCCTGTAATACCTTTTTAACAACTTTCTGGCACGGCTACTAGTCCTGCTTGGATATTCAACTCTTGTTTACCTAGATGTGTTGGCATGGTGGTTGATAAACAAGTTAATATTGAATCAGTTAATCATGGCTTTCCATACGCACTCTGTAGCTCGAATTGTGTTTGTAAACGAGCACATACATTTACTTTTGTATTTGCGCGAATTCCTACACAATGCACTTGAACCAGTTAAGTATCCATAAATGAGTTTTTTAAGTATAACTCCGTATCCACTATATTATGATGTCCCAACCGAAAGTTGTATATTTTTTGCGATGCCATATTAATCTAAACAAGAGCTAAGTAGAGAAGAAGAGTGCGCGAAAAGTGAAAATCCTATTGTTATAAACTTTGTACAGAAAAACAGACAGGAATGTACATCGACGCAATTAATTAATTTATCTCTACAAGGAATGTGTCTGCTTGCATTTGTAAATGAAGACGAATATTTAAGAAACGAGGGGTGATATTCAAGTCCTGCTTAAATCCGCAGTCGCTCTCCATTTTAATGGGAGTGAGTTATCAGTTTATATATGGTGAATATATATACATACAAGAGCAGTAACAAAACTGAAACCAGGAAGCCCAACTTACCAAACAGAACTTATTCATTTATAACTCACCTCTCTGATGTAGTGAATACACTTGAGACTACTCAATAACTACAATTCGAACTAGTACCAGCTTTACATTAAACACCAAAGAGCCACAGGGTGTATCCTTACCACGGTCATCTCCCAGTAAAGGAGGCTCCTACATGACAGGAACACCGAGTCCCGGTGGTTGTTCTTGTTTTTAGCGACAAAAACACTGAAGGTTTTGGGGACTGTTGTTGGAAGTGACAGTCGTTTGCCGGATATGAATCCGGTACGCTCCGGTGCTTCCTTGCGGTACACGCCCGATTGTTGTGAGAGCGATTTTGTGAAACTTTCTATGTCATCTCCCCCCTCCTTCCGTAGGTAAGAAGGTGGGTAATCAGAGGTGAGAGGCTGCATATCCGTAGATCAACCATCAAGTTGCACGTCATTACTCTCTGTGGATTTTAGTCGCCTGTAACCAGCGAGATTCTTAAGACTTCAGTTAGATTAAACTCATGAGAAATCAGGAATGGAACTGCCAGTTAGGGTGATTGAAATACCATTACAAAATTAAATGCGGATGATTGCTCGATAATGGCTACATGCATGAAGAGCTCTTTTAAACTTTTCGCTACACAGCGGGTTGGGGACCTAAAATATAACCTCGGTAGTCTTAAGAGACGATTAAAATCCGCTCCCTGAAGGCTCAAGTGGTCAAAAAAAGTTTTTCATGGCAGAAATTAACTTCGACCCTTTTTGAAAAGTTACAGTTTTAATACCTGTTACGCGACTTGACCCTGGGACCTTGAACCCTGCGGGTTAGGGGTTTAGAATATGCCCGAGTTAGGCATACCGGTCGTAAGAGGCGACTAATATGCGCAAAGGTAATGACGTGCAACTCGATGGTTGATCTACGGATATGATGCCTCTCACCTCTCATTACCCATCTTATACTTTCTTACGGAAGAAGGGGTGGCATGACCTAGAAGGTTTCCATGGGCATAAATCGCTACCACGACAGTCGGGCAATACCGCAAGGGAGCACCGGTGCGTACCGGGTTCAAATCCGGTCAAGGACTGTTAATTCGCAACACACCCCAAAACCTTCGGGGAGTGTTTTTGTCGTTACCACAACAACAACAACCCTGGGACCTTGAATATGCGATAGTTTGAATGGTTTTACCTATAGTTTCCGCAAAAGAAAATCCATGTTACCTCAACTACAGTCATCATCGATTCTATCTATGTTACCCGACAACCCTCGTACAATCGTACTAAGTAAGCATGCATATATATGAATGAACATATGTTGAGTGCACATTTGTTATTTTATTCATACTTACTTGAGTGGGTGACTTGGACGTGTGCGCCACAGAGACTTCACAATTATAAAATTGATGTCCTCAAAACACCACCACCTGCACCTCCTTTGATGACCAAACTGTCTGTACTTGACTGGCACTCCAACTGTGAGTGTGTAGCTTTCTACTCGTCGTCCCTCACTTTTAGTTACTGGATGTTCGTCTATATCCAAGCTTCCACTGCTTTGTTTACTCGTTTGGTTGGCCGGTCAACCTGCAGATGAACGTGAACCGTACAACCCTCCCTGCTATTCGATGCCAGTACTTTTCGTCGAGTCTATAGTATACCACCCCCCACTTGAAACGTTTTGCCCATTCGTTGTTGTGTAGTGATTCCAATTGTTCAGACACAACTATTTTTACGTTGCGCTGCTAGTTTTTTTTTGTTGTTGTTGCTGATGCTACATACGCCGTTTCAGATCCACGTTTATTGCTTGTTTTATATGAATCTTATTATTTTTTTATCTTCCATTGTTAGTAGCTTCTTTTTCCATCATGATTTTTTTTTTTTATTTAAATCGCGTTATGGATAGTGCCCACTTTGTCGAGTGAGACAAAAGACATGAAAATACGCAGCCAAGCAACAACAATCAATCGGATTGTACCTTTTGACTATATTTTTGATTTATTCATTTTAAAATGCACTCCTTATAGCGCCAAAGCAAACAACAAACACCTAACTTGTAACTATAGAACTTTTTTTCTTTGCATTGGCCTGCTGTATATATTCACTTCTACTTCTTTACACTACACTTATCGCGAATCTTCGTTTATATTCAACTCCACTCCACCTAACGCATTAACTACACGCCACTTGTGCATAATTTTCATTCTCACTTCATGATATAGATTTTTCCATTTCCATTTTCACTTTGCTGGTACTCCAATTATGCTTACAAATATATGATTTTCTCCATATTGCACATTATTTCCATACAATTGCTGCATGATTTTTACACCTGCCTGCTTTATATGTAGATTTTTTTTTTATTTAATTGGAAAATGTTGGAAACACAATTCTAATTAGAATTTATATGTGTGAAAATCATATACAAAAATGTACGCACGCACAACCAGCGGACCCACGGCTTAGGAAAACTCGGAAAAACTGAATACAACTTTTCTGCTTCTTTCAATTAATGCCTCTATTGTGAATGGGAGCGTCGAATAAACAAAACTCACAGTCAGAGTTGCTTCTGAAATACTCTTCGTTCCAATATCGCTGTTGAAACCCGATTAATTGTCCTCGATAAGAGTCGATTTACACGATTCAAGTTTCCAATTTAATGAAAAAAAAACAATAAAAATTACGTGAGTATCAAGTACTCGTGAAGTTTGATTTGTAAACTGTGTATCCTGCATATAAATTTAATTAAAATATTGTGACGAATTCGATTATTCCTTGATTATCAATCCTGGGTTCGATCACTATAAAGTCGAATAAACACACGCACAAATAATGTAAGTAATAGCTAGTTTTATTTACTAGTAATAAACGCAAAACAATTTTAAGAGTTTGGTAACTTTACAGTAGTTCACTGAACAACGCTTGAAAATAAACTGATCAGTCTGCCTTGCTTGGTCACTGCCTTATATAGTCCGACAGGGTGCTTGCCTACGCACCGAGAACTTTCTTGGTTGTTCGCTTTTCTTGTTCTGGAAGGGTCGGTGTTATTTATTAGCATCTCCTCTTTGCATCGTATTCGCAAACACTCGCGCCATCTCTCTTTCTCTTCCTAGTTACACGCTTGCATGCATAAGCGTAGCCATCGTTATCTCAGTTGTGTGTTAACTAGTGGTGGGAGTGTTATGGAGTTAGGGATGGTACATGCTTGAGAATAATCGCCACACTGCCCTCCACCTAAGTCTGATCGTCCCGATCAGACACTTTTCCCAAACCAAACGCTGCTAGACGCTCAATGGTTGGCACTGCTTTACCAAACCTCATTTCCTCCAGGGATTGAAACTCCGACATCAATCCTCTCCTGCAGAGATTCCCACAATGTATTGCAGTGTCACATATTCCAACCATTTTGTCCGTTCTTAATCCCGAATGGATTTGTGCCTTCACTTTCGTTCCCAGTGGTACCCGGCAAACATTCCTGCAGCCCGTTTCTTCAGGATTCCGTTCCGTTCTCTCATGCCCATTGCACTGTTTCACATTATCCACTAAGTTGCGTTGCTTCCTCGGAACATGACCACCAGATGTTCGTCTTTTATTCTCAGCACACTCTGCACACTTAGTAATCCATTTCCTCACAGTTTGTTTGCAACCGATCCAATAGAACCGCCGCTTTACCTCTTGCAGCGTTTTCTTTATTCCCATGTGCCTTCCATCTGGGCAACTATGCGACGCTTTGATAACATCTGGAATTCTTGCCTTGGGAACAACAATAAGTGCTCGATGATTCCGGCCATCTTCACTTTCCCATATCCGATGCAAACACCCAGATATTAGCTTCAAATTACTCCATTGTGTCCAGTATGCTTTTGCGATGCGACTCTCTCTAATCATCTCTCCTCTTCTTGGCTGTTTGTTTTCCTTTATTCCTTTCAACACACGTGCCAAATCTGGATCTTTCTCCTGGCCTTGCCGAATCTTCTTCAGGAGGCACCTGTCCATGAAAGCCTTTGGTCGAGGAGCTACCGGTGCTTTACGAGGCTTCTGTTGCTTCATCTTCAAGATCACTCCCTTGGTGGTATAGCCACTATTGTGTCCAAAGACCAGAGGAACTTCTTGGCCGTTGTAAGTCATAACCCTGTTCCTTACGTTGATGTGAATGTCTCTCTCAGCCAAGAAGTCAACGCCAATGATGACTTCGTCGACAATATTCGCTACCAAGAAGTTGTGATAAGTAGCTACATTCCCAATCACAATCTTACATGTCACCTCTCCCAGGACTTGCTTGCTTTCACCAGTTACTGTCCACAATTTAGCTTTCCGCAATAGTCTCACCTTCCCGCTGACCAAGTCACTCCGAATGATGGAATGTGATGCACCCGTATCCACAGTCAGCAAGCGCTCTTTCCCGTCCACGTAGCCTTCAACAGTAACATTACTCGCTTTCCGTTCGAGTTGTGACACAGAGATTATAGGGCATTCATCTTGCTCATCCTCTCCAGCTTTGCGTTTACTTCCACTTAAATTGCTGGGGTTACTGGAGCCAGAGCCGCAATAACGTGCTATGTGACCTGTTTTTCCGCACTTAAAGCATTTAATGGCACCATCACTTTTTTTCTGTACTCCGTTCAACGCTTCCAAAATTTTGTCTACCCAAGCCGGAGTGTCCACTTCTACGCGATGAGCCTTGTATGCAGGTTTACTCAAAAGCGAAGCTGTTTCCTGCGTCAGAGCATGCGATACCGTTTCAGAGAATGTCCGTTTGGGGTTTGCATATGTGGCCCGCTTCGTCTCTACATCGCGTATTCCATTTATAAAACTTTGGATTTTAACCCTCTCAGTGTACTCCACGGGTGCGTCCGCATTTGCTAGATGGGCCAACCTCTCGATGTCCGATGCAAATTCCTGCAAAGTCTCATTAGGTTTCTGGGATCGATTCTGTAGCTCTATTTGGTATATCTGCTTTCGATGTTCGCTACCATAGCGTCTCTCAACCGCACCCATCAATGCATCATAACTGTTCCTTTCGGACTCGGGAATAGTCTGTAAGATTTCTGCTGCAGGTCCCTTCAATGTCACTAATAGTGCTGCAACTTTATCTTCAGTGCACCAATTATTCACCGCAGCCGTCTTCTCAAATTGCAGCTTAAATACCTGGAATGGAACAGAACCATCAAAAGATGGGGTTTTTACCTTCGGGACACTCATTGAAGTAGTTGGACGATTCAGTTGTAACTCCTGGATACGACCTCTCAGTGCGTCTACTTCAGCATCGATTTTATTCTGTAGCTGTGCAATTTTCGCATCCTGCACTTCTAGCTGCGAAGACATTCGTGCCACCTGCATAGATATACGCTCCTCTTGTTCTTCCAATTTTGATGTTATACGTGTCTCCTGGTGTTCCATCTGAGATCTCACGTATGCCTTCTGTTCGTCTAGTTGAACTGAAATCTGAGATGCCATGCTAGTCTTCTGTTCTTCCAGCTGAGATGCCATGTGTGCCTTTTGTTCTTCCAACTGAGATGCCATGTGTGTCTTTTGTTCTTCCAACTGAGCTGAAATGCTAGATGACATCTGTGTCAATACAGTCAACAACGCGTTAGTGTCCACACTTGCGGCTGGAATTGTAGACTCCTTCTCTTCCATTTTTGTCGATGCTTCTTCCACAAGATGAAACACATGATCGTCAACGTTAATTCCTTCAGCTTCCATAGCCTCCCGCAATCGTGACTGTAACTCTGATTTATTGCCTGTAGTGTTCAGTCCCCGTTGTTCCAACTCATTTTTGAGTTGCTGAATCTTTAATTCATTCAGCTTCGCCATGTCCTTGTTATCCTTAAATTCACTGGTATTTATTCAACAATACCGCTTCTGACACCAATTGTGACGAATTCGATTATTCCTTGATTATCAATCCTGGGTTCGATCACTATAAAGTCGAATAAACACACGCACAAATAATGTAAGTAATAGCTAGTTTTATTTACTAGTAATAAACGCAAAACAATTTTAAGAGTTTGGTAACTTTACAGTAGTTCACTGAACAACGCTTGAAAATAAACTGATCAGTCTGCCTTGCTTGGTCACTGCCTTATATAGTCCGACAGGGTGCTTGCCTACGCACCGAGAACTTTCTTGGTTGTTCGCTTTTCTTGTTCTGGAAGGGTCGGTGTTATTTATTAGCATCTCCTCTTTGCATCGTATTCGCAAACACTCGCGCCATCTCTCTTTCTCTTCCTAGTTACACGCTTGCATGCATAAGCGTAGCCATCGTTATCTCAGTTGTGTGTTAACTAGTGGTGGGAGTGTTATGGAGTTAGGGATGGTACATGCTTGAGAATAATCGCCACAATATAGATATCCCAGTGGTTTAAATTAAACCGCATATCATTGTTTTAGTTTGCTACTTCTTTTATTCGCCCTCCCCTCCTTTTTCTGCTGTTCCTTTCCTTTAATATATGTTCCTTTTATTTGATTTTCTCTTCTTCGAACATCGAAAAATTTCGATAAATTTTCGTATGCAATTTAGTATCTGCTTGACGCAATACTTCCTGATTCCTTTCTCCAATCCTTTCTATATCAGATGAAATCCTTTTCTTGAATACCCTTTAATGGAATGAGCACGTATTTCACCGCCCTAAAAGAGGATCATGTCACATCCGGCATTAATTCGAGTTTCCTCAGCACTTAAGGTAAGGAAACACCAGCGACACCACCCGACACGACAAAATATTCTTTAAGTGCTTCCAAATTCGAGCACGTCTTAATTTTGTTTACTTCAGGTGAGCTCATTTAAAATACATTTGTGTTTCCTGTCAGACGAGAAAAATCTATATCAGTAAGGGTTGGGTGAAAATTTAATTCAACAAACCAAACGAATAGAGTTCTGTACGTTTTACATGCAAAAAATTGAATCGGTATCTAGAGTACTGTCATTGGAACCCACTTTTCACGGAGCAATTCACTACTAGCGACAGCTTTTTGACGGTTTGCCCTTGCTATCATTTGAAAGCTGTAATCAACCTGCGAAACAGCAAAAGAAAACAAATATATGTAACAAATTCCTTAGAAATTGGCTAGTTATGTCATTACTCACCATTTACAGCCTCTAAGTTCCTTCTGAAATTATTTAAATAGTTAAAAATAATTTATTTGAAACTTAAGATTTATCTTATTTTCCGAAATAAAACCGAATTTTCTTATATACTAACCTGGCTGCCAGATTTTAGTTGCTTAATTCAAATGTGATAAAATATTTCTGTCTGGTAAGAAATCAGGCGAATACGACGACAAGCGGGTGTTTTTCAGATATGAAAAATTACGAAAATATGTTGGGTCTGTAAAACGTACGCTTCTCTGCTGGCTAGGTTATGGTTTCAATTTAAGTTTTAAAGTTAAATATTTTGATATCGTATTGTTACTTTATATTTGAAATATAAAAAAAACACCCTGAAAGTGTTGTTTTCTTTTCAACTGTAGCGGCCGAAACAGCAAACAATAATTCAGGATTTGGCCAGTTTGGATATAAATGCATTTTCTTTCAATGCATAGGGTAGCAGGTTTTGCTGGTCAGAAGCAGACAAAATTCTCAACTAACGGCTGCGACTTTGGGCTTGTTCGCCAAATGGATTATGAAATAAGGAGGGTAGAAATGTTCAAATTTCACAACTTAATTTAATTTGACGCCGTATATGTTTTTTAATTTCGCTAAGAATGAAATAGGTAGGTGTTTAACTGACATAAGCTATAATTATTTCTTTCGCTTATTTCATTTGCGCTGCACTCCCTTGTAGTTCGCAAGCAGCTTATGAAATATTTCGAAGATATGGTTTATCTTTTGTAATCCGCAATCGGGGATTTTCACAGCGAAAATGAGGAAGCCAATCCCGCGTAATGCCTCAGAGCCAATAGTGCTCGCCCCCAATTAATACGTACCAGGTGTAACAGGTGCCCCGCACCCCCCGTTCTATATAAAACCAATAATTGAAATAAATAAAATTATTAAATAAATATCGCTGAAAGGGTCCCTATTAAACATGTGCTCCGCACTTCCCCTTTTCCTCTCTGAACCAATCTTATAAATAAAAATGAGTGTCTATCTGTGTGTCCTTTAAAGGCGTCCGATCACCGACCGACAACCGATTTTTATGAAATTTTCACAGTATATTCTTGGGATCACTGGTTAAAGCATAGTCTATATATAGTTAGTCATAACTCTGAACTTATTTGGTTATAATCAATGTTATTTGAATATGTGTGCCCTTTTGTCAAGATTTACGTAATTTTAGAAAAGTGTCACGCCCACTTTTTTGTATTTTGAAGATTCTTCAGAAGATCGCTGAGTACGGCATAGGCTATATATAGTTTTGGAAAAGTGGGCGCTGCCACGCCCCCAGGCTATATAAATTTTAATTCGTCATAACTCTGACCGTATTTGGTCTATATTAATGACATTTGTGTTTTGGTTGTTCTTCATCAATGCCCAACATTTATTGTCGATTTGTGTGAACCGATACAGGCCATATTTAGTTTTTGGCAAAGCCTATATTGTATTTAAAATAGCAATTCGGTATAGCTAGGAATATATTTAGTTCAAGTTAATGATATTTTATACATAGATATGTGTTCTATACTTTAAAAAACCTTGGAAACAGTAAGAAGTACCAGAATCAAACAAAAGTTAATTCGATATATCTTCGAAACATATTAATACCCGCAGAGGGAGAAGAACGCGAGTAGGAATAGAAATTTGAGATATAGAGGTGGTGTTAGCGGGATGGGGGAAGAGAAAGAAAAAAGAGAAGATAAGCATAAATGTAGAAGAAGCGAAAAGTGGGAAGGGAAAAGAGTACAATTCCTTAAATGTAGGCAAGTAAAATTTTTCCTTTAACGCCGCTAAACAGCTGACTCTTGATAGTGATAAAATATGGAAATACTGGTGTTCAGACGTATTTAGCCGTAAATTACATGCAAAAAACTCAAAACTAAATGTTTACCTTTTCCAAACGCTAAAACAATTGTAAATTTATTAACGCGATCGTTAACACCGCGAAAATAATTCGCGACAGCTAACCACACAAAAAGTGTTAGCTAACACTTTTCGTGTGGTTGAAAGTTAGCGAACACGGAAAAGCGTTAAAAATGGTGTTAAGCGAAGGTTACGCTAACACCTGGCGTTAAAATAGTTAGAGAATCGACCTACAGAGGTTGGCACAAAAATCGTTTACGCCAAAATGGGTTGCTTAAAATTAAAAAAAAAATCAGTTGTACTTTTTACGCGTTCAAAATGCAACTTTTGTGAATTTGTGCCCAAAAACGTTTACAATGACCTACTACATCATGATACCATAATTAGACTTTTGTGTTAACGAAATTGTCATTATGAGCAAAACTATGGTTAGATTATCATAGGATGAAGTTGATCATCAACGCGCCTAGAAATTGCGGATTGGATATAATTTAAAACGGCCATAAGGTAGAAAATCTCTAGAGGGGTATCTAACTTAATTGTGACTTGGGAAGATCTGCAAATATTTTGCTCATTGTGAATACTCCATAAATATTGGCGGATTTGTTTTGACATTTTATAAACAATTTCACATGCATGAATCTTCATGATTCCTGATAGGAGAATTTCAAAAAGGCGCAATGGGTAAAATTAAGCAAGATCCTCCGGAAAATAAGAATAGTTTAAAAGTAGACGACGATGTTGTAAGTATAACGAGTGAAAGTGATAAGAGTGAAGTTAAATTCTCAAACAGAAAGGACCATTTGGTAACACCGCTACCAACAACAAGGAAGCGCTCTAAACAAAATTTGACTAAAAAAGCAGCTACAACAACACGCAAGAAAACATTAAAAGAAGTTAACGAAACAGATGATAAAGAATTAACAGTTACTTTAACGAATGCACGTACAACAGCAAAAAAGATTTCCTCCAGATTAAAGAACCCGCCACCCAGTCAATTGCGTATCGATAAATTCTTTAAAAGTTCGACTAAATCGTATAAAATAGAACCAGATTCAACTAGCATCAAAGACGAGAAACTTAGTGGAATAACAAAAACGAAAAAGAAATCAAGAAGTACTAGGAAGTCGACTGAAAGGCCCCGCACAAAAAGTTCCAGCATAGTTAAGAAAGGCCGAAAACGTTTATTTGTAGTAGATGATGAAATCAGTACAACAACAGTATCTAGCATAAGTGGATTTGGAGACATGACACCACCGCGGCAACAAAATAACCGCAAACGAGACGGTAGCGCGAAAGTACGTTGTGCCAAAGTAAATCCCACGCTGGAGGACATAGAACAGTTGATAAATTTATGCTCTGATGATGAAATGGAAGCGCAAGTTGAGAGCGAGAACCATATGCTGGATATAAAGCCTCAATTGCTGCCAGTTGTAGTAAAAAATGTGGATAATACGAGAAGGGACAAACCGCTTGATGTGAGCCATCTTTATGATATGCCCTCCACGAGCACCTACTCTGCAAGTAAAAAAGTGAAAGCTGCAGTTATGGTAACCATACCTGCTGTACAAAAAAGTTCTGTAAATACTGTTCGAAAATTCAAAGACATAAAAGATACCATAAATAAAATACAAACCGTATCCCCAGAAAGCAGAGAACCAATAAAAAATAAAAGCAATGTACAAATAAAAGTAGAGCCAGACGTATACCAAGAGTATGATGAGCAATTGTCTCGCAAAAGCTCCTTGGAAATAGTTACAGTACAAAAACATGATATAAATGTTGAAAAATTTGACGAAATACAAATTGTTTCACCGCCTACCCCGCCTCGGACTACTACAGATACAAATAGTAGCAGTACTACATACTTTTCTACTTCTAATGCCAAAACCGATACACCTGCTAATATACCAAAAGTTGAGGAGCAAAGAAGCCCAACAACTGCTAGCATTTCTAAAGGTGGTCGAGTGAAAAAAGTTCGTATCTGCCCGCCATACAAAACCGTAGCAGGTACTACATTTGCTGTGGATGCATTTCAATATGGGCAGATTCCTGGCGTTACACACTACTTTCTTACACATTTCCATGCCGACCACTATCAGGGGTTGACACGTAAATTTGCGATGCCATTGTATGTGAGTCCACTTACAGGTAAATTTGCTTGTTTTTATAGCGGTGATTATTTCAAAATCATTTTTTTTTTGCATTTTCAGCGCGTTTAGTTCGTGCTCTCATACCAGTCGATGAACAGTATTTGCATGAAATCGAATTGAACATATCAATAAAAATTGGTGATGTAGAAGTCACTGCAATTGATGCAAATCAGTAAGTAATTTTCATCATAATAAGTATGCGTACTTTGGTCAGTCGCCGGAATATTTGTGGACTCCTTGTCACTCTGAAAGCATGTGACAGGTTTACGACCCTAACGAGTTAGGGGTTTAGAATATGCCCGAGGTAGGCAAACCGGTTTTAAGAGGCGACTAATGTGCATAAAGGTAATGACGTGCAAGTCGATGGTTGATCTACGGATATGATGCCTCTGACCTCTCATTACCCATATCTCCTTCCTTACGGAAGGAGTGGTGACATGACCTAGAAGGTTCCACTGGTCATACCAAATCGCTACCACGACAGTCGAGCAGTGCCGTATGGAAGCACCGGTGCGTACCGGATTCATATCCGGCCAAGGACCGTCAGTTCGACAACACTCCCCAAAACCTTCAGGGAGTGTTTTTGTCGTTATGACAACAACAACAGATGAGTGAATTACGGTGTGTTTATACGACATGTCTTACTTTTCACTATAAATCTCGTGCTTTAATTAAGGTAGCATTATTAACTCAGGCAAGTTAATACGACTAAAAAGGTTCGACTTGGTCACTCGCGGGCTATGCTGAGGTATCAAAAAGGGATGTGGTTTGCGACACAATAACTGATCAATCTCTTGACTCTCTTCACTTTGCGTAGCACTGTTAACTCCACACATTCTTTGGCAAAACGGATGAGAATGAGAAAGAAACACCCTTAAACCGTGCTAGTGCTGGTGCAGGAGCGTACCTGATTCATTTCCAGAAATATGCTATCCTCACCTTTAGCATATGCCTAAACCTTCGGCAAATGTTAACATCATTGAAAACAATAACAATATAATAATAAAAATTGACAAAAAGAGGTGAAAAGCGTCATAAGATATGGAGTGGGACATCATTGCCATGCGGTAAAATTTCATATGAGACTGTAAAAGTGTTCAGAGGTTTTACTATATTCATTCGAAGTCATTACTCAAGAAATTGTGGCACAGTGCAATATGTGCCATACCTAACTAACTACTCTAATTTATTTTTTAGCTGCCCCGGTGCTGTTCTATTTATTTTCAAATTATCCACTGGGCGTTGTATTCTACATACCGGAGACTTTCGCGCTTCACCTGATATGGAATCCGAACCGATATTTTGGAATAATACAATTGATACAATTTATTTGGATACAACATATATAGCACATAAGCATAACTTTTGTACCCAATATGAGAGTATTGATCGGGCAAAAAGTATAATACGAGAATTGCATACAAAACGGCCTGATGTGCGGATATTGTATGTGTGCGGTTCATATGTAATTGGCAAAGAGCGTTTTTGGACCAGTTTGGCGCATGAGTTTGGTCTAAAAGTGTGGACTGAAAAGAATCGCTTGACAGCTTTACGCGCTATGGATTTAGATGACGTGCGTGATTTGCTATGCGATGATCCATATAAGGCACAAATGCATGTAATATCAATTGTAAAAGTTGGTTATCACGTAAGTAATACTAAATTCTCTAAAAGACAATATCTCAAGAATTTATTAAGTAACGTCTATGCTTGCAGTCTCTAGTCGAATACTTTCGTCCATTTCAAACACATTTCGATGTTATTCTCGCATTTCGTCCATCGGGTTGGGAAAAGAATAGCAAACCTGGATTGCGTAGTCAAATTAATGTCGTTGGTATTGAATATTCTGAGCATTCGAGCCATGCTGAGTTGGAACGTTTCGTTACATATTTGAAACCACGCGAAGTCATCAGTACTGTGCCCGTGGTGCCAGGTAATCCGTGTATTACGCCAAAGATACCAGATAAATGGTATAAATACGACAGTTTGAAAAGTAGAAAACGTAATTTTCAACCATCGATTACCAGTTTTATGAAAATGCGCCCGCGCCTCTTAGGTAATACATCCATCAAACGCACTACCAGTTCTGTGACACCAACAAAAACGCCGGAGTGTCGGCGTAATGAGTTATCACAACTTAGCGTGCGTGCTATGGCTACGTGTAATGAATTGCAATGCGATGATGATGATGTTGTTATGGATTTGGATATGCCCGCAACGTCAATCAAAGCTGCAGGTGCTGTGCTTACCTTGTTTCCGGATGTGGATGCATTTGACGATTGGATATCTTAGTTTAGTGTACTGTTTAAAGCACATAATATTAGTATATAAGCATTTAGTGCTAACGTTTTATAAGGAAGCACAATCGGTTAAAGCTTTAAGACAATAGTCGATTAATCAAACAAAAAAATTTACTTAAACCGTATTTACACATGTTTTTTAAGAGTCAAAATAGAAAAAAAAAATTTTTTTTTGTATATCAAACGCAAACATAAAATATGAATTAAAAACTGTTGAGCATCATATGCAGACTAATTTATTACTATTGCTGTAAAATTTATAATTGTAAGATGGATTCATTGATTAAAATATATTTAAAAACATATATGACCAACAGTTTATATTTATTTTTAGGCCATTTTTGTTCTTCTGCCAGAAACAATCGTCTTTTAGCTGAACAAATACTCACCAGAACAGATTTCGCACTGCAGGATGTCTGAAGATCTAAAAGGATTGGATTATTATCCAGACCAATACCCAGGGTTGCAAAGCAAGACAAACCAATGTCGACAGTGAATGTATTAAGATTTCTAATATTATTAATTTATCATTTCACAGGTTTTATTTAGGTTTTTGGAAATATATAATGGATACATACAATATACAACAACAATAACCCCGTCAATCTTTCCTGTTGTTGTTGTTGTTGTAGCGACTACTTAACCTGTCCAGGGTGTCACCCCCCACCAACATTGTCATCAGGCTCTTCTAACGGAAGTCCAAGAAACCTCGCGGCTTCAACAGGGGTGGACCAGAGTGAGATTGGAGTTAGAAGAGTGGGCTCGGTTGAGCAGAGGAACAGATGGTTAGTATCGTGGGGAGACACGCCGCATGCCGGGCAGACATTTGGCATGTCGGGGTTCAGTCTGGATAAGTAAGAGTTTAGTCTGTTACAATATCCAGAACGAAGTTGAGCCAGCGTGACTCTTGTCTCCCTGGGCAGTTCGCGTTCCTCGGCGGCAACAGGTGGAGCTTGTGCCTGTAGGACCACATTCACTGGACGAGACCCGACAAAGGAGTTTACCGACTCCGTGTGGATGAGGTTGAGGGCCCGCCGGTGCACCTTTGGATCAAACGGCGAGGAGATGTGATGCCGGATCTCATCATAGTGCTTACGGAGGTGACTCCTTATTCTCCTGGGAGGCGGATTTTCGTTGAGCAGGTTCCTGTTCGGATGCTGCTGATTATGGCAGTTGAACAGGAATTGTCTGGACAACATCTCGCAATGCTCTTTGACATTGAGCATTTTTGCCTCATTATGAAGGTGATGCTCAGGAGACATAAGGAGGCACCCCGTGGCGGTTCTGAGTGCGGTGTTTTGGCAGGCCTGCAACCTCCTCCAATGTGTGTCTGCTAACCCCGGCGACCATATTGGCGTCGCGTAGCTCAGAACCGGCTGGCCGATTGCCTTGTACGTTGCCAGTAACGTTTCTTTGTCTTTCCCCCAAGTACTGCCAGCTAGTGACTTGAGGATTTTGTTACGGCTTTGTACTTTGGTGGCAATCGCGGCTACATGAGCACCGTATTTGAACATGTTATCAAACGTGACCCCTAAGATTTTGGGGTGTGTGACAGTCGGAAGCTTGATGCCGTCGACGTAGACGTTTAATTCCATGTTCGCCTGCGCTGTCCACGTCGTAAATAGGGTGGCCGAGGATTTGGTCGGTGACAGTGTCAGGTTCCGTGCAGCGAAGAAACTGGAAAGGGTTGGAAGGTATGAATTTAGTCTCGAGCAGAGCTCATCGACGGAGGGTCCAGTCGCCAGGATCGTGCAGTCATCGGCGTAGGAGACGATCGAGACGCCTTCTGGTGGGGAAGGGAGCCTCGATATGTAGTAATTAAACAGAAGCGGGGATAGGACACCACCCTGTGGCACCCCCTGCTTAATTATACGTGGTTTTGATCTTTCGCCTCTAAATTCAACCGATGACTGCCGGCCACTCAGATAGTTGGCGGTCCAACGCTTTAGACAGGGGGGAAGGTTTGAATCTTCCAGGTCGTTAATGAGTTGTGCGTGATTAACAGTGTCGAAAGCTTTCGACAGATCAAGCGCAACTAGCACGGTCCTGTCATTTGGGCGAGATTGGTTGAGACCGTCACCTATCTGTGTGGTGATGGCGTTTAGCGCGGTGGTAGTGCTATGCATTTTGCGGAAACCATGCTGATGTTCGGCTAATCGCAGGTTTGCGGTATAATAAGGGAGCAGGACCGCCTCCAAGGTCTTCACTACTGGCGAGAGGAGTGATATCGGTCGATATGACTCCCCCACGTTAGCCGGCTTGCCGGGCTTTAGTAGTGGCACCACCTTTGCCTGTTTCCATCTTTCTGGAATGACAAAGGTGGTCATGGACAGATTGAAGACGGTTGTTAGGTACCTTACTCCCTCATCGCCGAGATGTTTTAGCATCAGCATGGATATACCGTCTGGCCCAATGGATTTAGAATTTTTGGACCTCCGTATGGCCTCCTGAACCTCTGTGGTGGTGATGACAATGGGCGCTTGGTTGTTTTTGCGTTTGTGCGCTTCCCTGATGGCGCGCCTGATTTCCTTGTCAACCGGAGGATGCAGTACGAATTGCCGGCAGAAAGCGCTCGCGCATCTCTTTGGTTTCGACTGTACCTTATCACCAAAGGTGATGGATATTTTGTCGTTAGGTTTGGTCGGATTAGACAAGGATTTGACAGTGGGTGTTTTGATTATCGTGGATACCTGCCGGCGACGGCTTAACTCCACGGTGCTCTTAACACACGGATCAAATGGGACGTTTGATCAGCGCCCAAAAACAAGTTTTTGGTACCAATTAACGTACGTGGGCGGCCGTACTAGTTACCTTGGTATGGTTCGAGGGCTATCTAAACCTCTGCCGTGCTATGGGTCCGGCACCCGGTTGAAAGCAACTCCACTTCGAGCCGCAACGACCAAGTACCGACCCCCTGTATATTTTTTGTCAATTGTTCATGTCATGGATCAAACAAAGTCTGGCCCAGAATGAACTTTCACTATATTATCACTACTGATTATCATCTAATTAACGCTTTTGATAATCTTTCTTCTTTGTTTACAACTTTGTCAGTTCTGCTAGTACCTCCGAATCAAGATTCTTCGGTTACCACAAATTCACTTGATGTATTCAAGAATACATCAAGCATTTTCCTCATAAAGGGTCGGTACAAGATCGAGGCCACTTCATGAGGCCACGGCCGTCATCCGACTCTCTTTCCTCCAAACTTTACTTCAATTTTGACATTATGCCTAACCACATAATGTCCACCAATTTGGGCATACACCCCACCAATAATACACTTTGCATTCAACGAATACATCAAGCGTTTTCACCAATTGAAAGAGAGTCGTTAAACGGTCGTAGCCCAGGAAGTGTAGGCTCTCCCCGCATTTGGGTTGAACCACAGCCACCACGAAACTCCCCGAAGGGCCGTTCCCTGCGAACAGGTAAGGCGGCCACAACACACACGCGAATGCCGGAGCAAAACACCTGTGCGCTGTGACCACCCTAGGGCTCCTGTTCCCCGTGGTACCAGAGAAGTCCCCTGGTTGGACTCGCAAGTAGCCTGCACCCCCCTTACGCAGTATGTGTAAAACAAGCCACATTCAGGAAGTGTTAGCCAGACTACTCACTAACCGGTAGAGCCCTGCCCAGCTCTCGGTCCGGCTGACCGGGATTTTTGTCGCCTTTTACGACTGGCATGCCTTACCCCGGGTATATTCTTTAATTCCTCTCCCCTACCCGGAGGGGTGACAAGGATTTGACAGTGGACCATAATTTGCCAACACCAGCAGAGAGGTTGCAGGACCTTAGGTGCTCCTCCCATTTGGCGCGTTTGTGTTGATCGACTAGCCGTCTGATCTCCGCATTGAGATCTTGAATTTGGGGATCCGTAGGGTTCAAGCGTCGCACGTGGTCACGTTCATTAGCCAGGGCCGCTGCCTCTGCGGGGAAGTACGGACGTATCTCCTTAATTCTACCTGACGGAATGTATTGATTGGAGGCTGAAGCTATGACCATGCGAAACGCTTTTTCCCCTTCTCGTACATCAGACGGGATGGGAAGAGCAGCGAAGGTGCTCTCAGTGAAACCAAGAAAACCAACCCAGTCAGCTTTGTTGAAGTTAGTGAAGGTGCGCTTCTCAGAAGTGACGAAGTCATTGGGGCGATCGATTGAGAGGACTATAGGCAGATGGTCAGATGCAAGAGTGAGCATTGGTCGCCATTCAACGCAGTTTATGAGACCTGCGCTGACAATTGTGAGGTCTGGCGAACTGGAACAATTTGCCGCAACTCTCGTGGGGGCGTCCCCGTTCACAGTGCAAAACGTCGAATCGTCTATTTGTTCAGCCAATTCCTGTCCCCTACCATCGGCTTGTAGGCTTGAGTGCCACAGATCGTGGTGTGCGTTGAAGTCTCCGATTATTACACGGTTATCGCCCCTGAGTAACGCACTGATGTCAGGGTGGTAATCTCTCGGACAGCAGGTGACAGGGGGTATATAAATGTTTATAATTTCAAGGTCGACGTCTCCTGTCCGGACAACCATTCCTTGACGTTCCAGGAGGTTGTCCCTCGGGTCGACGTCAGGCTCAAATGTACGATATTGCACGGATTGGTGGGTGATGAAGGCGAGTCCGCCCCCAAGTCCCCTCTCTCGGTCGCGTCGGTGGATGTTATAGCCGTCACAAGTCCGAAGACTTGATCGGGCGTTTAACTTCGTCTCCTGAATGGCAGCGATCTTGATGTTCTGACGCTTCATGAAGTTCACTATTTCACCCACTTTCCCAGTTAGGCCGTTGCAGTTTAGTTGTAGGACGCGAAAGTGCGAAGGGGGAGAAATATTCACGCTGGGAGTCAGGGACTGGTGCGTATGCCTTGGTGGAAGCAGGCTGGGTCGCACACTACGTCGCACTCTAGAAGTCGAGGGATCCGAAGCACCAGAAGGTGGCGAATCAGTTGACGTTGTAGGTTGCGTAGCTCGACAGCATGGTGCAACGTACGTATCAGTCCAGCAGGTGACACAGGCCAAGGCAAGAGTTGCATTTGACTGATGTCGCAGGTGTATATAATCTCAACCGACAAACAGAGCACAAGGTGTAAGGGACCAGGAGCTGGTGGCTTTGACTTACATTTGTACTAGTGCTGGAAGAAGAAGGGGAAGTTGAAAGTGGGCGGGGGGTAGGCTGTCGCTCGGCATTGCTCACTTCTGAAACAGAGGTGCTACGTAGAAAGTAGCTGTGAGCGGCTGTGTGAGGTGTTGGCGCCTGTGGGCGTGAGCGGCAGCGGGTGTTACACACTACTTGCTGGGCGTTGTTTGTGCTATTAGTCGTGCAGACTGTTACAGAAGCTTGTGACGGTGCGATACTAGATCGTCGTTGGCCACGGGACGTCCGAGGGCGTGAACAGCAAGGGGCCACGAAAGTTTTGTAGAAACTAGGGGGCCTATGTGTGGAGGGATTTAGCCCGGAGCATCTGGTTTTGTGCAACCATCTTTTGCAAGAATTGCATTGGACGGAGTGTGAACGCTTAACATAGATTTTCTTCCAGCAGACGCAGCAGATCCATTCTCCTGGACCCGGGTTGGGTTCGACCCCAGCCCGGATAAGGAGGGTTTTGAGCAGCCCTGCTGCAAGGAGCTGCTCGGAGGATGACAGTATTAGTGAAAAAGGTGACAGGTTAGACAGGGTAGAGTCGAAATAACAGCCCTTGGTCGGATGTAGAAATCCGAGTCATTCCGGTACGTAGAACCGGCTGTTGTGGGAATGGTAATAATCGACAAACGTCAATCTTTCCTGCCAGCTATCAGTTGTGACTATCTCATGAAATTATCGTCAACACTTTAATTAAAGCTGGCTTTCGCGGTCTACACGATAAGTACTTTAGTCGACCATTTTCGGGAACGGGGTTCGTTAGATAATAATAAGTCAAGTATGGTACGTATGTCAGTTTTCGGGAGAAAGAAGATTTGGTGGACTCCGACAAAATCGTCTAGATGACTAACCTTAATCTTAAAATTTTCTACCAAGGAATCACAGGTCGAAGTAACTCCGCTTAGTTTAACCAAAAGCTAGAAAGCCAATAATGCAATTACTCGATGATTCTGCCCAATCCTCCTCTATGCAACTGCAGCAGGAAGGGTTCATCAACAGGTTTGTGTAAGTAGGCAAAAACACTTATCGAAGGCTAAGTGTACGACAAGCTTCAGTGCTAGAACCCTCTGAAGTGATTTGTTTGGTAGAAACGATCTTTGTCATCAATGTTAGTCGCTTTGACGGCACGAATAGTTACCACGGGTACATTTCAAGCTCTTAACCCGCTGTGGTGAGGCTTTGGCTAATCGTTTAATTTGGTCCACAGTCGATTTACCAGTCATGAAGTAGCACTGATACTGCTTCTATGGCTTCGGAAGAGCATGCGTTTGTCCCATTATATTTTTCATACACGGTGATACATTATTTTTAAAAACTCTTTACCTCCTTATTCGGGACCGAAAGAATAAAAGAATTAGCACATTGATGAACCTATGTACATATGTGCGCCTTAGTTGTTGCTTGTAATATTTCATTTCCTATCGACCACTTTTGTTCGATGTATCTCTGTTCGAATCAAACAAGTATTATTGAAAATGAGTACGAAAGGTTTGAGTTGTGTATCTGCCTCAAACATTTTGGAACATTTGAGAAATAACATACATATTTATAGATACTTTTTGAGTGGCTGCCTAGCATGAGATACTCTGAATAAAACGAAAATACTGAGCGAGATATCTAATTCCCCAGCAAAATTTACCTTTTTCACCTCGCTGAGATACTAACAGATAACAGTTAAGCAATTGGCGCTCTCAGTCCGGAGTCACAGATACTTATAGATTTGTATGTATTTGGTATGTGGAGCTGCTTGCATGGCTGTGTAGTTGTGTGTATCTACTATATAGCAACCCACCAAAAAATTAAGTGCAATTTAAGTAAATTTTAAAGTACTTCGGAAAATCTTACTATGATTTCGTTGCACAGCTATAGGAAGCAGACTAACTATGGATGATACCAGCTATAAAACTTTCCTGGATGGGGGCGATTAGTGTGTCCTCGGCTGGCTCCCTGACCTCAAGGTCCGAAGTTATGTAGCCAACCTTGTCTTTTGTGCCATTTTTGTCTTGCAAGTTGTTACCATGTTGAGTTGATTTTTCCTTGTTACCACGTTCTTCTTCTTCTTCAAAGGCGTTTAAACGATTCGGTTCAGCATAGCTTGAAAGTCGTTTCTTCTTTCTGCCAACTGGCGCTAATTGGAAACACCACGGGATCGCAAGTCCTTCTTCACTCGATCCTTTCATCAGAGTTGTGGTCTCCCGTTTCCTCTGCTACCACCAGCAGGTGTTGATAAGAATACCATATGGGCCGGAGCATCCTCATTCCTTCGCACAGCATGGTCTAGCCAACGAAGCCGCTGGATTTTAATTCGTTGGACTATGTCGGTGTCTGCATGACGAGCTATACAATCTTCGCTACTCACCGTCTCCAACGCATAAGGGTCCGTAAATCTTTCGAAGAATCTTTCTTTTGAATACTCCCAGCGCGGCATGATAAGATGTTGTCAAGGTTCACAGCTTCTGTACCATAAAACAGGACGGGTACAATGAGTGACTTATAGAGTGTTATTTTCGTTCTTCGAGATGCGACTTTACTTTTGAATTGCCTACTCAGTCCGAAGTCGATTCCTAGGCTGACACTATTTTTGGTGTTAATGCTGGTCTTTCACCGTTTCGAAATTATGGCTGCCAACAGTGGGGTGGTAGCCAAGACTCTTTGCTGGATGGCAACATGTACTTCATTTTGCCATCGTTCACCACCAAACCCCTTTTTGCCCGCTTCTTTTTTTTTAGTTTGGAGTTAGAAGAAGTTACAGCGTGGTTGTTAAGGCTAATGATATCAATGTCATCAGCATTAGTGCTGTTTCGATGCCATGTAAAACTTTAGATTACGGTATACACATTTTTTTCTAATAATTTTTTGGTTGAGACGCAATCACAAAAAGACGATTGTAGAAAATACAAGCGGAGAACTGGTGAATTAAAATTGGATTTTGTTTTGTTGAATTTTATGAGCGTAACGCCATATTCATGAACATTAGACAATAGGGCGATTCTTATTTAAAATTTTTTTAGGGGAACGAAAAATGTGTAAATTTTGCAAATCTTACAAACCTTTTTCTGGATTTAACAAAGCAGAAAACTGACCTGCGAGTTCGATACTGAACCTACATAGTCAATATAGTGGTACTACGGCTAAAAAAAAACCTCGTGTTTCCCAATGCTGGCTGAGCTCTTCTCAAACATAATTAAGGTTCTCCGAAATACAGTTGAGAAGCTATAGCTTTTTATGGCCTACAATATTTTATGCTGGGTATACACAATTATATTTTGTATGTAAAATGCATGTTGTGCATGGTAAAAGGGCAGGTAAAATAATATTCACCAAAACATATCCAAGAGCAGATTTCTTGACTTTGGCCAATCTCTTGCTGTTTTAAGTTTAGTTTTACGAGATCTGCTGCCGTCGACGGACGTGTGCGTACGGATTGTATAACGAAAAGTAGGAAAAAACAGTTTCATATATTTTGTGGGCGTAACGACGAAAACAAATTGCATAGTGTACAGTACATATATACATGTGTAAATATATATACTTATATACAAATTAATATATAGTATATAATGCTAGTGTATGTGTGAATAGTTATTTTTTCCATAAATTTGCAACTTTCGGTGTTATTTCTAGTGTAACTTTTTACGATAAATTGTTAAATGAAAAAACTAAATATTTTTTGTTGTTTTGTTTACGTTGAGCGTAACTACTAGAAAATTTCATACATTTGAAATGTGCTGATGCAGGCGCATTATTGAAACTAATAAATTTTTGTTTTTGCAAGGCTGCCAATTTAGTGAAGAGTGCAAACGAAGCAAAGAAAACCAAAAAAACAAAAAACAACAAATACATATACATACATAATTATTGAATATGAAAATTGTTAACTAAAATTATAAACTACAATTTCAACATATCGATTTTACTTCACTATATTGTTAAAACAAATAAAAAATTGCTAAAATCGCATTGTTAAAAATTTTTAAGAAAATTCGCTTGAAAAGTTTTGATGTTTGTGTAAAACGGAAAATAGCAACAACAAAAAAAAGTATATTTAACGTGCAAAGTGCTAGTGTAGAATTTCCTGTTTGAAATTCTTTACTTACCTTATTTTCTTTCATTCGTCAATAACAACAACAATAACATACAACAAGTACGTCGTTATACGGTATTCTTGATTTGCTGTGCCGCTTTCAGTGTGCAACTTGTCTAGCCAACTCAGCCAAGAGTTTCAGCCAAACGTGCAAGACGCTTTAAAGGTACATAGAGAACCCAATAGTTACAAATAATATCCAATAGAATATAGACATACAGTTATGGTCAACTTGTTAAAGCCACTTAGCTAAAACTGCAGATTAACTTCCATGACCACAACCACATAGTTATAACGACATAGCCATAACCATATCTATTGTCATCAAAGTAGGAAAATGCAAGGAATTACTAATCAATTCACAACCATTAACTCACTTAATCAAAATGCATCGAAAATGAAAAATTTATGTTTCAAAGAGTTAATAAATTTGTCAACTTAGAAATTTAGATATACAGTTGTGTTCAATATAATAGTAGTGAAATTAAATTGCATATAGTTCGACGAAATAAAAAGAACTTGCATTTAAAATATAGCAAATTCCATAACAGAAACCACATAAAAAGAAATTTCAAAGTTTGCACAAAGTTCTGGAAAGTTAATTAAACTTTGAAAAATTTACACTAAAACTTCAATATTTTTGGGCAGAATTTGTAGAACATTTTTTGAGTAGGTAGTTTTATACCTTTTTGCCCACCAATTATAGCATAATAATAGGTAATGTAGAAGTACCTCACAATTTCCCCTGAATTTTTAGAATTTTTTTTCTAGGATGTTGGTTATTTTTTTTCCAAATAAAATGAATTGTATGGTGAAATCACTCAACACTATTGACGAAAAATATTTTGCAAATTTAGGGAAATTTTTGAGCGAATTCTAACTTTCACAATGTTATACTAAAGTTTATTGGTCTACAAAACGGCGCACTCAAAAGTTTTCTAGAAATTCTGCCAAAGATTTTAATGGCTATTTTTAAAGTTTAATTACTTAACTTTCCTCTACTTTGTGTAAACTTCGAATCTTCCTTTTATGTGGTTTCTATTATGGAATTCCCAATATTTTAAATGAAAATTATTCAAAGCACAGCTTCTTATTTCGTCGAACGTTGTCCATTTTAATTTGACTACTATTATGTTGAACACAACTGTATGGATATAGCGGGGAACCAAAATTCAATTGGAATGGTTATGATTATGGTGTTATGGTATGGCATTATTAATCGATTACATTGATTTCCATAAGGTTGTTTCAATCAGCTGTTTTATATGGATACGGCTATGTCATCATGAACTGAGCTTTTACGCAGGGCAAAAGAAGTCAACGCATGTGAGGCTTGTAAACCACGCTACTGTTAGCAGCTTTAATAATAATGAAATAGTAATGAACTTCGTTTACCTTGAAAATATCATTAGTACCAACGACAGATGGGTCTACGTATCAGAATCAGACCTGTTAAATAATGATTACTAATCGTAATGATTTCCGATTTGAGTAATTGTTTTCTTAAGAATCCATTTAATGATTGATTACCAATTACTTTAAATTTTTAATGATTATTTTCCAATTAATTAAAAAAATAATCAAAAAAAAATATAATTTTTCACGATTATTAATCAGAAAAAATCATGATTTTTTAAGATTATTTTAAAAAAAAGAAAAAAAGGTGCTTTGATTATTTTTGTTTTTTTTTGGATTTTTTTCAGTATTGTTTTAGAAGCACATAAATAGTCACCACCACAATACTGAAAAAATCAAAAATAACACTAGTCAACAAGAGAAATTACTTTGAAGTCTAACTATTTAATTTCGATGTATTATGGCCCCCTAAGTACAAAAACACCCAAAATTTAAAATTCTATAGATACGATTTTTTTTTTATTTTTCTAAAATCACGAATTTTCACAGAGGTCTTTCCGTTTATTTAATCATATCTTGGAAATTACTTATCTAAATTCGTTGAGAGAAACACCAGTGGATTCACCGCAAAATTTTCTTCAAGTCTTGATACGAAATTTTTTTTATATGATCAACGGTTGTGGAGTTATTCAAATAAAAATGTAAAAAAAATTTTTTTTTTGCAATATCGAACATTTTTATATTTTTCGAAAATTCATAAAAAACTGAAGGTTTTAAAAACTTTTTTTATTTCACGGTCTCAAAACTGTAAACATTATAAATAATTGAAACCTTATTTCGTAATAATACATGAATAAATGTTGGTTTTATTGACAATAAAGTGAAAATACCCAATTTAGCGAAAATTTTGCATATCAAGCCTATTATTGTTTTTGACAAACAAATTATTTAGGTATGACATTTTACGCAACTTTGTCTTTTTAAAGCTTACTACGGGCATCGCCAGGAATGAGAAAACTCCATAATGACACTCAAGAAATTTTTCCCCGTCAATTTTTCCTAAGGCAAAACGCAGATCATAAGAAAAAATGCCTCATACTGTATGGAAAATTTAAGTTGCCAACGCGGGTTTTCGTAAGAAAGAAGTATGGTCATATATATTTGTTATCAAATATATACAAATTTTTCCTTGAGGCATTTCTTGCGACGTTCTTAGAATGCTTAAATCATAAAAACAAAAAAATCAAATTATTAGTGGCGTCATAGAAACTGTTATACCTACCTACTGAAGATCCCAGCTTGCACAGGCCATTCCCCATAGCATATGAAATTTTTTTGAAAACCCCTTTTTTTCAAACCCTTTTGTAGGTAGTGGTTAAAAAATTTACAGACTCATTAGATGCCTGGACTGTAGGGTATATTTTCGCCGATTGTAACAAACTTAACGAAAAAAAAAGATACATGCTTTTGAAAATCGAAGTGGCCTGCGACTAGTTATTTAAAGTAATTCATTTAGTTCATTCAATGTTATTTAACTAGCATTCCTGATCGCGAAAAGTCAAGTTGTCAACAACAGCAAAAAACTATTAATTGGTTAGTGAATTTTAAAAAAATGAATAACAACAGTAGAAAATTTGTCTGCAAAAATGACACGAATATATTTTGTTATGTATGTGGTCTTTACACTACAGCAAAAGGGCGGAGAAATTTCACTATTTCACTACAAAATATTTTAAAATAGATGTTGAGAATTTGAGCCAATATTGGACACCAAATTCAATTTGTGATAGCTGTATATATATTTTAAAGAAATGGAAATCCTACCCTCAGAAGTAACAATTACATTTATTAATTAAAAATATTTATGATACTCATTTTTCACAGAGAAAACATGCAAATTGAAGAACCTATGATGTGGAGAGAAACATGTGTTCATGATGCTAACTGTTACTTTTGTTTAAATAAAAAAAAAGGATTTGGAAAACATATGATTTGGTCTTATCCCACGATTTCAGCTGGTGGTTTTACTTTTCCCGTGCTAGATTCAGATGGAGTTCCATGTCCTGAAAAACAACATAATACGTATACTGAAGTTCCTCCATCGCCTATTTCTTCGTCTTCAAAAATCTCCGGCGTATCAGATGGATTTTACCCAAAGCCTCTGACACAGTCCTTGTTAACTATTTTTAAATATTTCAAGTACTAAATTTTGTAGAATTGCTTTAACAAAGGTATCTTAAATAGCTAAATAAACAAAAATATTAAAAATACGTATTTTCCCTTCATTCACTTAATTGTTAATAATATTACCGTTTATCCATGGATTTTCATGGATTGCCTTATTTGGAATGTTCACAGTTTTACGATCATCTAATAAAAGTTGTAAGTTTTTGTCTCTTTCAATTTTTTACGAATTAAAGAAGAAAAAAAATGGAAATTTTTAATACAAAAAATCGTTTTTTTTATAATGCGATTAAAATAACTCTGAAACCAATAAGTATTTAAAAAAATGGTATTCAAACAGTTTTAAGGTAATTTCATTTGCTATTATATGCTGTTTTCTCCAACAAAATCGGACAACCCGTTCCAGAGATATGATAAAATCAATGGATCTCCCTTTTCAAAAAAGGCAAATTTTAGAAAACAGAAAAAAAAAACAAAAACGTATCCATAGAATTTAAAATTTCGACCATTTTTATAATTAGGGGACTATAGCAAATAAAAAAAAATAGTGGTGATCCAGGGTAATGCAAAAAGTTTAATATTGTAGAGCTGTGTAATCGAAAAGTATTAAAAAAATAAAAAAATAATCAAAAGTAATCAAAACAACTTTTTTTAAGATTATTTTTGATTTTGTTGGATTTTTTTTCTAATCGAATCCATAAATAATTGCCTCTTCTTTGAAAAACAATTAAAATAATTATTACCAATTAAATAAGCATAGACTGCTAATTCATTACTAATTACTGATAAAATTTAACAAGTCTGATCAAAATTACTCCGGTTTGATACACCAAAAGCTGCCATGCCATTTTAGGTTATGGTGAGCACGGCAGAAAATCTCTTTTGCCTCCATTGAGACACCACTGTTATGAGCTGGCTCCGGTGCTTGGACCCAACCACCTTGGGCATCCTGACACAATTGTCGTGGTGTAAAAGCATAACTTGACATGCCTAACACCCACACTTGTCATCCCTATCTTGAAGTGAATGATCGCGGCGAAAACATTTGGGCGCTAGGCAGGTTCTTTGTGGTGTGTTATGTTTTTATTCGACTCTATAAAGGTTTGCATTTTTGGGAATTTACGCATTTATTTCAATCTTGTCGACGTTGAGACGAACTGATTCCTCTGTACTTCGCTTAGCATGTCGGTTGTTCCAAAAGAATTTCACCCAAACTTTGAAACCATTCGCCGAACTTTCTATCAGAAGCTTCAGCCATTATTAATAACAGCCAGCAACTTAAGCCTTTAGCTTGAATGAAATTTGGCACACAGGTTGGCTCTGGCCAAGGTAGGTTGCTATTTAAAATTGTCGAAATCGAACAATAACCACGCCCCGTTTTTCGATATCGAAAATTTCGAAAAACGTTTAACAGAAGATAGTTCGATAATAAAAGCAGATACAATAACAAAATTTGATAGATTTATTTAGTTGATCGTCCTATTGACGATTTGATCACCACGCCCACTTTTGTACTTAAGCCTTATAAAAGTAAGGTAGGAAACCGGAACGTGCCATATCTTCTTCACTGATGCAGATAGAATGCTAGAATTTTATAGTTACAATAACTTGATGATCTTATTGATTTTTTAAAAAATTTGGAAATGGGCGTGGCACCGCCCACACATGCATGAACAAAATGTCAAATTTCAGCTATTATTAACTTCAGAACCGTGTTGGATAAAAGTACGAACCCCACGATAAGAGGTATACTATCTACGTTTTCCAAAGTTATATATAGCCTATGCTGTAACCAGTGAATCCAAAAATCTACTGTGATATTTCATAAAGATCGGTTGAGTACATTTGACGCCTATAAAAGGTTAAAATTTTACTTAGAATGGGGGCGTGGCACCGCCCACTTTTCCAAATTATATATAGCTTTTTCTGTAACCAGTGAACCCGAGAATCTACTGTGAAAAGTTAAGTACTTTGGACGCTAGACACACATTCATTTTTATTTATAAGATTGCCCATATGACTTCCTTACTTGTTATGATAGAACCTCGTACCTCAGATGAGCCAGATAAAAGAAATTTCCTGCCTTTTTCCCAGCAGTTATCCAACACTAAGCTCGTGTCTAAAAAGGTTCTCTGTTACCCGAGCTCAACTAAAAAAATACTTTGAATGAATCTAGGCCATGTATAGGTTCGATATTTGCATGCAGAGTACAGGGTTTTTGTTGCACGGTGTAATCAAGAACATAAAGAAATAAAGATACTACTTGGGGAACGTGTGCGAACGATTATGGTATCTTATGTTGTACTTGTTTTTCTTTGAAACTAACCTTAATACCAACTAGCGGTGTTAATGTTGATGATGCGCTATAATCATTTCAATCTTCATAATGATAGATAATAATGATGTTGAAGATGCGGCTTTTGAGTGTCTTAATGGTGTTTGTCGCCTTGATCGCTTTAATGATTATAAAGGTATATATATGTATCTGTGTATTTGTTTTTATGTATGTATTGATGTATATACACATATGTATGTATGATATATAAGCTCATACAACACTATAAATAGAAGATATATTTTTAGTATAGAAAAACGAGATGTAGAAAAAATAGAATAAACTTCTACTTCAAAGCAAATCATGCAAAAGTCGACAACAAAATAGATTTTTAATGAGAATTTCAGTTGTTGGAGATAAGCAGAAACAGAGCGAAAGAAATAAAAATATTTTGTTTAGTGTTGATGGATGGATGCTGGGGTACCTACTTGGCAGCAGGCGGTAGAAAAACTTTTTAAATGCGTTGCAGGAAGATATATATTTATGCTATAATCATGAGTGTGTGTGCCTGTGTGCTGGGAACAAGAATAAAAAATAGTGAAAAAATCAGAAACATTAGAAAATGAGTTGCTACTTGAGCAGGTAGATATTTATGTTCCAACGGAACGCTTATAAATGATTCGACTCAGCATTTAAAAATACTAATTATGACAGCGAAATAAATTACGGAAACGTGTAAATTTTAAATACATGTGATTAGGGAATTACATTTGAGAAAATTGGGTTAAAGAATATGGGTAGTTATTTTGTATTTTACGATATCAGGTGTATATGAAAAGATGATTATTACTTTAGAGAGTTTTAAAAATCTACCATTTCCTCCTTTTTGTACGAACCTCGTCAAAACACAGCTCACTAAACCTTTTTGTATTCCGTTAGTGTATTTTATAGCAACTTAATTTACGATTATGCTTTCGTTTTTTAATTGGTGGTTTACGAAGGCCTCTCTCGTCTGCCACTTTTGAGTTTTGATAAAAAATATCGAAGCCCGAGCATCTTTATTACTTTTCAAAATACTCAATAATTTTTCACTAGAACCGCCAAGGGTCATCTCATTTGACGGTGTCATGATCAATACATTCTGATTCTGACATATAAGAAATCGCCTTATAAAAGAATTATTTGAGCATGACTTTTGTCCAATGTAAATCTGATTCTTTATTAATTCTCAGCTGAATATTTCTGGCTCCGAAATCGTCAGATTACTTCACAGTTTCAAACGATGCCGGTTTTGTTGTTGTTGTTGTTGTTGTTAACAGTGCATCGCCCTGCCCAATGGGCTCGATCACTCTAAATTGTCATCAGGCTCTTCTAACGGAAGTCCGAGGAAACGCGCAGTTTCCACAGGGTTGGACCAGAGTGATGTAGGTGTTAGAAGAGTGGGTTCAACTGAACAGGAGAAGAGATGTATGGTATCATGAGGGGTCATACCACATGCAGGGCATGTATTTGGTATGTTGGGGTTCAGTCTGGATAAGTAAGAGTTTCTTCTTCTTTAAATGGTCATCTAACCAACATAGCTCGCCAGTCGTTCCTTCGTTGCGCCAACTGGCGCCAATTGGAAACACCGCGGGATCGCAAATCGGTCTCCACTTGGTCCTTCCATCGGAGTGGTGGTCTCCCTCTTCCTCTGCTTCCACCGGCGGGTGCCGGTAAGAATACCTTCTGGGCTGGAGCATCTTCGCTCATTCGCACTACGTGGACTAGCCAGCGAAGCCGCTGTGTTTTAATTCGCTGAACTATGTCGGCGTCTGCGTAAAGTTCATACAGCTCATCATTAAATCTTCTTCGGTACTCGCCGTCGCCAACGCGTAGAGGTCCACAAATCTTTCGAGTAAGAGTTTAACCTATTACAATATCCAGAGCGAAGTTGTGCTAGTATGACTCTAGTCTCCCTCGGAAGTATACGCTCGTTGTCGATGCCGGATTTGATGGATCTCACCTATCAGTATCCATCTACAGCTTTCCCTCATGCCAGGAGGTGATTTTAATATCCTTATTAGAAAGCCCGAAGAGGCCCTGGCTACTAAGGATTTTCCTATCATTGGGACTTTTCAGGGTTTGAAGCACTGTCAAGATCTGGTCGATAGTAATAATAATAATAATAATTCCCAACGGATTACCCACCATATCCCGCCCGACCGGCGCGAGGGGCGCATCCGCATAACGCGCGGATTATTCGTTCGTGCCGAGTCGTTGAAAGGCTTTGGTTTGTTAATCGTCGAGATCTAAAACTGCTCAGCTACAGAGAAAACCTCACCAGCTAAGTAAAGTAGATATAGGATAGATTATACATTAGGAAATAACTAGTTAACAGAATAAAATTATTGTTAAAAGTTAAAATAGAAGTCAAAGAATAAAAAACAATTAGTAGCTATGCATTTAGGACAGAAAGGACTTGTAGTAGACTTGTTAGTTCTGAAGCCGAACTGATCAAGTTGTCGGCGGTGGGCAAATTAATTATGCACCTTAAATGCGAGACTAAGCAGATTTGGAAGGCGTGGTTTAAAAACATGACCCAAAAAAAAAAGAGCCTTTATTTAATAAAATAAAATAGAATAGAATAAAATAAAATATAATAGTATCATGACTATAAATAATAATATTTTTTTTCTTTTTATTTATGAAAATTATTATTGTTTTTTTATTTTTTTAGTAACTATTTTTAATTAATTATTAAAAGTTTTTATTAGAATAGAATAAGAACATTTTTAGAAACCACCGCCATAGCTTTTCGTTTATAGTCATGGTACTTTTCAAATGAATTGTTGGTATACAAAATAAGTAAAATATAATAAATTAAAATAAAATAAAACAAAATAAAGTAAAATAAAATAAAATAAAAATAAAATAAAATAAAATGAAATAAAATAAACTTATAATAAAAAAAAAAAAAATAAAAAAAAATAAAATAAGATAAAAATAAAATACAATAAATTAAAATAAAATCAAATAAAGTAAAATGAAATAAAATAAACTTATAACAAAAAAAAAAAAATAAAAAAAAAATAAAAAAAAAATAAAATAAGATAAAAATAAAATACAATAAATTAAAATAAAATCAAATAAAGTAAAATGAAATAAAATAAAATAAAACAAAATAAAATTCAATTCAATTTAATTAAATTAAAATAAAATAAAAAAATAAAATTAATTAGAATAAAGAAAAAAATAAAATGAAATAAAATAAAATAAAAGAACTAAAATAAAATAAAATAAAAAAATAAAATTAATTAGAATAAAAAAAAAAGAAATAAAATAAAATAAAAAAAAAATAATTGTTTTTGCGACCTTTTTTCCTTAACTGTGTTTGGAAGCTGGCTTGAGGTCAACTAGTTTTAAATAAAACGCAAGTTTTTTTTTTTTTTTGCTTCTTTTAATTCGATATATTTCGATTACCCACGGTAATCGTCATCAGGAATTTTTTCCAAATTTATTTGAGCGTCCGCATCAGTTGACGTGGTGTTTTACACCAAAAAAAAAAAAAAAACTTGCGTTTTATTTAAAACTAGTTGACCTCAAGCCAGCTTCCAAACACAATAAAATAAAAAAAATAAAATAAAATAAAATAAAATAAAATAAAATGAAATAGAATAAAATAAAATAAAACAAAATTTAATTTAATTTAATTTAAAATAAAATAAAATAGAATAAAATAAAATAAAATAAAATAAAATTTAATTTAATTTAAAATAAAATAAAATAAAATTTGATTTAAATTAAAATAAAATAAAATTTAAATTAAATTAAAATAAAATAAAATAAATTAGAATAAAAAAAATGGCGGCCGCCGTGGTGTGAAGGTAGTGTTGCCGGCCTACCACACCGAAGGTCCATGGTTCGAGCCCTGGTACAGGTAACATCAAAAGTGATTTGAAAAAAGTTTTTCAAAACGGGGTCGCCCCTCGGCAGTGGTTTGGCAAACTCTCCGAGTGTATTTCTGCCATGACAGGCTTCTCAGCAAAAAATTCGTCTCCTTTGTAGATGCCGTTCGGAGTCGGCAAAAAACTGTAGGTCCCACCAATTTGTAGGGAAAATTCAAATCGGCACACCACAAATTGGGAGAGAAGCTTGGCGCAAAAATCTCTTAGGAGGTTTATGATGATATACCTGTTGTATATCGCGCCATAGAGAGAGAGAGAGAATAAAAAAAATTTAATGAAATAAAATAAGATCAAGGTAAATAATATTAAAAGAACTAAAATAAAATAAAATGAAATGAAATGAAATAAAATTTAATTTAATTTAAAATAAAATAAAATAAAATAAAGAAACTAAACTAGAATAAAATAAAATAAAAAAAATAAAATAAAATAAAATGAAATAAAATAAAATGAAATAAAATAAAATAAAATTCAATTAAACTAAACTAATATAACATAAAATAAAATAAAATAAAATAAAATAAATTAAAATAAAATAAAATAGAATAAAATAAAGTAAAATAAAATAAAATAAAATTTATTAGAATAAAAAAAAATTTAATGAAATAAAATAAGATCAAGGTAAATAATATTAAAAAAACTAAATTAAAATAAAATAAAATGAAATGAAATGAAATAAAATTTAATTTTATTTAAAATAAAATAAAATAAAGAAACTAAACTAGAATAAAATAAAATAAAAAAAATAAAATAAAATAAAATG